>JADBJO010000829.1:118712-171212 GCA_016801955.1 Conus betulinus | reverse complement strand
CACCTTGGAACCAATTACAAGTTACAAAATTTCTTTGTTTGTACTGTCCTAAATGTTAAATGTTACGTATTTTGTTTTCACTTGAAGAAGACCCAAGAGGTCGAAATGCATCGTGTCTTGTGTACTTTGTTCGTCAATGTCCTCGGCGGAAACAACCCACCACCCTTTCTAAACAATTACAAGTTAGTTTTTTTTTAATAAGGGCCAGTAACACCGAAGCTCATCGTGGAGAACAACAACAGATAGCTTTTTCACGGAGAGCAGTAACAAAGCTTTACACAACAGCAATATCGACGTAACTAATGGGCAGAAACAGCAAAGTAGCTTTTTGTGCATAGCAATGATAACGTAGCTTTTTTTTTGGAGAGCAGTTACCAGATAGCTCTCTATAGACAGTGGTAACAAGGTAGCTCTCTTTGGAGAAAAAAAAATGTTCTTTTCATGGAAACCAGTAACAAAGAATATTGTTATGGAAACCAATAATGAAGAAGCTTGTGTTATAGAAGCCGCTGAGAAAGCAACTGTTACAGACCGCAGTGACAAGGCAGCTTTGTATGAAGACCGGTACTAGGGCACAAATTCTTATGAATCCGATCGTAAGGTGGGCTTTTTGTGGATGCGGATAATAAGGTGTTTTTTTTTATGGTGACCGGTAACAAAATAGTTTATGAGACCAAGAACAAGGTAGCCTTTTATAGATTTTGTTAAGGAGACAATGTTTCACGGAAACCAGTAGCAAGCAGTTTTGTGTGGACCAAGTGTAGGGAAGCTCTTTACTGATAGTAGTAACAGGGTAGAGTTTTATGGAGACGAGATAAGGTATGTTTTCTGGGCGCAGTCAAAAGGAAGATTTTTTTTTTCTGTTAGTTTGGATAGAGTAACGAGGTGCCTTTTTTCTGTTAACACATGGTAGTTTGTCACAGGAAGTAATGCCATGGCAACCTTTCTATGTGAACCAATAACAAAGTTATTCATGAGGGCCACTTACTTGATACCTCTTTCTGGGACCAGTGATTCGATAGGTTGGTAAAGAAGATCCAGAATACCGTGTCTTTTCTATTTGTTTGTTTGTTTTGTGTTGTGTTTTTAGATCAGTGATAAGATAGCTTTTTTTACGGAAACCAAAACCAGGAAGAGTTATCGTCAAGTCAAAGGTTTTCCTCTCTGGTACTGGTTTTGTCACGTAGCCCGGCATTCTCTGCCGCATATGGGGAGTAAAACTCAACAAGAAAATCAGACTGCAGAGGGATTGGCTCTGACAGATTCCCCTTGCACTCGGACACGTCACACACGAAAGATGTCTTCTGATATCAATTAAGAAAGCTATATTGGTACATCCATGCAATGAGATCCAATGAATTTACTAAAATTATCCTCTAGGGAACTGTCGGGAGAGGGGGGACAGAGAGAGGGGGAACTGGACTGACGACATTGCAGAATGGACAAGGAAGACATTCATGGAAACCAAGCCTTGGCATACAACTTAGAGGACTTGAGGAACAATGTGAACGACAATTTAGTGTTGTGTCTCAATGACTTTCCATGGCGTTAGAGAAGAAGAAGAAGAAGAAGAAGATGATGATGATGATGATGATGATGATGATGATGATGAAAACTTTTTGAAATGGGGGCGAATGAAGGGCTGTGTAAACTGTAAACTTGATTGTAATTAGTGCTTCTGTTAAAGTCACACCGTAATCAGTTTATGCCAACAGGCTCCGAGAGAAGCGATCTTTGTCACGTGACCAGACACAGAGCCTATGTCACGTGGCTGGATGCCAGCGAGGCCTGTCATAAGGAAGGGGGACAACTTCTTAACGTCCGGACGAACCGGTCACTTCCCTTGCTGTTCCATCCCTACATTCGGAGGATTACTGGATTGGTCTCAAGAGAGATTTTGTCCTAAAGTGGATTAACGGTAAGATGCATCCCGAAAAGTCATGATGTATCCAGTTCACTCTTATGATGGATGTGAAATTTTAACATGATAAAATACGATACAACCACACCTAGGAAACACTGTACACGCATTTTCATTTCATTTATTCATGTACTTATTCAATGATTTTGCTTTCTGCCAGTTGTCTTATAGTTCCTTTTTTAACCGTTTAACTTTTCTATTTCTCGTTCTCTCTCTCTCTCTTTCTCTCTCTCTTGTGTGTGTGTGTGTGTGTGTGTGTGTGTGTGTGTGTGTGTGTGTGTTGCCATGACGGGTGTGAAGCGTATGCAGTTACCTGATTTAAGCAGTATGCACACCGTTTAGAAACGTGTGATGTGTGCAGCCATCTGCTTCGAGAAATGTGTAACTTGTGCGGTTATCTGGCGTGAGAAAATGTATGATGAGACACATGTGTATTGAGTACGCTAATGTGTCATGAAACATGTGTAATGTGTGTACTCATCTGCAGGGAGATATCATTATGTGCCATGATGTCATGAGACATGGCATGCTGTCATTTTTTTCGTGAGAGACATGTGTACTGTGTGTTTTCATTTGCCACGAGACATGTGTACTGTGTGTTTTCATTTGCCACGAGACAAGCGTGTACTGTGTGTGTTTTCATTTGCCACGAGACATGTGTACTGTGTATTTTCATTGCCACGAGACATGTGTACTGTGTTTTTTCATTTGCACGAGACATGTGTACTGTGTGTGTTTTTCGTTTGCCATGAGACATATGTATTGTGTGTTTTCATTTGCCACGAGATGTGTGTTTTTTCATTTGCCATGAGACATGTGTACTGTGTGTTTTCATTTGTCATGAGACATGTGTAATGTGTGCCGTCATCTGCCTTGAAACATGTGTAAAAACAACAATAATGAAAGTAATGATGATGATGATGATGATGATGATGTATAAATGACAACAGAAGCAACAATAATAGCCTTTGTATACCTGGAAACTACAATCATTGCACTAATCATACACTAAACCATATCTTCATGCATTCACATGAACAACTTACTCATTACAGAACGTATGGCAAACACACACACACACACACACACAAACATCACACATTCACATGAACACACACACACACACACACACACACACACACGTGCACGCGCGCGCACACACACACACACACACACACACACACACACACGCGCGCGCGCGCACACGGGAACACTATTCTCTAAATGCTTGGTTGAAAAGATAGGTTTGGGCTGTGTTTTGAACACAGGTAAAGTGGACAGGTTTGTGTGAAGCAGGAGGCAGTGAGTGTCGAACAATCGGGGATGCAAACGAAGGGAACGCTCATCAAACGATTTTACATTTAGCTTCGGGATTTTCAAGCGTTTTCTGACTGGATGAGCGAAGAAAGAAAAAACATGATGACTGGTACGCACAGAGCGTAGAGAACTGGTACAGTGGGAGAAAACCATCAAAGAAATGGAAGACAAGAATAGCCAGCTTGCTCTGTTGACGAAATTTGACAAGCTGTCACCGAAACTCATCCAGCAGTGGTTAATGTTATCTCTCTCTGCTTTTTAATTCGTGCGAGTCGCGCTGTGCTGTTTTGAATACGTTGGAGGTGGGAAATTGTGCTTTTCGGGGGCAAGCCATGCAGTACTGAATCAACAATAATTAAGCCGAGGAATAATTAGTGAGCTGACACGTCTTTCCTTTGCATCAATCAGCTAAAGGATGTTTACATACTGTGGCGCTACGGCGCATGTGTAATGTGTGCCATCATCTGTCATGAGACGTGCAATGTATGCCATGATCTGTCATGTGACATGTGCAATGTATGCCGTCATCTGTCATGAGACATGTGCAATGTATGCCGTCATCTGTCATGAGACATGTGCAATGTATGCCGTCATCTGTCATGTGACATGTGTAATGTGTGCCATCATCTGTCATGTGACATTGTAATGTGTGCCATCATCTGTCATGAGACGTGCAATATATGCCATGACCTGTCATGAGACATATACAATGTATGCCATGACCTGTCATGAGACATGTACAATGTATGCCATGATCTGTCATGAGACATGTACAATGTACGCCATGACCTGTCATGAGACATGTACAATGTATGCCATGACCTGTCATGAGACATATACAATGTACGCCATGACCTGTCATGAGACATGTACAATGTGTATGCCATCATCTGTCATGAGACATATACAATGTATGCCATGACCTGTCATGAGACATGTACAATGTATGCCATCATCTGTCATGAGACATATACAATGTATGCCATGACCTGTCATGAGACATGTACAATGTATGCCATGACCTGTCATGAGACATATACAATGTATGCCATGACCTGTCATGAGACATGTACAATGTGTATGCTATGATCTGTCATGAGACATGTACAATGTACGCCATGACCTGTCATGAGACATGTACAATGTATGCCATGATCTGTCATGAGACATATACAATGTATGCCATGACCTGTCATGAGACATGTACAATGTATGCCATGATCTGTCATGAAACATGTACAATGTATACCATGATCTGTCATGAGACATGTACAATGTTTGCCATGATCTGTCATGAGAAATGTACAATGTATGCCATGATCTGTTATGTATGCCGTTATCTGCCACAAGACAGATATTACGTTTACCGTCACTTTCCACAAGACAGGTATAATATGTGCAGTCAGTCGCCATGAGACATGTATCATGTATGTTGTGATATGTGCCGTCATCTACTATAAAGACATACGCAATGTATGCCATTATCTGTCATGAGACATGTATCATGTATGTTGTGATATGTGCCGTCAACTACTGTAAAGACATTCGCAATGTATGCCATTATCTGTCATGAGACATGTATCATGTATGTTGTGATATGTGCCGTCATCTACTATAAAGACATACGCAATGTATTCCATTATCTGTCATAAGACATGTATCATGTAGATGTTATATGTGCCATCATCTACTATAAAGACATTCGCAATGTAAGGCCTTATCTGTCATGAGACATGTATCATGTATGTTGTTGTTTGCCATGAAATACGCGTCGTGTGCCGTGTCATTTTCCATGAAATTTGTGCAATGTGTCCTGTCACCCTTCATGAGATGTGTGTGACATGTGCAGGATCAACTGTTGTGAGGGACGCTCTGGCCACTTCCATTGTGAAGGAGGGTGGGTTCTGTTTGACGGCAAGGAAGAGTAACAACAGCAACATCATGATTACAGCAGTCGACTGTTCTATGAAGCTACCGTCGTCTGTGTTCCGGGGTGAGTGCAAGGTCTGCAGGAAAACGGTGGCCAGTCTGTCATTTTGTTCAGTCCCAATTGGATCCAGAGAGACTTCGTTTTAAATGGCAGAACTTCGAGAAATGCCAGATTTTAATCGAAATGCTCGTTGTTATTATATTTTGTGTTAGCTAAATCATTTCACTGGAATATAATCATATCCCTGATGTGTCATTTCATACAAATTGTGTCATTGTCAGTTACATGTTTAATTGAATATAACTATGTTTCTTTGATTTGTCCTGTCCCCTACAAACCATATCGTGTCTTGCAGTATACATAGTGAATAGCCAGCCATGATGAATCAGTTTTTTTCCTTTGCAATCATCTGTTGCACACCACAAGCCAGTTATCATATTTCGTATTCTGCTGGGCTAATAACAACACACGTGGAAATTTCTGTCATATCTGTCATACTGCTTTCAACACATAAGAAGCGATTAAGATATCAATCAGCTTCCATGATGTTTTTTTTTTTTTCACTGAGGATCCCTGTATGCTGTTACATATAGTCTTTTTTTTTTATAAAGATCTCAGTGATGCTGTCCTTTTTCTAGCATGATGTTTTTCAAATTCCTGTTAGTGAGGATATCATATGATATGATTTACAAACAACTTGACTTCTTTAATGAGGATCCCTATCATATGTAACAACCCCTATTTATTGTTTTAATAATTATTGTTATTATTATTACTATTATTGTTATCATGATCATAATATTATTACATTATCATTATTATCATAATTATCATCATTATTACTATAACTGCTATCATCATCATCATCATTATTATCGTTATCATTACCATTATGTAGAGGATTTTATGACGTAATTTTTTGCTGGTGATTTCAATTATATTGTCAACAGCTTTTCTTTTACAGAGGATTTCCATTATTTCATCATTTCCAGCAGTGACTGATGACCTTAATAATGTTGTCAACAACTTTTTTTTTTGAGGCTATCAATTCTATAAAAAATACTTCTTTTACTGCGGATCTTAGTCATATTTTTCACAACACTTCTTCCATTGAGCATTTCAGTCATGTTGACAACAACTGCTTCTTTTATGAACATCTCCATCGTGTTGTCAATAACACGTCTTTAGCTATGGATCTCAATCATGTCAAAAAACACTTCTTTTATCAAGCATTTCAATTATGTGGTCAACAAGACAGGTTTTACGAAGGATCATTCTCAAAATATAAATATCGTTGTCCACAGGTAACTGTCCAGCGGTGAGCTCAGATGAATTTTTAAAATCGTTAATGCTATTGTAGAATACGTAAGTTAATTAATTTCATGTGATTCAACCAGGACACCGTGCCCATTGCATCATGACAAAACAAACAAAAGTATAGTTGCGAAGTGAGGCGACTGCAGGCGGAAATCTAAACACATTTGAAACATTATTGATAAGGCTTCACTGAAAAACATACACGACGAATCACAAGACAAAACACGACGTATTACGACCTCTTAGGTCTTTTTCAGGCAAGATACACAACACTCAGGATAACGAAAATGAACGAGCAATCACTTATTTTTATCCAGTTCCTAAGATGTCAAAATGCGCCGTGTTTTGTCTTGTGATTCGTTTGTCTACGTTTTTCGGCGGAACCTTATCAATAATTTTTCAAATTTGTTTAAACAAGAATACGCAAGAACTGTTCTGAAGGATGAACTTTCGGTAGGGTAGAGTAGAAATGTTGGATTAGAAACATATATGAATATTTAATGCATATTGGCTGATTACATGATGTTGATTTCGTTTTCCACAGACACCGCCAAAAGACCGGTGAAAAACGATCAGAGATGGACCACAGTGAACTCTGTAGATCCGCCGTGTTCACCCCTGACGGTGTGACGTCATCCATAGCCTCCACCCAACGCCTGTCCTCTGGACTCCAACAGACAGTCACTGCTGTGGGCTCTGCATCCTCTACAGCTGCCTGGACCATCAGGGAGTCTTCTACACCGCCATCAGAAACCAAAGGCGAGACAACCATGGATGTCATTAGCACGCCACATTATTCAGCAGCTCCATCATCTTTTACAACGCATAGGAAGGCGAACGGAATGTCCGTACGACCAAGTCAGAAATTTCTGATCTTAGAACGTCTGCAACTTTACCACTACTGGCTACATCTGGATCAAGATCTCCTTCAAAGACATCCAGAACATCATCATTTGTGAGGTCTAAGACGTCACCTTCACTTACAACATCCACAAGATCATCTAGACTTACATCACCAGGAGCTGAAACTGACTTACAGAGTATAACTATCCATCCGAAAACAACAGAAGAAAGGAAGTAAAGTTAGTTCAGTGTTTAAAAAAGAGGCAGTCACCAGCCTCTGGCGGTTCACCAAAAATGCCAGTGAGATTATCAACGTCAGAGCCCTTTTCCACCGTCACATTTAAATCATCAGTGCTTCCATCACAATCATCGACACGCGCGACAGATACTTCGGGTCCCGAAACAACGGTGACTGTTTCAGTGGGATCTAGTTTGTCAAAAGAATCGCACTTGGCGTTTGTCGACAAGTCAACCTCACCTGGACAGAGAACTACTAAAACCTCTCCATCAGACAGGGAGAGACACTCACCACCTTCCACGGCTGACAGAACTGTAGTAACTGTTCCTCCTAACACAGACATCGTCCTTTCCTCAACAGCACGCCTGAGAACTTCCAGAGTTCCACCCAATTATTATACATCATCCTCCATGTCTCCAGCAGATCGAATATTTTCCCAAATGCACACCGGTGCTCGGAATGGTTCGTCCACTACAGAGACAAGTAAGGGACCATTACCTACAATTTCTGGCAATGTTGCGACCGTGCATACTCTAAGCACTAACCCAAACAGTTCAGTTAATAAACGTGACAACCAAACGTCAAGATCCACTGTAGTACCGCAATATTCATCAAGTACTTCTGGGACGAGAAAGAGTACGTCTCCATCCAGGGACAAAATCAGTTCATTTAGTCCTGCTAGTAAGTCGGACTCTCCAGTGTCATCCAGTCACCGTGTAGTACCAACTTCGCCAGGCATGCAGTCTACTGTCTCGCCCAGTCAGGAATTATCAACGGGGACAACAAAAGTGGTAAAGGCAAGCTCTGCAGCTTCAACTCACCACGCAGTTCATGAGCCGGTAACGTCTGGAGTTTCTTTCAGATCGAAAAAAACAGCTTCCGACATCCCTGCTCAAGCTTTCACTTCTTCTCAGACTACTTTTGTGTATTTGACTTCCCCCAGCCGTACAACGGATTCTGAAGTGAAGTTGCGTTTGTCATCTCGAATCAGCTTACCACTCTTAAGCGCATCTACGACAGCTGAATCATCCTCGAAGTTGACGACCTCAGGTTCACAACTTTCCACATCAATGTTACACGTGGCTTTTTCTGGAAGAAGTACAAGGACACCACAAACAAGGACGATGGAACCATCACTTACGTCATCAACCCCCACAACAACTGCACGGCGGAGACACCACAGCCCACAAACTCTTCTTACGGATTCAGTGTCTACGTCACCATCAGCAGCCCAGAGGCTGTCATCAGTCATAGATTCACATTTTTCCTTCGTCAACGTCAAATCCGCATGAGAAACCAACACCAGTAAATTCCTTTTCAAGATTACCGAGTACTTTTTCAAGGCCGATTTCATCTACGTCAACGGAGAACTCAGATACCCAGAAACCCGACACTAGCCCAGAGTCGACAAGTGGCAATAGTGTCGGGCAGTCCTCGGTCAGTCCACAGCCCAGTGTTGGCCCTGGCTCTGAAGCAGCCTCCAGGTCAGCCACTGAGATGAGTGGGCATCACGAATCGTCCAACACCAGAAGTTCATATGTCTTCACAACAGCAGAAACGCCATCCATCGGGTCTTCGTCTGGTGCGCATTATTCGAAGAAGTCCAGTCCCGCAGAGAGCAGATTCGCCACAGCTACTGCTAGAGTTATTTCCACATCCTCTGGGACAAAGGCTGTCCGTGATCAGTATGAAAGAACAACAGAATCAAACCAAAGGCACAGCAGTATGCTACCTTTGCCATCCCCAACCGACATGTTTCCTACACGGTCGTCTGGGAAGCATCCTAAGCCCAGCATCACTCCAAATCCAGTTTCTATGACAACCGTGGCCCCAACAAGACCAGAAGCCACGAGCTCCACGAACGACAATGAACCCCTCAGCGGAGTCCCCTTCGCCATCTCCAGGACCTCTGTCAGCCCATCCGCACACAGCGCTGGGCTGAGAGTTGGGACCGACCCCACTGACCGCCACAGCCAGGGCCACAGGACACATGTTGCGGACAGACCCACGCTGCATCCAGTACACACTGACGGCTTCACTCCATATAACTTGATGCGTGAGTATCTTAATGACTTCACTGTCGTGGCTGTTGTATTCACTCGGAGAGGAGCTAGAGCAGTGTGTGTTAGCAGTAGTTAGGTCTGGGCAGAACACTAAGAGTAGACATGCACACACACAATGACAATTAGTAACACACACACACAAAGGCAAATAGTCACACACACAAATAGTAACACAGACACACACACAAACGCGACACGCACGCACGCACGCACGCACGCACGCACACACACACACACACACACACACACAACACACACACACACATTCACTCACTCACTCAACTAATAGATTTTTGAACCCATTTTGCCTGATACATTTGCATAAGAATTTTGGTGAACCTGATGTTTAACATGTAAAGAGTTGCCTCCAATGTTTCATCCGCTTAAAGGCATAAAATGAGCATTTCTTTTCTTTATACTTTCAGTGCCCTAGACCAGAAATATTTCTTCCTAATGATTCTATTGTATAGCTACAAACTCACCTTTCACGGATAGCCGTCAGGTAATATCAAACAAATTTCCAGATTTCCAACCATCGTTTCCTTGATCTCTGTCTTTGCTGGCTCAGTGGCCAAAGTGGAGTTAGAGCTCCAACTCTGAAGTCCAAGCTATACTAAAACATCGATTTCAATCACTAAGGGGATGTTTTATTGAACTGCGAGTGTGTTGCCATCACAAAAGAATCGTGAGGCGCTGAAAGAAGCACCTGGCTCCGAAGGAAATTCATGCTTTCAGTTGGCTCATCTACGAAATGTTGAAATCCGAGTAAATTTCTTTGTTGTAAGTTATCCTTCTCTTACTTTGTCCAGTCTTGCGACTTGTTTCGCACCGATAATCAGTTCATCAGTGCACACACAGACACATACACGCGCGCGCGCGCGTGCACGCACGCACACACACACACACATATCTTTCTATCTATCCATTGTCTCCAAGACAGTATTGTATGTTGACACATATTTTTTTCCCTTCATACTAATGTGTTTGTATGCTGTTTTAAAACCCTGTGTCACCTTTACTCCGTGAATTGAGACAAAAAGATCTAAGGACAAGAAAGTAAAAGAAAAAAAAGAAGCATTTCAGATATCCAATCAAGAACACGGCTCGAAACGGCTGTCCCTCATCTGCTCAACTTCCTTTACGGTGGCTTCCGATTGTTGTAATGAATTTTCCGTGCAGTTTTACCAAAATTCGTAGATCTCCTGGTCAATTGTTGGTCTCTTTATTTCTTAATGTAGGCCCATGTTGTTCGAGTGTAGGTTCCCATGTTGTGTGAATGCAAGTCCAATGTTTTGTTACTGAAGATCACATTTTATTTCAGCGTAGGTTTCCTTGTAAATCTAATGTAAATTCCATGTTTGTTTCTGTGTAGGTCTGTGTTGTTGTTGTCGCCGCAAGTCTTTCACTGTTTCAGTGTAGGTTTCATATGTCTAGTATATGTAATCCTTTGTACTGTATGTAATCTGTCCTACCTTGATTTACATTTCCTATTGCTGGTGTATTTGGCCATAGTCTATCAGATCCTGCATACAGTGTTCGTGTAATGATTCCCGGGGTCTCTTCAGAGCACCAGAATTGATTGCTCCGCTGCGTCATTATTCTCCTATTGTCAAGAGTACCCTGCGATTCTTTACGTATCACGCAGCACCATGTCCATGGGATTTCCATAAATTGATTGATGAATTGATAAATAATCGAGATTGAGTGCTCGAGTTTCTGATGTGATGAGCTTGAAAGCAAGTGTGTTGAGAAGGACACGTCGTTGTTTTGGGAGATCTTTCCGATAGCCATACAAATATTGAATCGCAAATCTTGTTCCACAGACTCCAAGAACTTGTCACCCGGTTCAATCTTTTCTCTGTCTAGATCGATTCAACCAGAAATCCGATACCAACTTTCACCTACATACAATTCGTATCAGTCGGTGCCAAAAATGAACCGAGGTGTTTAGAAACAAGGGTTTATTTCTTATTCGCCGTAACGGTGAATTTCATGCTCAAATGCAAGTTGCTGCTGTTTTTCTTGGAGCTCCCCCTGCTCCTTTATCACATTTCCGCTGTTTTATCATAGTATCCGTGTTCTTTTACCTCAGGTCCCTGTCGCTTTTATCGTGGGTTCCCTGTTGCTCCAGCATAGTACTTCGTTATTTTACCGTATATTCCTACTGTGTTGCCTCCTGCGTTTCATTGTAGGATTCACTCTGTTTAGGCATAATTCCACCTGTTTTTTTATTGTGCAATACCTGCCGTTTTAACACACTTCCCTGTTGAGTTAGTGTAGATTCCCTGCTGTTTTGACACCATTCCTTTTTGTTTTATTGTAGTTTCCACGCTGCTGTTATAACGTGGGTCCCTAATATTCACTCATACGTTCCCTGTTATACTGTTCCCTGTTGTTACAGTATAGATTCCCTGTTGTTCTTTCTTTCTCTTTGTTTAGCAGATTCCCGTCGTTTAAGTATACGTTCGATGCTGTTTTAACATCGTTTCCAGTTTCATAAAAAGATTCCATGCTGTTTCAACAGTTTCCTGTTGTTTTTAGGTTCCCTGGTGTTTGAACGTAGTTTCCTGTTTAAATCATCGTTTCGTGTTTTCAATGCGCTTTGGTGTTTTAACGCAGTTTCCTGTTCAATTATCGTTTCTTGTTGCGTTAAGGTTCCCTGGTGTTTTAACAATTCCCTGTTGTCGTTTCTATGCTGTTTTCATACGGTTCCCTGTCGTTTAATGGTAGGTTCTATGTTATTGTCACCCAGGTACCTGTTCTTTTATTTCAGACTTTGTGCTTTTTTTTTTAATACAGTGCTCTGTGAATTAATTAAGGTTACCCGCTGCTTTAACACAGTTTCCCTATTGTTTTGTTTTAAGTATCTGTCGTTTAACACAGTTCCCTGTTGCTTTACCACAGGTTCCTTGCTTTTTTTTAAAAAGAAATCAGTGCCTTGTTGCTTTATTATACATTCCCTAAAGTTTTAAAACAAATCTCTATTGTTTCATTGACGGTTCACTTTAGGTGTAATACAGTATTCTATTATTTTCTTATAGAATGTAACATTTCAAGACAGGTCCTTGTTTTTTTTTGTTCTGTGCCCTTCTAATACATTTCACTGTTGCTTTCTTGTAGCCTACGATGCAAATATAAAAAAAATGAAAAAAGAAACGAAGGGAAAACAAGACCATTGACAGTATTGAGGACCGAACACACACACACACACACACACACACACACACACACACACACACACGAGACATAATTCAAGACTTTTTAAACTGCATCCAGATCATGTTATTCTTTGATAAAATGAAAGATCTGGAAAGTAAAAGGAGAAAAAAAATGTAGCTTGCGATTTTGTGCGCATGCCCGCGCGTGTATATGGGTGTGGCTTAACAAGAGTGTGTGTGTGTGTGTGTGTGTGTGTGTGTGTGTGTGTGTGTGTGTGTGTGTGTGTGTGTGTACCCCAGCCCTGTACATCGTGATGGGCCTGCTATCAGGAATGGTCATCGTCGTTGCTGCCGCCGTTGTCTGTGGCGTCATCAGGACAAGGATCAGTAGAACCAGCCGGTGAGAACTTACTCTTTATTGGCGTTTCGTATTCTCATCATTAAGGGAGGGAGGGAGGGAGGAGAGAGAGAGAGAGAGAGAGAGAGAGAGAGAGAGAGGAGAGAGAGAGAGAGAGAGCCAGAGTCCTTGATTGTTGCATGATGGAGTGCCACCTTCACCAAACTCACGCTGGTGATGGCTGTGTGCTGCAGACGGTGGACTCGCATGAACAGCTACGAGGACAGCTGGATGGGCAGGGACAACTTCAGCACGTGGTCCGAGGCCACTATGCGCTCCCGATACAGCATTGAGGCGGACCCCCAGTTCAGATTTGTGGAGCGAAGCGAGTGCTAACTGTACCACTAAGTAAATTTTAGATTCATTGATCTGATATGTGACCACGACGATCTCCCACTTGTAGCTGATAGGAAACGTGCTTTTACGTTCAGACCCTTTGTCCTGAAGACAGACGTTAGCTACAAGTGGCAAATTAATTGTATATAATAATGCTAATTGGCAACTGTCGTCTCTGTCTTTTGGTCACTTCTGTCCGAAGTCACGGGTAACAGTACACATTAGTGCTATTCAACATGGCCTATATGTTGTAGACCTCTGTGCGACACTTTTAACAAGTCCATTGTACATATCATTCATATCTGTTCACATTGTATAAGCTTACGATTCAATTTCAAAAATATCAGCTGAATATACCGCTAAAAAATTGAAAGAACTAGGCTATAATATTATTTACCCTGCCTTTAGAATATATTCATAAAAGATTTAAGTTCAAAAGTTAAATTTGCACAGAACAAGACCATGCTTCCAAAAATTGCACAGTCTAATAATGGTAATTCTGAAGCGAACTTGTCAGTCGATCAATTCTCGAAGTGATCCCCAAATCGAAATTTTCATTGTTGTGAGAAACCACGGTTGATTAATTGATACCCATATCCAAACTCAATACGAAATGATACAGTAGTATATCAATTCGAAGGGAAAAGAAAAGTGTTCAAGTCTGATTTGATTTGTGCTTTCAGTCTTCCCCACCCCTTCCCACCCGCTTCTTCTGGGAATGAAACAGACGTGTCTGGTGCCAGTGACTTCACGGTAACATCTAGTGGAGCACAGGCCGCTCTTGTTTAATATTTCTTGCCATTGTAACATACTTATTTTAGGACAGACTTGTTCCAATCGTACGTCATCAGCTTACTCGGACGACAGTTAAAGTGTTTTATTTCGCTGACGCATCCTTTTGGGGATCGTCAATGCTCATTTGACGTATGCCATTTGTTTGGGTCATATGGCAAACTTACGATGTATTCGTATAATTTCGGCTATTACTATTGTGAGCAGAAGCTCTTTCAGTTTTTATTTCAAGTACTTGCACTTGCCTGATTGACCGTAAGTAACGGGCTTACTAAGCCAGCATTTACTATATTCAACAATGAGTGTGAGGCCAGTTTTAGTTCTATACTGAGTAAAATATTCATTCTATTTTTATTCTTCGGAATCATCGAAATCGCATCACAACGTCTGCTTTCAGTGGAATGCAATCTAATATCGTTGAAACATTTTCACTGATTGTCATTTAACATACAGAGTAATAATTGTTAATTAAGCAATACTTCTACCGGCCATAATTCCAAAGGAAATGTGAAAAAAGAAAGTGCACCAAAATGTTTATCCCATATTACAGTTTTTACTATTCAGGGGAGACCTTGATGTACTGGCTGGCATACAAAGCCCTGCAAATTTGTTTGCTAAGTTGCTTATATAGCCAGGAAAACCATCAATCTTCGAGTGTGCAGCAAACACACACACACAGTGAAACGGCCATAACAAGGTAGATCAACATTGTTACAAATATCAATCAAGAGGGCACTTTCAATATTTAGCATATTGTGCCTGAGCGCCCTCAGAATTCCACCCGTGTACAAACTAGGTCATAATCAGAAAAGGGTAACTTAAAAGATTTTGTCCATTTTTCTTGATCATTTCCCTTTCTTACATTCTTACAAACTTACCAGAAAATAAGTACAATTTGTTGCAAGGAAAAATATATAACAATTCAAGGGAAGAGTTTTGCGTGTGCCCGTGTACACACACACACACACACACACACACACACACACACACACACTGGGAGTCACAAGCTGGAAACGAGAATCATTTAAAGATCATGTTCTGTTGTAAAGATACACGTTTAACGAACATAACAAATGACGTTACTTAAACTTCGTTCAAACGGCATACTGCATGGAAAAGAGAAAAACGCCATTTGTTCACATAAATACATTTAAACGATACAAACCCCAAACAAAAATAACCTGTGAGCATGTGCACTTGGTTTTCACACTAGTGACGACAAAAAGAAAAAAAAAAAAAAAACTGGGGTGATTGTCACAGAAACATTAGGCCCCATCTTACTCACAAATAACATTTCAAATTTAGCCATACCATGATACCATTCACTCTCCGCTGTTGGCGTCATTTGTAGTAAAATGAGTAAAGCTGATTCTATACTACTGTCACTTAGTCATGTTAATTTTATGCCACTGTCACTCAATAACGTTAATTTTAATACCACCGTCACTCAGTTAAGTTGGTTTTATACTGCTGCCATTCAAATTCTATACCTCGGTCACTCAGTAAAGCCGATTTTAGTTTACTTTTAATTTAATTCTATACGACTGTCACTCTGCAAAAGTCATCATACACCAACTGTCACTCGCAAAGCGGATTCCATATTACTGTCACTCAACTAAGCTGATTTTGATACCACTGTCACACAGTAAAGCTGATTCTACACCACTGTCACTCTGTGAAGCTGATTCTACACCACTGTCACACAGTAAAGCTGATTCTACACCACTGTCACACAGTAAAGCTGGTTCTATACCACTGTCAGTACATGAAGCTGATTCTACACCACTGTCTCTCTGTGAAGCTGATTCTACACCACCGTCTCACTGTAATGCTGATTCTACACCACTGTCATTACATGAAGCTGATTCTACACCACTGTCATTACATAAAGCCGATTCTACACCACTGTCTCTCTGTGAAGCTGATTCTACACCACTGTCTCACTGTAATGCTGATTCTACACCACTGTCACTCTGTGAAGCTTATTCTACACCACACCGTCACTCTGTGAAGCTGATTCTACACCACTGTCACACAGTAAAGCTGATTCTACACCACTGTTACACTGTAAAGCTGTAAAGCTGATTCTACACCACTGTCACACAGTGAAGCTGATTCTACACCACTGTCTCACAGTGAAGCTGATTCTACACCACTGTAACTCTGTGAAGCTGATTCTACACCACTGTCACTCTGTGAAGCTTATTCTACACCACTGTCACTCTGTGAAGCTATTCTACACCACTGTCACTCTGTGAAGCTGATTCAGTACCACTGTCATTCTAATTATGAAGCTGATTCTACACCACTGTCACTCTGTGAAGCTGATTCTACATTACTGTCACTCTATGAAGCTGATTCTACATAACTGTCATTATATGAAGCTGATTCTACACCACTATCTCTCTGTGAAGCTGATTCTACACCACTGACACTTTGTGAAGTTGATTCTACACCACTGTCAGTCTGTGAAGCTTATTCTACACCACTGACACTCTGTGAAACTTTATTCTACACCACTGTCACTCTGTGAAGCTTATTGTACACCACTGTCGCTCTGTGAAACTGATTCTACACCACCATCATTATATGAAGCTGATTCTACACCACTGTTATTCTGTGAAGCTGATTCAATACCACTGTCACTCTGTGAAGCTATTTCTACACAACTGTTGCACATCAAAGCTGATTCTACACCACTGGTACTCAGTAAAGCTGATTCTACACCACTGTCACTCAGTAAAGCTGATTCTATACAAGTCACTCTGTAAAGCTGATTCTACACCAAAGTCACTCTGTAAGCTGATTCTACACCAAAGTCACTCTTTAAAGCTGATTCTACACCACAGTTTCAGAGTTAAGCTGACTCTACACGCCAGTCATTTTGTAAAGCTGTGTGTACCTCACTGTCACTCGGTAGAGCTGATGCGTTCCTTCTGTCACTCTGTAAAGCTGATTCTATACAACTGTCACTTTGGAAAGGTGACTCTATGCCACAGTCACGAAGTAAAACTGATTCTACATCAGTGTCGCTAGGCAAAGCAGATTCCACTAAAGTGTCAATTACTAAAGTTGATTTAACACCGGTGTCAATCAGTAAAACTGATTCTCACAAGTGTCACTCAATAAAGCTGATTACATACCAAAATTCCTCAGAAAAGCTGATTCTTCACCAACGTCAATAGTTAATGCCGATTCTATGCCAATGTCAGTAAAGGTGATTAGAATGTGAAGCTACTCATAAATCAGTGTCAGCCGGCAAAACTGATCACCCACTGCAGTCAGTCAATGAATCTGACCACACACGAGTATCTATGTCAAAGCTAATCCTCCACCGGTGTCATTAGTAATGATGGTCTTTCATGATGTCATTTAAACAGGCTGATTCTACACGAGTGGCAGTTACTAAAGCTGATCCCATCATAGTGTCACTCTGTCAGGCTGACACTTCACCAGTGTCACTCAGTCACGCTGACCCCAGCCAGTGTCACTAGCTCACGTTGATTCTCGTCTACGCGAGCCCCGAGGTCTTGGCCATGGAGTAGAAGATGGATTCTTTGTTGTCCAGCAGCTTTCTGGTGCATCAAACTCCTTGATCTGACCTTCATCCAGGACCATGATCCTGACACACGACACCAAAATCACATCGTTGCTGTGTGCAGTATAATGTGTGAATATATGTAGCGTTAATTTATAAGTGTATAGCTCCAGTGCATTTTTTGTCGTCACGAATGGGGAAAAAAAATACGATGAAATCTTTAACTCCATACATAACAAGGCTGAATTCTTACACATTAAAAATTTACTGCATATCTTGCGTTGTGTTACATTGCATCTAGTTTCACACACACACACACACAGGGGGCTGACCTGTCATAGTCCATGATGGTGTTGATGCGGTGGGCGACAGTGATGATGGTGCAGCCGTGGAAGGCCAGACGGATGGTGTTCTGGATCACACTGTCTGTCTCCATGTCCACAGCAGCTGTGGCCTCGTCCAGCACCAGCACCTTGGTGTGACGTAGCATGGTTCTGGCCAGGCACACCAGCTGCCGCTGCCCCACACTGTGGACACAACCGGTCATCTCCATCACACCGCTGTCCTCGTTTTCAGTATCATAAAACTTGTAGACAGCCGTTAATTTCACTTTAAAAACTTTTCATGATCATGTAATATTAAAATTATAAACATGAATTACATTTTTTAAAACAACATTTCAACCACCTTATATCGAAAGGAAATCTTAAATGTGACGGGGAACAGTAAACAGTAAGTAACAAACAAATAGGGCAAGTCTTGCTGCCATAATGAAATAAATATAGATCTATAATCCAAACGAATGCTGCTTACGACACCAAACTGCCTAGCAGAAATGACAACACGGAGCACACAGAACAAAGAAGACATCCCCATAAGGATGTTCCAAGTTTGCCCATATTCCCTGCACCTGACACATCTGCAAAACAACAAAACTAGAGAAATTAACAACCACAATTTAACATTTATTCAAGACTGGCACAGACTTGTCGATCTTATATATAGTCAAACAATGGCACAGACAAACGATAACAAATACATGTAACTCTGGTTTGATTGGTATAAAAGGAAATCTTAACTGAGTCATAGAAAGTAAAACGTACATAAAACAGTAGGGCAATTCTTGTTCCCATGATGAAATAAATATACGCCCATAATTCCAAACGAATTCTGCTTACGACACCAAATTGCCAAAAGAAATGACGACACTGACGACAGAGAACAAACAAGTAGACCTCCCCAAAAAGGATGTTCCAAGCTGCCTATATATCTTGCACCTGAACAAACACAAATGAACATTTCTTCAAGACTGGGACAGCCTTTTTTATCCTGAATATAGTCCCTGCTCCCCACACTTACCTGACCTTCTGTCCTCTCACAGATCTCAGGTTCAGTCCCTCACTGACCTCAGGTCCAATCCCTCCTCCCCTCACTGACCTCACGTTCTGTCCTCTCACTGACCTCAGGTTCTGTCCCTCCTCCCGTCTCTGACCTCAGGTTCTGTCCCTCAACTGACCTCAGGTTCTGTCCCTCCTCCCCTCTCTGACCTCAGGTTCTGTCCCTCCTCCCCTCACTGATCTCAGGTTCTGTCCCTCCTCCCCCTCACTGACCTCAGGTTCTGTCCCTCCTCCCCTCTCTGACCTCAGGTTCTGTCCCTCTTCCCCTCACTGACCTCAGGTTCTGTCCCTCTCTGACCTCAGGTTCTGTCCCTCCTCCCCTCTCTGACCTCAGGTTCTGTCCCTCTCTGACCTCAGGTTCTGTCTCTCACTGACCTCAGGTTCTGTCCCTCACTATTCTCAGGTTCTGTTCCTCACTGACCTCAGGTTCTGTCCCTCCTCCTCCTTACTGACCTCAGGTTCTGTCCCTCACTGACCTCAGGTTCTGTCCCTCACTGACCTCAGGTTTCTGTCCCTCACTGACCTCAGGTTCTCAGTCTGTCCCTCATTGACCTCAGGTTCTGTCCCTCATTGACCTCAGGTTCTGTTCCTCATTGACCTCGGGTTCTGTTCCTCACTGACCTCAGGTTCTGTCCCTCATTGAACTCAGGTTCTGTCCCTCACTGACCTCAGGTTCTGTCCCTCACTGACCTCAGGTTCTGTCCCTCATTGACCTCAGGTTCTGTTCCTCACTGACCTCAGGTTCTGTCCCTCCTTCTTACTGACCTCAGGTTATGTCCCTCACTGACCTCAGGTTCTGTCCCTCACTGACCTCAGGTTCTGTCTCTCACTGACCTCAGGTTCTGTCCCTCACTATTCTCAGGTTCTGTTCCTCACTGACCTCAGGTTCTGTCCCTCCTCCTCTTACTGACCTCAGGTTCTGTCCCTCACTGACCTCAGGTTCTGTCCCTCATTGACCTCAGGTTCTGTCCCTCACTGACCTCAGGTTCTGTCCTCATTGACCTCAGGTTCTGTTCCTCATTGACCTCGGGTTCTGTTCCTCACTGACCTCAGGTTCTGTCCCTCATTGACCTCAGGTTCTGTCCCTCACTGACCTCAGGTTCTGTCCCTCATTGACCTGACCTCAGGTTCTGTTCCTCACTGACCTCAGCTTCTGTCCCTCCCTCTTACTGACCTCAGGTTATGTCCCTCACTGACCTCAGGTTCTGTCCCTCACTGACCTCAGGTTTTGTACCTCACTATTCTCAGGTTCTGTTCCTCACTGATTTCAGGTTCTGTCCCTCATTCTCTTACTGACCTCAGGTTATGTCCCTCACTGACATTAGGTTCCGTCCTTCACACGACCTCAGGTTCTGTCCCTCCTCCCCTAACTGACCTCAGGTTCTCCCTCCTCCCCTCACTGACCTCAGGCTCTGTCCCTCACTGACCTCAGGTTCTGTCCCTCACTATTCTCAGGTTCTGTTCCTCACTGACCTCAGGTTCTGTCCCTCCTCCCCTCACTGACCTCAGGCTCTGTCCCTCACTGACCTGAGGTTCTGTCCCTCACTATTCTCTGGTTCTGTTCCTCACTGACCTCAGGTTCTGTCCCTCCTCCCCTCACTGACCTCAGGCTCTGTCCCTCACTGAGCTCAGGTTCTGTCCCTCACTATTCTCAGGTTCTGTTCCTCTCTGACCTCAGGTTCTGTCCCTCCTCCTCTTACTGACCTCAGGCTCTCTCCCTCACTGACCTCAGGTTCTGTCCCTCACTATTCTCAGGTTCTGTTCCTCACTGACCTCAGGTTCTGTCCCTCACTATTCTCAGGTTCTGTTCCTCACTGACCTCAGTTCTGTCCCTCTCCTCTTACTGACCTCAGGTTCTGTCTTCACTGACCTCAGGTTCTGTCCTTCACTGACCTCAGGTTCTGTCCTTCACTGACCTCAGGTTCTGTCCTTCCTCCCCTCACTGACCTCAGGTTCTGTCCCTCCTCCCCTCACTGACCTCAGGTTCTGTCCCTCACTGACCTCAGGTTCTGTCCCTCCTCCCCTCACTGACCTCAGGTTCTGTCCCCTCACTGACCTCAGGTTCTGCCCCCTCACTGACCTCTGGTTCTGTCCCTCCTCCCCTCACTGACCTCAGGTTCTGTCCTTCACACTGACCTCAGGTTCTGTCACTCCTCCCCCCTCACTGACCTCAGGTTCTGTCCCTCCTCCTCTCTCTGACCTCAGGTTCTGTCATTCACTGACCTCAGGTTCTGTCCCTCACTGTCCTTAGGTTCTGTCCCCTCCTCCTCTCTCTGACCTCAGGTTCTGTCCCTCACTGATCTCAGGTTCTGTCCTCTCACTGACCTCAGTTTCTGTCCTCCTCCCCGCGCGTTCCGTCCCTCACTGACCTCAGGCTCTGCCCCTCACTGACCTCAGGTTCTGTCCCTCTTCCCGTCACTGACCTAAGGTTCTGTCCCTCCTCCCCTCACTGACCTCAGGTTCTGTCCCTCACTAACCTCAGGTTCTGTCCCTCCTCCCCTCACTGACCTCATGTTCTGTCCCTCACTGACCTCATGTTCTTTCCCTCACTGACCTCAGTTCTGTCCCTCACTGACCTCAGGTTATGTCCCTCTCCCCCCACACTCATGGTGAAGACCGTCAGGCAGACTGGAGACGAAGGCCTTGAGGTGAGCTCTCTCCAGAGCCTGCCAGATCTGCTCGTCGCGCTGTACTGCTCTAAGGGATCCAGGTTGAACCGCAGGGACCCCGAGAACAGCACTGGATCCTGGACGACATGGCATTACCAATCCTTACCACCGCCTGTGCAAACCTTACATGTGATCACGTCTATTGAGGTGTGCAAATTTCCCAAATAACAGTACCTTTTAATAACTTGCCTTTCCAACCAAACTTTACGTTCATACCCTCATGTCAAGTGAACATTTTCAACACGAAATATGTTCTGAAGAGATGCCACTCCTCACGTGCTTTATAAGTAATTGAAGTGTATTTCAAAATGACTCGTGTAAGCTGGAAGGGACCATAAATGAACGTGCAACACAGAACAACTTTGATATGTTTGACAACTTTTTGTACACATCTGATAACATGTAACTGAAACAAGAAACGTGATGATGAATTTATATACACAGAATTATGAACAATCACATCATTACAGCTAATTCGCATATTTTCAGAACAAGCACATGAAGGGACAGGGCAGAAGAACAGAGGTATAGTTGATTCGTCACTGCACTGAAAGGGAAAACAATGAAAAACAACAAAAAAAAATATCTGTACACGGTTTACGTTCCTTTTAAATCTCTCTCTGTTATCTTTTTATTCTGTCACACACAATCTCTTATCTAACACACACACACTCTCTCTCTCTCTCTCTCTCTCACACACACACACATGCACACACGCACGCACGCACAGGAGCACGCGCATGCGCACCTACACACACACATACAAACAAACACAGACACAGAATCACACAGACACACCTGTGGCAAAATGGCGAGTCGTGACCTCAGATCAGATCATGCAGACCGATGTCAGCGATGTTGATGATGCCGTCAATGAAGATGGCTCCCCCCACCGCCTCCACCATCCGGAACAACGCCAACGTCAGAGACGACTTGCCCGCCCCCGTCCGTCCCACCACCCCTATCTGCAAAACAAGTTTACAACGGTAATGTCATTTATAACACAAGGGAAAGCCCTGATTATGTACGTCTTCTTGTCATTTGACTACGTCGTCGCTCACGATCCTCCAATCATCCATAAGCGACGATTTTTCAAAATCGCTGTTGTCACAACAGAGCTAGCCACCTAGATTCAGCAAATACCGTTTTCCCTTGGCACGATGTTGGGTGATGTGTTGTATGTGACACCTGAATGTAGTATGATCCAAGGTGTATTGTGCAGTGTCTAACTTTCCCTAGGCTCGATGTTGGCGGTGATGTGTTGTATGTGACACCTGAATGTAGTATGATCCAAGGTGTATTGTGCAGTGTCTACCTTTCCCTAGGCTCGATGTTGGCGGTGATGTGTTGTATGTGACACCTGAATGTAGTATGATCCAAGGTGTGTTGTACAATGTGTACCTTTCACCAGGCACGATGTTGGCAGTGATGTGTTGTATGTGACACCTGTATGTAGTATGATCCAAGGTGTGTTGTGCGGTGTGTACCTTTTCCCCAGGCATGATGTTGGCGGTGATGTGACGGAGGACCAGGTCCAGGCCAGGTCTGTAACGAGTGTGGTAGTTGTTGTCCAGCACGATCTCTCCCTTCGTGGGCCAGTTCAAAGGGGGCTGTGTCTGTCCGGCACCACCCACTCTGCCTGTGTTGTCAATACCAAGACGGTCAGGTAAAACACTATGAACACTGTGGGGATAAGAGGTCAGATTGTCTGTCCGGTACCACCCACTCTGCCTGTGTCGTCAATACCAAGAATGTCAGGTAAAACACTATGGACACTGTGGGGATAGGAGGTCAGATTGTCTGTCCGGCACCACACACTCTGCCTGTGTCGTCAACACTAAGACGGTCAGGTAAAACACTATGGACACCATATGGAGGGAGACGTCAGATTACCTGGGCCGGTTCAAAGGCAAAACACTATGGGCGTTGACAGGACGAAGACTGGTTAGCTACGTAAGCCATTTATGAGGTGAACAGGTGAATGAGCTGGGGCAAAGGGTGGGGGAAGCTGTCAGCAAGGACTGTGATCATGATGGCTCAGTTCAGTTCAGTTCAGTAGTTTTATTTAACGTCTTTTCATCCAAGATGATCTTAGACCTTATCATGATGGCGACAATTACAATAGAAGTATGACAGTGATATCAATCCACAGTGACATAGCAGCTATGGTTGCAATGGTATTGGTTGTGAGGGCGCTAGAGATGGTGGTGCTGACGATATAACAATTATCATAACAATGACAACGATACTGATGCCGATGCTGACAATGACAATGATGATGATGGAAAGGACTGGGAAAAGAGAATCATAGGCCACCTCTTACAGTTCTCACTCACTCACTCACTGATAGTCATTACCGAAGGAATGCAGACAATGAGAATGATAAGGTAATGTAGATAAAGTTAAAGACAATGAGAATGATAAGATAATGAGGATAAAGATAATGATGGTGAGGTCATGGCGATAGTGATGATATAATTGACAGCGATAACTGCAAAAAAAAGATGACTGACGGTGTGTACTCTGCTGCTGTCTTTGCAGGACTGGTCGTAATCATACTGACCATTTGTTTTGCGAACCACTCTATTAAATGCGTTTCTAGTTCCATGTTAATCTACACATCATGAAGATAACAGGGTATTTGCACTGGAAACTAATCGCAAAATAACGTTTTCATGCTGCAATAAATCAGCAATATGGCGAATACACGCAAATAACAACAAAATGAGATATTCTGTTTTCCCTTCCTTTCGTTTCTACGGCGTTTAACTACAGTTAAAAAAAAATCCTGGCACTTCTTCAGCAGCAAACAGGACCCTGACACTTTTTGTGAGTGCTGATATGAGTTCCCTCTTCCAGAAATCCTCAGGAACGAGTGCTCAAAATAGCCTGTCCTGACCCTGACAGCTGCTTGATATGTTCCGCTGAAAGTCGATCCTGACACCAAAATGATGTTCATCAACGCAGAACAAAAGTGCATACTTCCAAAAACGCACTGTCATTCTGCCATAGGAATCAAAACAAGAACACGCTTAACACTGCAGCGCTAATGTTCCTTCACAGCCAGATGAGACAGAAAAGCACCACGAGTTGAAATGAATAAAAACAAACCATATAAACGTTTCCTCTTTTTCTTTCTTGGTTGTACTCCGACATCATGAGCTACAGCACCACACACACACACACACACACACACACACACACACACACAACTACAACTACCAGTACCTCTACTACGCACACAGGATGGGAATATGGGTCTGACCTCAGTGGCCGCAGTGGAATACTCCCGGATCCGTTCCACAGACACGATGTTTGTTTCGAAGTCACTGCCTGTCGTACCATGAAGCCGATGGTTCCTGATACCTGAACACACACACATGGCCACGTTCACCAGGCATTGAGTTAACGATATGCAATGGTTCTCATCCACCGTTTTATTGTCAACGCTCTGCATCTCTGGCTGGCAAGTACTGGAATCGTTCCACAAGCGTCATTAACTCTTGATATTTCTTGTGGTTTTGTTTGTTTGTTTTTTTCTGCACGTTTTCTTCGTACTGAACGGAATGGTTTTAACATCCAATGCAAATCTTTTGCAATGAAAATATTTCTGATTGTCTTTTTTTTTTTTTTTTGCAAAATGACTTAAATCTTAATTTGGTTTGTTCTATCTCTTCTTGTCTTAACTGTAAATCATGCGTACTATGAAATGTTTCTTAACTATGCTCACCAAAGAAGTTCGAATGTGGGGATTTGTAGGTTCATCGCACTATGATCTCATAAAAGTGTTCAAAATTTCTGGTAGAAAGGGAGCCAGAACCCTAAAGGCAAAGGAAAAGGCAACTGAAGAATTCCAGCTGAATCTTGTCAAGGACAAACACAAGTGAATTTTATAGCTATAAGGCACACATTTCTAAACTGAGAAGATAAGTGATTGCTCGTTTTTTCGTTTCATTGTACTTAATAGTGTTCATCTTGCCTGAAGAAGACCTAAGAGGTCGAAACGCGTCGTGTTTTGTCTTGTAACTTGTTTGTCCCCGTTTGTTTGGAGGACACACTAACAATTTTTTTTTTTAATTTGAACATATGGATCTTGTCATTTTTTTCTTTCAAATTTCCATGTGATCATTCTTAAAACTTTGTTTCCACGTTTATCGTTCTTCAATTTCAGGTCGTGTCTCAATTTAGTTCCACACAAAACGTTTTTGGTAGCAAGTTAAAAAGATATTCCAATCCTGGCGTGTCTTAATATACTGTTAGACTATCATCATCATGCGGTGTTACCGTTATTTTGTAAAGGTGATAAATCAGTTGTTTTGAGAGATTTTTTCCGCCTATGAGGCGCTCGGTTGTTCCAAATGTTAGCAGAACCGGCATTTCCCTTGTTTCCTATTTCTTTTCTGCTCTCTAGTATGTATTTGAAAAATGCTTCCTTAGGGTGAACCAGCACAACAGAGGTGAAGACACGCCTCTGAGCTCCGTCAGGATTGCAACTGTTGACTGAAAAAACGTTTCTGTTGTGGTTGTTCACCCACTGAAGAGACAAGAAAAAAAAATAGTATGTGGTAGAAATATATCTAACATTGTATCTAGAAAGAGTGACATAAGGGAATGAGCAACGCTTCACAAACATGCTGAAATTTAGGGTATTAGAGTTAATATTTTTGCATGACCTTGAGGCAAATGTTCGAAGTTTAGGAAAATGTATCGAATGTCGCTGACACTGCGGAACAAAAACAAAAGAGAAACTATATAACTGATATTCCTGAACTACGTAACTGATTATATTGAACGATCATTTTTTAAAGTGTAACTTGAGAGCCGTATAATATCGTATTGTTGAATGTTGACAGTGCGTTTGAGAGAAGGAGAACGTTAGCAACCGTTTTTCAGACAACACGTCATACTTACATATCGACGTAAAACCCACTTCTACAGTAAGATGGGCAGGAAAATGCCACGGACTTATGAAATTTGATGTCGTGCAATAGGTGCACCTCTTCATTGAATTAAACAACACAGAACAGAAGAAGTTAACTGCGCGTCGCTCTGTATATGTCTGTGCCAATGATAGCGTCATATATCATGCAAGTTTCTCCGAACATTTGAAGAAAAAAACTGTACTTTCTTTCATCCATTTCATGCTATCTCTACACCCCTTGATCATCCGCACGTGATGCCCGTGCCACACTGACCTGTAGAGCGTATGACACCGACAGTCCTAACCCCCCTCCACTGGCTGAGGCCGACACCAGTTCAAACACAGTGGCGCTGAACACGATGATGCTGGCCAGCCAGTCCAGACTGATCTGAAGCCATCTGTCAACATTCAGGTCACCATCAACATTGACGTCATCATAATCATTACTTACGTCATCCTTATTATGATCATTATCACAGTTACCATCATTACCATTACTTTAAAAAAAAATTAGGCGTCTTCATAATCATTACTTACGTCATCATTATTTCGATCATTATCACAGTTACCATCATTACCATTACTTTAAAAACAAATTAGGAAAATTTCATACAAATGTTTGTGACCAGATGTTATTATGACAGTGAATGAACGCAAAAAGCAGCTAGATTGTGTTACATGTTCCAAAAAACATTTCTGACACTGACAGCTCCAATCACAACAGTTACATGCATTGTATATAGACTAGGTTATATGCTTTAAAAACATTTCTGATATTGACGGTTCAAAATCACAACAGTTACATGCATCGTATATAGACTGGGTTACACGTTTTAAAAACATTTCTGATACTGACAGCTCAAAATCACAATAGTTACATGTGTATAAAAAGGAAGCTTTGGAAACCTCAAGAAATGCGCAAAATAATAACCGTTATCATAAGAAACTATCTTAGAATCATATACGTTTTCTACATTTTGTTTAAGAATATGATCGGGTTTGTTTGTTCCATCCGCAAACAGATTTAAGAAGTAGATATGTAATATAAAACATAGCATCATCGTGTGTCTTCCTGACTTAGGCGAAGCTGTGTATTACTAAATCACTAAAAACAATATCTATGTTCAGTATATCTAATAAAATAAGTTGTATACGCTTTGGCAACATAAGTAAAAAGTTATCTTCAACATGATTTATGATCACCACGCTTACTCCGCGCCTGTGCAGTATGCATTATTGCATTAGATACCATAACTGTGAAATATATTTTGGATAAAGTAACTGTGATTGTATGTATTATATGCCTTGCGTGTGTGCATCAGCAGCTGTAAAGTACATTAAAAATCTGGTCTAATTTAAATAGTCTCTGGAGACTCTTTAAAATGTGCTGGACTTTTGAAGCAGACGACGACTGCACAGAAAAAGGGACATTGTATCCGTGAACAATGATTGAAATTAGTGCCCGTGTTTCACAAAACAAGCGACGCATTTCACAAACATTATCATTTATCGCCATCAATGGAAAGAATAAAAATATACTAAGAGATGTCTCTCAGGAATCTGCATTTGCTTGTCTATTTTTAATGCTGAAGCATAAGTTGGTAAGATTAGAGAGGATACCTCGACAGGAGAGCCTGCACTTAATCTGTTTGCAGAAGATCTCTATTTCACTTCGTGAGAAGGTAAGAACAGATCATACGAACAGCATTTGAAGCTGCTGAATCATGTCTATTATCAAACGTAACATGAATCTAATGTCAACATAGTAGGCGTACTTTTAATCACCCTTAGAAAATATGGTGTCACCTATCACCATAGTCTAAAAGCCAGTGTTCTGAGACAATGAGACTAAAACTCGTTTCAAATCTCGGCACCGCAACATTTACAATTTCGTAATAATAAACATTACCATTACCACCATGACAATGAATGTCCGTTTCAGTCGATGGCCTGAACTACGTGAAGATTTAGTAGCTGACAATCTGGCATCGTTCACAAAGCAGACTGAGGGGTCAGGTCAGCTGCCCTTATGGTATTTATAACAAAGTGCGAGGTCAGCCAGTTCCATTCATGTTACTGATTGTGAAGACCGAGAGGTCAGACAGGTTCCCGTAATGTTTTTCATCATAGTGTACACTGAAAGATCTGCCAAGTGTCTCTCATCGTATTAATAGTATATGCACAGATCTGACCTGGTCCTCCCATGTCATCAACCAACCTTCTCTCATGTTACACACTGAGTAGAGTGATTTATCAGGCCGCTTCCTGTCATTTCAAGTGTAGACTGACACGTCAGACCATCTCATATTATCATCTCATTATTCACAGTGTAGGCCGAGAGATCAGGCCTGTTTCTCTTACGGCACTGACAATGTAGGCTGAAAGATCAG
The DNA here is from genome assembly GCA_016801955.1 of Conus betulinus. Taxonomy (NCBI): domain Eukaryota; kingdom Metazoa; phylum Mollusca; class Gastropoda; order Neogastropoda; family Conidae; genus Conus; species Conus betulinus. Next base: position 141,985 of record JADBJO010000829.1, on the reverse strand, counting down.
GCCTGTTTCTCTCATGGCATTGATGATGTAGGCCGAGAGATCAGGCCTGTTTCTCAAAAGGCATTTAGTGTAGGCTCAGATATCAGGCCTGTTTCTCTCATGGCATTTGGTGTAGGCCGAGAGATCAGGCCTGTTTCTCTCTCTCTCATGGCATTTAGTGTAGACTATGAGATTAGGCCTGTTTCTCATATGGCATTTAGTGTAGACTGTACTGTGAGATCAGGCCTGTTTCTCTCATGGCATTTAGTGTAGACTGAGAGATCAGGCCTGTTTTTTCTCATGGCATTTAGTGTAGACTGAGAGATCAGGCCTGTTCCTCTCATGGCATTTAGTGTAGACTGGGAGATCAGGCCTGTTTTTCTCATGGCATTTAGTGTAGTGTAGACTATGAGATTAGGCCTGTTTCTCTCATGGCATTTTGTGTAGACTGAGAGATCAGGCCTGTTTTTCTCATGGCATTTAGTGTAGACTATGAGATTAGGCTTGTTTCTCTCATGGCATTTAGTGTAGACTGTGAGATCAGGCCTGTTTCTCTTATGGCATTTAGTGTAGGTTGTTGAGATGATGAGATCAGACCAGTTCCTGTTTTAACATTCACAGTGCAGACTGACAGATTGGGCCAGTTCCTCTCATGGTGTTTACAGTACAGACCGAAAAAACCAGGCCAGCTCCTGTTATGTTTACAGTGTAGAATGAAAAGTCAGGCCAGTTCTTCTCGTCTTGTTTGCAGTGCTGACGTAGCAGCAGGGAGTTCCACTTGTCTCACTCATACTGCAGACATGGCATTCAGTTCAGTTCCTCTCACTCCATCCATAGCGTGGCCTGAGAAGCAGACCCCGTTCCTCTCATATTAATATACACAGTGTGGATTGAGAGGTCAGACTAGTTCTTCTGGTGGTCATTGATAGATCAGACCGAGTGGTCAGGCTAACTCCTGTTATACACTGGACTCAGCGATCTGGCAGGTTCCTAGTCTATTCATAGGTCAGGCCAATTCATTTTATGCTGTCTATAGTTTAGAAGTTCAGACCAGCCTATGAATGTTCTTGTAGTGTGAACAGAGAGGCCTTGCCTGACATTCTTACTTTATCTATGCCTGGTGACCGCAAAAAAAAAACACGATACCATATGAGAAACAATAGAGTACAAGATCCATTATTCTAATGCTAGAAATACACATTCACACCTCTCAGAATGGTGATCAAATTCAGATTACGTCCAGTCAAATCTGTCGGCAAATGAAGCATTGGCTTGTTCTGAAATCGCGAGATTTATTTTTCCGGTGAAACTTCACAAGAATTAGTATTCACCAGTGAGCTGTAAAAGGTTCAGGTCCGCTATTATATAAATCTTAATACTTCTTAGTAAAATGATTTGAAATAGTAGGTGTCTTAGCCTAACTCCTTCGACGATTAATTACTTTGAAGATCGTTCGTTACGTACGACTTCATTGATATATAAGAGAAAATGGAGAGCTGCAATCAGAAAAGGCTTAGATCTCGTATAGGGCAGAAAACCAACCAAAGTTTACATGGATGAATACTCTTGTCAAATATGAATACAAATACCGGCACACAGCCATAGCAAGTCACTTACAATCAAAAACACTTACAAATGCAATGACAGAGTGAGTGAGACTATCAATACCTGAGTGTGGTGGCTGTAGCAAAGAAGAAAGTCTGGTTCGTATCAATACGATGTTTGTTCTTCTCATCAATAAACCTGAAACACACACACACACACACACACACACAGAGTCACAAACTGCACGCTTAAATTCAGACGCAGCGAACCTTTTCGAATACCCCCCCCCCCCCCCCCCCCCCGCCTCAGAAAAAGGCAAGCGAGTCCATTTGAACTCTTCTCTCCTCTTCACCCCTCCTTGTCCACATTTACTTTTCAACATTAGTCCGCTTCATCCCGCCAGTCACCCTCAACAATACTGTAGGCGGTGCAGGTGCACGTGTATGTGTATGTGTATGTGTGCGAGTGTGTGTGTGTGTGTGTGTGTGTGTGTGTGTGTGTGTGTGTGTGTGTGACTGTGTGTGTATATGTGCGTGAGAGAGTGAGTGAGTGTGTGTGCGTGTCTGTGTGTGTGTGCGTGTATGCGTGTAGTGTGTGTGTGTGTTAGTGTGTGCGTGTAAGTGTGTGTGTGAGTGTTTGTGTGTGTGTGTGTGTGTGCGCGCGCGCGTGTTTTTGTGTGAGCGCGCGTGTGTTTGTGTGAGTGTGTAAGTGTGCGTGCATGCATGCATGCGTGTGTGTGTGTGTGTGTGTGAATTTATGTACGTGTGCGCGCGTGTGTGTGTGTGTGCTCGCGCACATTTCTGCTTGCGTGTGTATGTGGGGGTTGGGGGTGGTGCGTGCATTCTCTCTTCCCTCAATCCCCCCTTCCCCTTTCCCTCCTCCACTTTTCCTTTTTTCTATATCCCCAGCTCCTCCAAGCCCTCGTTTGAATTTATTCTCGCCCTGCCCCCACCTCCATTTCAACCCCGTCTGCTCCACTCTCTCTCTCTCTCTCTCTCGGACTGTGACCTTGCACACTGACTGTGCGAAGTTTGTGTGCTGTATGGTCTGTGTACTGTATTTTTCCAAATCCTAAACAATCAGGGCAGCAGGCGAGGCTGCAATTAAAAAAAAAATTTTCTTTGTTACAAATTAGACAATACACAATTCTCAAGCTGTGACACACATTCGTGACCATCAAATTTACAACCAGCACTTACTCCACAAACGGAGTGCAGTTATCTCCTCGTTTATCTCCTCAAACTTTGCGCCCAATTTGAGGAGACAAGTGATTGTTCGTTCATCGGTTTCAATGTCTTGAATGTAACGCTTTACAAATATGTCATGTAGCTGTGTAGTGCAGTCCAACCTGGGAGTGGCGCCGTAGGCTCTGATGGTGGCCACCCCGCTCAGTGACTCGCTGAAGTGGGCGAAGATGGGGGACTTGGTCACGGACTCCATGCGCTTGATTTGCCGGGAAGTGCGAATGTAGAATCGCTGCAGAACAAAAATTTAAATAAGAATGTCTCCCTCTCGCTCTTTCTCTCCGCTTTAAGTTGTTCAGAGACACAGAGTATAAGGAGAAAATAAGCAAGCAATCCTCTAAATTCTTCCTCTCAACACACGTTAGAGAGTTACAGCCCTTTGAATGCTGTTGATTCATGTTAGTAAAGCAAGCTCGATTTGTGTTCAAGAAAGCTCAAAGTGCAGCGAATTCCAGGAGTTCTAAGATACAAAGTACAAAAAAGCTAATTTTTGTTTCTTCTTTGCAGTTTTACACACGAACTTTTTATCTTTTAGTAATTTTGCACAGTAAGGTCGCCTTCAACATACTTCTGACAAGCAGTGTTTTCCTGCTCGGCGTAACTGCTATGTGAAGTTCAAACACCACTCTCGCCTTAAAGTCACACCCAGTTACTACCTCCCTAAACGCTATTACGTTGTCAAAAGAATACCCAGCACATAGATCTCGATTTTACAAAATATTACAGAAACACTCACATGGAATTATCTGAACATGAGACGGGCCACGTCAGCAGCAAAATTGCCTTTCCAAACTGACGTTTTTTAAATCCGCTTGTGAAAGTGACCCTTAAATCATAGAAACCAACTTGTTCGATTAACGATTTAAAAACAACAACGCAGAAACTTATTCAAGATTTCCACTCTCTTTATCTGTATTGGAATAGGAAAACTGGTACATTTCATTTTATTCTCAAAAGCCTTCCACCATCAATTAAACAGAATACATACATACATACACATGTACATATTCATTGCCTTTCTTGGTTCATTGTTCTAAAGTATCCTCTTGAAACAAAAGGGATGATGTGTAGCGACTAGCAACTAGGGAGGAGTGAAAACAAATTCAGTTTTCAGAGGGACTTTGTTTTCACACACACAAAACGTAACAGAAAGCTAGATAGCTGATTAAACTCAAGAGCTAAAAAAAAAAGACTCAGCTAATGAAAATGAATGACATTTTGTCAATTACGGCAGAAAAAGCAGTTATTCTCGTTATGAGTTTAACTGGCTTGTACAGCCTTCATAACGCAGATCTTAACGACCAAGAAGTTGACAGTAGTTGTCATGACAACGATGGCAGCAGCAGAGGTCACCAACCTGGATGACATAAAACACAGACCATGACGGGCAGAAGGACAACACCAACGACGGGAGTCCGGATGAGGACGGTGATGAGGGTGGCTACCATCAACATGGCTTGTTTCAGGAAGTCACGTATGATGAGAGGTAAGAAGCTGTCCACCTGGAACAGTCAACACACCACTTCAGTCACTTGAGGCAACATGTTGTCTACCTGCAACAATCCACTCATCATCACACGCCAAACAAGAGAAAGAGGCTGCGTGCCTGCAAACAGTCTACAGAGCACGCATCACGAGTTAAGATGCTGTCTTCCTGGAATAACCTGGAATAATCTATATACCATCATACGCAACGCACCCTATCTTGAGCGCCATTGCTACACTATGATCCACTTCATGCTGACAGAAACCAAAAGATCTGGATGATCGGTTTACCTTGCAGGCAGACCAGGCACTGCGTCGTAGGATATTGTTTTTATTTTCCGTGTGTTAGTTTGTGTTTGCCAGTATGGTAGGCCTAACTAGAAAAAGGCGCTGGAAATCTGGGGTAACTTACACCGGCTCTTCATAGTGTCCATCTCGACAGGGTGTTACATGCTAAGGTCTCTGGTCGACAAACTGAATACCCACAAACAAAACGTTCACAAGCATGCACAACGGTGTCGGAGAAGGGAGGAGCTTTCAATTGTTCAGGACATGGTTAAGTACACAGGGGCTCCCATCGTTTTTTCCGTTTCAATTTCTATTCCAAACTGGTGAGATGGGATGGGACTCAGCAGCACCTTTTCCATCTGACCACCGCCCTCTCTCTCTCTCTCTCTCTCTCTCTCTCTCTCTCTCATGGACTTAACAAATAATTTGATCGTTTTAGACCAAAAGGCACCTAGGTTTGCATACAAATTTTTGTCACTGGTTAATCAAAAAAGCAAGAGAATCTACAATTTGCTGTTTATGTGTTTTGATATGTGTGTTCAAGCGCATGTGCCGGTATGCTTGATTTCTATTGTTTGTGTCTTTATTTCCAAAGACGGCTGACATCGTGTACAGGTCATGTTTGACGACGTGTTTGCATTTTTGACACAGTATACAGTGGCTGCTACCTTTGACTGAACACTGAACTGCTGTGATTTGCTTGTACTTGTACATATTTCATCTTTTCCTTTCGGTGCTATCACCTACACTGTATACTCAGGAGGGTCGCACAGACAAGCATGGCACAACAGAATTTGTCTGAATATTATTTTCACTTCAGCAGAAAGAAAACCTTGACTACATTTTAGGAATTTCAAACTGTGCTTATGTAGTATCCGGTCAGTGGGGTCAATGAAGATGATCTGTTAGGGGACTTAATATTGGCTCGTGTTTGAGACTGGATGATTCCTTGAAGATCAATGCTTTGAGAAGTGTCAGTTTGGGGTATATGGCGAAAGCAGCCGCCTTGAATATGTACAGAAATCCACATCTCAGTCAAGTTGTTGCAAACCCCGATGTTTTAAATCAACATTTCACGTGTTCAAACAACAGCATTAAAAGTTCTCGCAGTTACCAACTGCTCCATGAGGAAAAAAATGAGGGAAGTCCTGGAAAAGATGCAACTCAAGCTGTGTATAGCCCAGCTAATCTGGGAGGTCATATCACGGTTGAGAGATAACATAATTAAAAACCCAGCTTTAAACAATTCACGGGACCATACCACTTGCTGAACGTCTTCTTAGCCACGTTACACCGGATGTCAACAGCTCTCTTGTGATGGAAAAGATATGGCATGAAATCATTATTCTGAAGGTAAATTCAGGCTATACTGGCTCTGAACCTGACTGCTGTGATGCTGACTGTACACACTCACCACTTCTATATCCCTGGAGACCCTGTTCACGACACGGCCCATGGGAGTGGTGTCAAAGAAAGCCATGGGAGCACGGAACAGTCGGTGGATGAGGGCGTCGTGCACCGTCCGTCCTGCACACACACCATGCGCGTCCAGTAGATGTAGTTGTAGATCAGCAGCAGCAACACTGCACACATAAAAAAAATATGTTAGGGCACACACCTTGACCGGTTTGAACGGTTATCATCTAGGTATTTTTTTTAAGACATACATTTGTTGTGCGATGATTACTGTCCAGGTGGACACAAATCCTTCTTCATACATATGCGATGTACGGTGAAACACAGTTCATCATCAGAAGAACTCGGGCTGATTCCTTCATTCTATGCTCGGTATTGAAGCTAGCTTCAATTCCTGAGCAATTTGGAGATGACGTAAACATGAAAAGTGCATGAATTTTGTGTTGCTTTAATTGTGATCTCTGTCCAGAAATCCGTTTGTTTCTGAAAACGCCTTTGAAGGCAGAGAGTAAGAATAGCAATTCTGGGAGCGGAAGAGTTTGACCTGAGACTTGAGACTGGAGGTGAAGAATCCTGATTCAGACACCAGTTTAGACATAGAATCGACAGCAATTAGGACTGATATGAAAACAGCAATAAAGCATAATTCTTTTTGAAGCAGCACCTTTTTTTTTTAAATAAGAGGTGACGAGTGATTCTAACTGGGTTACATATTAATGAATGTGGAAAACGTTGCTTCCTCAGAACGAAATTATCTAAATCAATGTCTTACCAGCTCACAGTACCCCACTGCGTTCCTACTCAAGTGTACGACATATTTGTTAAGCAGTCATAAACAAACGACCATAGTACACGGTCATGTTTAAAACAATTATCACTCACGTGAGAGTATCCGTCCCCCCCCCCCCCCCCCCCCCCCCCCCCCCCCCGTGTTAGAATTAAATGTTAATGACCTATTTTAATAACGCATTTCTAAATAATACCGGTGCACAGCACATCTCAGTTCATCCTGTGTTACTCGGGACTTCGGGTACTCTTTCTACTAACTAGTAACGGAAACGCACGTACATGCTTCTTGTATTACTGCACTGGCCGGAAGATCGAATGCATACACCGTCAAGCTTTTTGTATGACACGTGGTGTATATGGTTACAGATATCCGACAATTCAGACCATTTGCCGTGGGCTCCATTGCTTGAACTTAGAAAGAGTGACCTTCAGATGAGGAGTCTTACTCAAAATGATCACAGCATTCGACGTTCCATGTCATTCCCCGTTTATTGGTATTTCATCCGTTCTGAAAGAGACCAGGATGGTTTCCTAGACCATTTGCTAAACCAATGTGCAGTGAACATTAGAAATGATCCGTATACCTACCTGAGTTCATTATCGCTCGAGCTGACCTGTACCTCACACAGTCAGTGTGCTATGTACGTGTACTTCAATATCACACACACACACACACACACACACACACACACAAACATAGATATAGATACACACACACACACACACACACACACACACACACACACACACTCGTGTGAACAGATGCAGAAAAAGAGTGAGAGAAAGGCATATGTGAATACCTTTTACAACAATAAATAAAACTGGAGAGTCACCACTTTACTGCATTTTAGATGACGGCTGCGTCAGTTCCATTTTGCCATTACATTAGTTGAACTTGCTGAGGTAGGCAACAACGTTTTTACCACAACAACCCTTGAACACCGGTGTAACGATCCATTTTAACTCCCCTCCACTTTTTTTACTCCCCGGGAGTTAGAATTAAGACATGCCAATTTTAACTCCCCGGGAGTAAAAACAAACCACACCAGAACGACTCCCCGCCCCCTGTTTTAGATTAACTCCCCCACCCAGAACATTCAGTTTTTATATGTTAGTCATGATATGAAAAATAAACATTTAATATACACCCCCCTTCCCTCCCCTTCTCTGAATGTTTTGGGGTGGGTGACTTAATCTAGAGCAGGGGGGGGGGGGGGGGGGTCATTCTGGCTTGGTTTGTTTTAACTCCCGGGGAGTTAAAATTGGCACGTGCTAATTCTAACTCCCGGGGAGTTAAAAAGTGAGGGGGAGTTAAAATGGATCGTTACACCGGGTCATTCGGCCTCTTCATTAGCAATCTGGAAGCTCTACAACATTAGCGCAGCCAAGTGCTGGGATCCTTCCCACAGCTAAACATTCCTTCCATCCGTTAGAATGGGAGACAAAAGTCTTCGATAAACACCGATTAGAGAACATTGGCATCACAAAACTGCTCCTGTTTCGGGCAAATATACCGATATTGGTCAGCCACATTTGTGATGCAAATGCTAAAAAGGCCAATTGACCCATGTTTAAAAACTCGGTACACATTTACTGAATAGATTGGCGGAACGAATGGTCACAGATATCAAAAGGCGACGGCTATAACAAAACGTTACGAAATTCCTGCTTCACATCCTGTTCACAATTTGCCCGAAGAACAAACTCCCTTTAAACGATCATTGTGACAGCTGAAATCAGATTTTAACGTATTCTCTTCAATGGCAACTTATATGACACGCATTATGTAGCAGTCACAGCCGTTACATAAAGTATATGTTTCAGGCAATATGAGATTACCTTGAACAAATACAATTGCATTAACATAAACGTATGTATTATTTTTGTACCCATGTGCATACGCCAAGAATCACTGGATCCGCTGAGGTAGCATAATATACATTTCAGAATGTTGTGTAATAGAGAAAAGCAGGAAATGCAGAGAGAGAGAGAGAGAGAGAGAGAGAGAGAGAGAGAGAGAGAGAGAGAGAGAGAGAGAGAGAGGAGAGAGGGAGTGAACACACTGGCAGGTAGACAATCAAACACGTCACAAACAGTAGATCACTCACACTGAAGCACTCCCGTCAGTCCATAATACAACAGATAGTCGTGATTGGTCTCAATGAAGTCCTCCGACCCCCACACGGACTGATTGTTAAGCAAGGGGTCGTCCGTCCACTGGCTCAGCAAAAAGTTGGACGCCACACTGGTCGCCTGGAAAGCCGCAAAGCTGAGCAAGGCCACGGTGAAGAGGAGTGGGCCTGCAGCTTTCAGGTACATCCAGTACACTCTCCATGACACCTGCAGGGCACACCTTTCCTCTTTTAGTGTCAGCCACTTGGAAGAAACGCTGTAACTGATTCATGTTGATGGGAGATAAGATAAGATAATGTTGCTTATAGCCCAGCCGACCGCAAAGGGCCATATCAGGGCTGTCACCACGTTAAAATCATGTTGATGGGAGGGTAGAAGAGAGAGAGAGAGAGTTGTACTCTAGGAAAAGTAGTCTACATTTCACAAGTAATGCATGCGAGGAAAAATGACCCCTTTCACATTGTCAGCGTCTTCTTTTGATATCCAGTCGTCGTCAAGATCAATCCCTCCTCCTCTCCTCCTTTCCCCAAGCAACCCACTTATTTCTGGTCAATTGCAGTCAAACTTCATTTTGCTGTATATTTCCTCCCTTTCCTTTCTCGCCTTTGTGTTTTATCATTCATATGAATGTTAAAATGAAATTTAGACACACAAAGCATTTTTCTTCTTCCATTCAAATCTTTGCCAATTCATTAATGTAACGACGGAAGAATTGTTAGAGGGAGGGCACACACACACACACACACACACACACACACACACACACGCGCGCGCGCGCGCGCGCACGCACCACCACCACCACCACCACCACACACCACCACCACCACCACAACAACACAACAACAACAACACAACAACAACAACAACAACAACAACAACAACAACAACAACAACAGAGACTGAGGACAAAGCTAGTAACGAACACCACGACGATGATGACAGAAGAATACCTGTCCTGTCTCCATCTTCTCCACAGTGGTAAGCTTTCCCCTCGTTTCCTTCTTCTGTATCTTCTGTGGGTCTGCTTCCTCGGTGACACTGCTCCTGGTGGTCCTGCAGACAGTAACGACAGTTAGATGACCCAGTATCTGATTTGTTCTGGAGCTATGCAAAACATCAACGGGATCTTTTGCGTAGGTAGTCAATGATATCTTGCAAATTCTCCCCAGTGACTGAGATCGTACCTCGATATTCAGCCACATGGCACGCACCAACGCGCACTATAGTGACGTCAATCTTCTGACAGTAACGCAGTCTCTGCACCAAACAAAAGTTGGTGAAGCTACACCCTTAAGCGACATTTGTCATGGCTCTTGGTCGATTCACAATAGACCATCTAAATCTTACATTTCAAATTACTTCATATTTTTGTTTATTCATTTCTTCATTTATTTACTGATATCTGCACTATTATATCATTTGTTGCGCATTTAGGCCTACTGTCAGATACTGTGGTGTTAAACTGGCACTGGAGCTAAACAATGTCAAGAGTCAGAAGACGCTGTATTAGACTGGTACTCACGCTAGACAACACCAACAACAGTCAGGTGATGTAATATCGAACTGGAACTAAAGCTGGTGTAGTATGCAACTAGCACAGGAACTAATCAACAACAGCAGCAGTCAGATGAAGTAGTATTAAACTGGCACTGGTATCCAATGACATCAACAACAGATGTTACGGTATGAAATAGGTGCTCGAACGAGAAAACATGAAAACCAGTCAGATAATACAGAATCCAGTCTGCAGTGTCACGAGATTTGGCCCATACAATACTGTTCTTTATGTTGAATTATAAAAATACTCACATTCAACATATCTTAGAACTATTTTACAAACATTCTATACTCACATTCAACATATCTTAGAAACTAATTTACAAACATTCTATATCGCATCAAAGGATGTATTGCAAAAAATAATGCATTTTTTCGACTACACACACACACACACATATATATATATGTATGTGTGTGTGTGTGTGTGTGTGTCTATATATATATACATATATATATATATATATATATATGTGTGTGTGTGTGTGTGTGTGTGTGCGTGCGTGCGCACGTGTGTGTTTTAATGCTTCTACAGTTTAAAACGGTACATCATTGAATACACACACACACACACACACACACACACACACACACACTCACACACACCCGTAATTGTTTTTTTTAATCTAACCCATTAAAACGATTGCAAATGGACAGAAAAAAAACTACAAAATACAAATGTGTGCAGAGAAACACCAAATTAACCCATCCCAGTTCCCCGTATGCCGTCAACATACAATCAAGGCATGCTATGAAACTACGGAGTTTTTCATTATGTGTAACTTGTGTTCATCTGACCTTCCTTGTTTAAAAAATATCTAAAAAATGCATTCTTCACAGATGGGCTCTTTTGAGAGCAACATAAACCTGAGCTGACAACTGAATAACGAAACAAACAAAATGAAACTACCAAAAGCTCAGCAAGAACTCTCTCTTCCTTCTCATGCCTTCCTCCAAATCTTCCATTCTCCGTCCTGCCTCCTCCTCCCTAAAATCACAGAGGAAGTGAGCAAAGTGCTGTTAACCTTTTACTAAGTCTTTTACGTCGTGGGTCTCTGATTTCATCCCCTGACGTATTTGCCCCATCTGACGTCAGTGATTCCACGTGCTCCAGTATTTTCTGCTTCATCTGCAATACTGATCCACCAATACTGAACACAAGAACAGTTCAAGACATGGCATATAATATTAAGAAAAATTGGATTGACAACAAGAGAGAGAGAGAGAGAGAGAGAGAGAGAGACAGAGAGAGAGAGAGAGAGAGAGAAATTCAAAATTTGAAAAGCAAAGACTGATTATTGGAAACCGACGTAGTGATCTTAGGAAACAAAGAGGGAGAGCTGAGCGCGCCACAGAAAACAAAGATGGACGGAATAATGATAAGATACAAAGCCAAATGGGTAATCCACGTGGGGAAAGTAAACAAATATTTCTACTCACTGGAAAAAAGACTCTTCGTTGGCAAATGATATGCTTAAACTTGTCAAGGACCAAGGAATATTTTTCATGAAAACGGATGCTGTATTAAAAGAAACAAAGACCTATTATGAAAAGAAAGTAAATGATACTGAAATTTGACATTAGGAAGATAATTTACCAAAACTAAGTCAATTAAAACACGGGGACATTTAGAGGGTTAACAACTTAAGAAGAAGCTACCAAACTTAAAGAAAAATCCGTAAAAGTCTAGGCACAGATGGCATGACAGTAAAAGTTTTGATGTTTTTCTGGAGACAAACAGGTGTTGTCCATTCTTTAAGGGGATTATAGGAAACCTTACTTCTAAATGTAATAATAAAAACTGCTTCACCTTGGACAAATGGACAAGCAACCTCGTCGTTATGAGACCAGTTGAATTTCATTTTCTGGTGAATACATAGGCGATAGTTTACGAAGATAACGTGATTTAATTCATTATTTAGAAGCGAATCACTTACTTGGGGTTATTATATCTATCAGTTTTAAGCAAGCTTTTGATTTTAGTTAAGTGATCACGTATGAGTAAACTTCTAGATTTATTTGCCTTTGCAAAAGGAATATATCGATGCATGTCATCTTTTTATCAAAAGATAAAGTCATGTTAAAGGAACAGGACAGTGTTTTTTCAAGTTTTTCTACTAAAAGAGGCTGCTGTCAAGGGGATCCTCTACCTCCATATCTGTTTTTGCCCTGAAGTTCAAAGACCAAAGTAAGGCAAAATCAGTATGTCATAAGCATGCACACAGAAAATACAGAATTTCTGATAAATCAGTTTGCAGACAGTGCCATCCTTACAGTAGACGCAGATGGAAATCGTATGAAAAGTTATTTTCAAACCTTTATGAATTTGAGCCAATATCTGGATGCAAATCAAACTATGCCAAACGTTTAATGTTTGGTTAGGTACGAGAAAAATTCAACTAAAACATACTTTTACCGCAGTATAAAATGGAATGCAACCTTTCAAAATTCAAAGTTAGAAGTCTATGGTTTACATAGTTTAAACAATATGACAGAAATGAATGTAACAGATGCATTTCAGAAGTAGACCTGCTCATCATATATGGTGAAAAAACAGTAGTAACGCCATTAGGTAGAATAGCAGTGCTTTAGTCATTAATTTTGCTAGAATTAGTGTACTTAAGTGTTATTCTATCACTCCTCTTAATTCTAATATTGGTGAATTAAGACACGTGTTTCAAGTTTGCTCGGAACAACAAAATGATGAAATAAAAAGAAAATACTTTGTAAGAAATATACAGAACGGAGGAATTGGTATACCCAACTTTTATTTATCTTTTAGAACCTTAAAATCGTTTAGATAAGGAAAGCGTACATGCAAAGCCATAAATGGAAAATAATGTTACATTAATTATGTCCAGAAATTAATTGATAACCTCGATGCATGTAGACCTTCTAGGCTTGTGGAAAGCAATATTATGACTATATTTTGGAAAGGAGTTTTGCAAACATGTCAAATGTTCGGCAAACAAGTAGATATACTAGTCAAAAGTTGAGGGCCACAGATCGATTTCGACCACTGCAAGAAAGATACGGTGTATGAAAAATGTTATGACAAATGGACCAGTAGACCAGGCTACAAGTGTAGCCTATCCACCTATGAAAGCATGTCCATCACACGTTCACTTGCAGTCACTTTATACATTGAGTGAAAGCCTTGTGAACATCAGTGATATTCATGAATTTTTGTGTCAACTTTTGGCTGCTTTAGCTGCAAAAGCAGGATGACAGGACAAAAACTGCATAACGCACATGAACGTTCAGGTTAATGTTAATACTTGTCAGCATTAGCTAGCCAGGGATGGGTATAAAAGCCCCGAAAAAACTGGGTTCCTACAACCATGCCTCCGAGAATAAAACTTTGCACCATGGACCGCGGACGCGCCCTGGCATGGCTGAACGAAGGCCTGTCATCACAAAAAGTTGGAAGACGACTGGAAGTGAGCCACTCTGTAATCCTGGGCTTCAGGAACATTTCCAGACCACAGACACAACAGAAAGCCCTCGCTCCGGACGTCCACGCAGCACCAACAGACAGGACGATCGTTTCCTCCGGCTGTCCACGCTGCGCAATCGCACTGTCACTGCCTGCACTCTGAGACATGAACTGAGGACAGCTGTCAACAGGAATGTCAGCACCAGCACCATCTGCAACCGGCTACATGAGTTTGGCCTCTACTAAAGACATGCACCCATCAGGTTCCCCCCTGACACCGGCTCATCGTCAGGCCCGTGTGGCCTGGTGTCAGCAACATCAGCACTGGACCAGGCAGCAATAGTCCAAGGTCTTGTTCACCGACGAGTCCCGCTTCACTGTTGCCTTCGGTCTGGGGCAGGCAAGGGGAGGGTTTGTAGACTGCGCTGTTCGTGAGATTGAGAGCTATGGAGGAGGCTCAGTGATGGTGTAGGGTGGCTTACATGTCAACGGCAGAACACCTTGTATGTCATCCAGGGTTCTATGACCGAAATGCGCTACAGGAATGAGATTGTTCAGCCTCTCATCCAGCCAGCTCTGCAAGCCATGGGACCCTGGGCAACTCTGCAGGACGATAACGCTCCTCCCCATCGAGCACGAATCGTCACTGACTTCAACAAAGGGTGGCCAACAATCACCCCGCTCCTGCGGATGTCAACCAGCTGGCGCGCAATTTCTGCAACAGGAGTGGCAGAAATTCCCCCGAAAACTCTCAGGAATCTTCTGGATTCCATGCGCCGGTGCTGGCTTGAATGTTTGGCGGCCAACGGGGGTCTCACTCGATACCGACTTTGTTCAAATGTGCTTACCTGATTCCTGACTTTTGAAAAGAGGGGTGTGGTGGTTTGAATTGTACTGTTGCTGTTTTTGAATGAATTTGATCACAACCTCTATGAAATCGTTGGTTAATAATTAAATTAACAACTTCATATTTTAAATTGCCTCGTCTGTGCCTTTTCTGTCTTTGGTGGTGCTGTTGTGAGATGGCCCTTTACTTGTTGTGACTAGTATATACAAAAGTACATATCAAGCTACTGATCCTATGTTTTATAGAGAAAAGTTCAAAGTGGGAAAAACAAACATGGAATGATTGCGGAACAATATATCATTAGGCAAGCATTTACTCGATGACAATGGCGTTCTCTAAGCCATTATATACTGTCAGAGAAGCTGGGATTTCAGGTCAATTTTCTAAATTATATATGAGCTGCATGCAATTAGCAAAAGGATAAGCAAAGATAGGAAAACTGAAATAAATAGTAACCTTAGTAATTACAGAAATCAAACACTTGAAAATGGTAGTATTACTAAATACAATGATATATTGGTACGGAAGCAAATGAAATTTTAACATTAGTGCTTCTGTCGAATGGGAACAATGACTGTTAACATACCTGTTAATTGGACAGAGATACTTAAAAGGATTAAGAATATTAAAGAAACAAAACTGAAATGGTTCTAGTAAATAATATACCAAAGAGTTTTGGTAATAACTAGCGTTTTGAAAGGTACGCAAATTATTCATAGCGACCATAGTAACTTCTGTAATAGAGTGAAAGAACCAGTCATAACCTGTGGGAATGTGAAACTAGCCACACATTCTGGGAAGAGCTTGAAAGAATAATGAAAATTAAGGGCTCAAACCGCACAAGAGAGTGTCCCATTACGTATTGATTACATTCTTGGCACTGATGAGAAAACAAAACCTGACGGCATGCTACTTTCGGTAATTCTAATGGGGAAATATTTCATTCACAAATGTACTTATTAATACAGCAAACAACCTGAACATGTGTTTTAAGGTGCTGGGCTACAGCCATGAAACTGAAAAGTACATACTCATGATGGAGATGAACTACTCAAGCCACCAAACAACATGGCTCCAATATATCAAAATCATAAGAGGGTTTGCTTTTTTTCTGTTTTCATGTTGTCCGCTATCTTGGTGTTTTATTGGATCCAGCTGATACTGAAATCTGTATATCTTGCTTTCTGCGCATGTAATGGTCTATGGATGCAAGGTCATATGTATGCAACGTATTCCATAACTTTGTTTGATGTTTGTGCACAATTTTTCTGTTGTCATTCGAATTTTTCATTTATGTGTGCCCATTAAAAATGGACCGAAATTTTAAAAAAAACTATCGGTTAGACTGATGTTTACGACATGCTCATGTGCTATCATAGAAGTTTGAACATGCGTTTACATTTTCTTGCCATTTAACCAATTCTGTCATTATACTGACAGAAACACTTAAATATGCAAATCATTTAGTACATTTACACTTTCTGACACCAAAAGATTTAAGCATAAATTCGTGCAACTTACTGTCTTCGTCTTCATCACCATCATTGTCATCTTCATCATCGCTGTTGTTGTCAATGAGGTGAGTTTTGAGGAACTGGGCAAAGGGGCCGTCACTCATCATGAGCTGTGTGTAGGTACCCCGGGCTGAAATCCTGCCGTTGCTCAACACGATGATTTCATCCACCAGGGGGAGCCAGTGCACCCCGTGTGTGTAACCAGCACTCGGGTCTGACGTCATGGGGAAACGACAGGTGTATTAGGTGGTTAAGCATTTCTATTGAAATAAATTGCTACTGAAGAGAACAATGTGATTCTTAATGGAGATAAAAAACAGATACTTCGGATAAGTCTGTGGTGCTGATCAATACGGTCAGATATGCAACATCTATTCTATCATAAATGCTGTCACATAAACAGATAACTCTCCAAAGTATTACAAGCTTTTTTCTGATTTTCCAGTGGTAACCACTCAGCTGTGCCTCGCTGTTTATGATCGTACTAATTCACACTAAAACGACTTACCAGACTTTCCAAGTCCTAAGACATAAAGGATGTCCAAAGGATGTTTCTGCCATATGTACATGAACAGAGCAAGTTTAAAAGTCAAGATCTGCTGACATTTATATTTTTTTCATTATCATTGTGAAACTGCGAGTCAAGGTCAGTAAACACACACATATATCATTAAGAAAGTCAAGATTGTTTACATGTAAAATAATTTTCTGAAAGTGAATGTCAGTTTACATTGGCCCTGACCTTCTTCTGAAGCAGCCCTTTAGGCCCGATGACGTCACTGAAGAGCGCCTTGCCCACGTGACTGTCCACAGCAGAGAGGGGGTCATCCAGCAGATACACGTCACTGTCACTGTACACTGCACGTGCCAGGCTCACGCGCTGCTTCTGACCGCCACTCAGGTTGATTCCCTGCAAGGCACAGAGAGGACGACAGTCTCCATCGATCGGTGGGTACTAACTACCTGGTTCCAAACCGAAATACAGAGCTGTGATATTGCTGGAAAGTATTTAAATCAAGAGGTGTGTAAAATGTAGAAAATCCATCCACCGATGAATGATCAAGCCAGTATGTTATAGTTAGGCACAAATACAAAATACTTAATAAGTCTTTATTGAGAATGAGCCGATACTGCGCCTACTACAAAAAGACTCTAGGGGAACGTTTGACGGAAGAAAGTCTTCACTGAAGAAATCCCCTCAGACAGGCGTTTCGGCTGTGAACTTAATCAACCCATATCACTAAGGTGCACTTACGTTGTCATTTTTTTCTTGGTGATGCCTTGACTAAAACTGGCAGCTTCTGGATAGGTGGATGTATCGAGGGGTGCCCTTGTTAAACCGATGTCTCATCCATAACACTATTTAACACCCTTTCCAAGTTGGGGAAATTAAAGCCTCATGGAGTTAACTTTTGCTCTTCCTCAACTACAACAACCTTGAACACTTTCCAAATGCCTCTGCCATTGCGTTTAGGTCCCCGTTTTACCAGAAAACAAGATCTGTTTCATGAGATCATAAGATTTTGCGCCTACAACCTCTCTTGCTCCAGACTCTAAGACGAGAACATTGGATTGGAAGCCAGATTCCTTAAAGCTGCTGGCTAGACTGGCATTCTTCAGTCTTGTAGATGTGAGCTTGCACCACTCTGCTCTTGACCAGGATCATTCGTTTCGATAAACCTGGGTGCAGTTCACCATCTGATCTCATGCCACTCTTCATGATGATGGTTTTTTCCCATTTTCAGGTCTCTTGTGCACTCCTGGTCATCCACTCTATGCGGTCAACCCCACCTCTATGCTCTTAATGTGGTTATCTTCTAGAATATCGTTGCTGGAGCTTCTGATGGCATTGTGCTTTCTGTGGCAGTGCTAAACGCATATGCGATCTCCTTATGCACTTGGTGGTGTCTCCAGGTGTACTTTCTCTGGGTTTGCACTGGCTCGTATGATCTCAGGACATGTCTCACTGTTTGTCCTGACGCAGCCGATACGCAGGTCATCTGGTTTTTCCCATTTCACCAGGTATGAATTCGACAGCAGAAGTTTGTACACGGATTTGTGGATGAAGCTGATCCTAAGAGATGACATGTGCCACATTTCATTCCAGTTGAGACTTCTCAGGAGTAAATTTTCCCACGCAGTCCACTGCCCCTCTTGGCCTTGCTTAACCGTCTTCTTGATTCTCTCGGCATCCTTTTCTTTTCTCAAGTCCTATATTATTGTGTCACTCTTGGTTTTTTTCCTTTCGTCTTAGGCAACTACTTCATTTCTGTTAATCCCAGCTCCTATTTTTTTGTAAGTATTTCCTATTTTCTTGATCTTGAGATTTTTTCTTTATCATGTCAACGGTCTCCCGAATTTTCCACTTTCTTTCAGCCTTAACTTGGACTGGATTGATCTTAGAACCACCTCAAGAATGGTTTGTACCCACTTTGTACTCCTCGATGGTGGATTTCTGGTGTACCTTCACGCTTTGCTTGGCGGCAGTAGAGCACAACATCAGCGAGACCAGGTGGGACATTAATCCGTTTCCTTGTGTGTATGGATTTTTTAAAAATTGATTTTGGCCTTCACTGATTCTGTGCTAGTGCTGATATTGCATATCAACAGATGATAGAGAAGCTTCCGAATCAGATGAATCGGAGAGACCAGGCTAGGAAGCCCATACTGATCTATTATCTACAAGGCTTTCCTCTGCCGGTTTCTTGGATTCCACTCTCTGTGCGTTTCAAGAAATTGTCATGCCACCTTCCAAACCTTTTGACTGGTTTTTCTATCACTACTAGACTGGCTGTCAACACGAACAGTATTTTGAGAAACTGCACACCCCGTTGTGTATTCCTTTATGGAGAAATCTTAATGAGCAGTCACGGAAGCACTTCTTCAGCGTTTATCGCGTGTTCTTTGAGCCATCATACACTTCGACGGCTAACTGGATCATCTTGGGTGGAGCTGATCCATACACATTTGCAACAACAAACCATACCACATCGCGGTGCCGTTTCTCTTTCTTTAGCCCTCTGGATCGTTTCCCTAATCGTTACAGCATGCTCTACATGACCAGAAACTAACGGGATACCTGCTGTCTGAGAAATCTACGTACTGCCATGGCATAGAAGATAATCCTATATAAGATAATAATATACAGTTATGAATAACATATACCTGCTGGTTCATCAGTCAGTTTTCTGCCCACGCATAAACACCAAGGGAATCTATGTCAGCACCGATGTAACGGCTATCATCATCATCTTCACGAATAACAGGACAAGTCCAAATTCTTTCCCCCTTACGTCAGTCTTCACCATTCGTTCAATCTGTCCTCATCAGCACCATCATAAAGTCACCAAAATTACATTCCAATTGCTGTAATCAACCTTCATTTTACATCATTCTTCCTATTGTTCTGATCGTTAATATACCCATCCTGTCTTCTGTCCAGACTGTTATTATCACTTTCGTGTACTTTGTTCGCATCAGGATGAGCTTTCCTTCAAGAAACCCATATACTCCTCCCCTCTACGTTGTCACGCCGAATAATCCCCACCCATTCGCACCGTCCTCTTAAAACCCCAAGACCTTATTCTCAGTTAATCTCAATAATATATTTTGACCGTCTCTCACTTTCCCTTCTCTCAATCTTCCGTCATTATCAACATCACCACAACATCCTTGTCAGTTTTGTTCTCCACTGTCAACTGCGTCATTACCATGACTTCATCCCGACACTGTTGTCCGAATCTCAGTGGTATCCATCATGACGTCGTTACACTACCTTCTCTCCTATCTCCGTCATGTCTCCAGCCGCCAGATTTGGAGATCTCGTTCCAGCTGGCAGGCTGCGAGCACCGTGTGGTACCTGTCCTGACGGTACGCCTTGCTGAACAGGATGTTGTCCCTCACTGTGGCATTCTGGATCCACGCCTGCTGAGCCACATAGGCCACAGAACCCTGGACATAAAGACACAGAGCCCTGGACTTAAAGACACAGAGCCCTGGACATGCAGACACAGTGCCCTGGACATACAGAGACACAGAACCCTGGACTTAAAGACACAAGAGCCCTGGACATACAGAGACACACAGCCCTGGACATAGTCACAGAACCCTGGACATGTAGAGACATAAAGCCCTGGACATATAGAGACACAGGACCCTGGACATATAGGGAGACAGAACCCTGGACATATAAGGACACAGAACCGTAAACATATAGGGACACAGAACCATGGACATACACGGACACAGAACCCTGGACATTATAGGGACACAGAACGCTGGACATATAGACAAAGAACCCTGGACATATAGACACATATCTCTGGACATGTAGAGACATAGAACCCTGGACATGTAGATACACAGAACCCTGGACATAAAGGGACCCAGAACCCTGAACATATAGAGACAGAGAACCCTGGACACAGAGACCCCCTGGACATAAAAAGACAGAACCCTGGACATATAGGGACGCAGAACCCTTGACATAACAAGACACAGAACCCTGGACATGTAGAGAGAGAACCCTGGACATATAGGGACACAGAACCCTGGACATATAGAGACATAGAACCCTGACACATATAGAGGCACAGAACCTGGACATATAGAGACATAGAACCCTGGACATATAGAGACACAGAACCCTGGACATATAGACACACAGAACCCTGGACATATAGAGACACAGAACCCTGGACATATAGCGACACAGAACCCTGGACATATAGCGACACAGAACCCTGGACATACACAGAACCCTGGACATACAAAGACACAAAACCCCGGACATATAGAGACAGAACCCTGAACATAGAACGATGGACATACAAAGACACAAAACCCCGGACATATAGAGACAGAACCCTGCACACACACACACACGCAAAGCACACACACACACACACACACACACACACACACATATATATATATATATATATATATATATATATATATATATATATATATATATATATATATATATATATATATAAAACACGCACACACACACACACATATATATATATATATATATATATATATATATATAATGAATATTGCTAAAAAGCCTAATATGATTTTAAAAGAGCTCGACCCTTGGGGAGCAACATCTGTTAAAATCAAATGTTTAAAAGGAGAGAGAGAGAGAGAGAGAGAGAGAGAGAGAGAGAGAGAGAGAGAGAGAGAGAGAGAGAGAGAGAGCACCCTGGACATACAGAGACACAAAACCAAGATCTATCAGTTAAAATGTGTGTCGATTTCAGGTATATACGGACATACAGATAAAACCATATGGGACTTCCAGTGCATAGCACACAGTCCTGTAAGTGAAACTTCATACAATTACAAATGTAGACAGACATACGGATAAAGGTTGGGGTTTACTGGCGTACTCAGACCTGTAAACAAAAATGGAGGGAGTAAGAATGTAGAGATATATAGGTAAAAAGCATAAGGTTACAAGTGCACTTAAATCTATAACTAAAAATTGGAGGGATGAGAGGCAAAAGGTGTGGGGTTACAAAAGCGTTCAGACAAAAAAATTCAATTTTGTAGACATATAGGTGCACACAGACATACATGTTTGAAGATGCGGGGTATGTGCATGTGTACCTTGATGGTGACCCGTCCTGAGTGTTTGTCCATCTGACCCAGCAGACTGTTGATGAAGGAGGATTTGCCAGCCCCAACCTGCCCCACCACTGCCACCAGCTTTCCCTCCTCTATCTCCACGTCTATCCTGTCATCATCATCATCATCATCATCATCATCATCACCATCATCATCATCATCATCATCATCATCACATCATCATCATCATCACATCATCATCATTACCACTGCCACCAGTTTACCCTCCTCTATCTCCACGTCTATCCTGTCATCATCATCATCATCATCGTCATCATCGTCATCGTCATCATCACCATTACCACTGCCATCAGTTTACCCTCCTCTATCTCCACGTCTATCCTGTCATCATCATCATCATCATCATCATCCATCGTCATCATCACCATTACCACTGCCACCAGTTTACTTCCTCTATCTCCACGTCTCTCCTGTCATCATCATCATCATCATCATCACCATCATCACCATTACCACTGCCACCAGTTTACCCTCCTCTATCTCCACGTCTATCCCGTCATCATTATCATCATCATCATCATCATCATCATCGTCATCGTCATCGTCATCATCATCATTATCACTGCCACCAGTTTACCCTCCTCTATCTCCACGTCTATCCTGTCATCATCATCATCATCATCATCGTCATCGTCATCATCACCATTACCACTGCCACCAGTTTACCCTCCTCTATTTCCACGTCTATCCTCATCATCATCATCATCATCATCATCATCACCATCGTCGTCGTCGTCGTCGTCGTCGTCTTCATCATCGTCGTCGTCATTAACTCGTTCTCTTGCGTTAATATCACAGTGTTGCTAATGCAGCAGAGCGAATTATGAAACCATCCTATCGAAAAGCAGCAGTTCACATTATCAACTGCATTCACCGTGTAGGTTGAGAAGTCATTTACATTACTCAGCTGAGCTTGCATTCTGCAACCTTTCATCTGTAAACATATATCTTTGGCTGCACAACACGTTACATATAGCGCATCATAAGCCGCTTGAAATAAAATACGTCATGTTATTACAACATTCAAACGTTTTTTTTCATATATTCATTGTCTCATTCGAAACCCATAAAGAATTATTTCAATCACCGAAGGATATGAGAGTTTTACATTTCTTCCTATTTGTGGATGAAAAGCGGAAACTAAATTTAAGAAAATGAATGAAGGATACAGATATCTATTATGGAAATGGAAAAGCAACATTTTGGCGCACATGTATTACTTTTGGAGAGAGGGGGAGAGAGAGAGAGAGAGAGAGAGAGAGAGGAGAGAGAGAGAGAGAGAGAGAGAGAGAGAGAGAGAGAGAGAGAGAGAGAGAGAGAGAGAGAGAGAGAGAGAGAGAGAGAGAGATGATCTTTAAACACTCAAGAATGAGAATTTTAGGCCG
>JADBJO010000829.1:91212-113712 GCA_016801955.1 Conus betulinus | reverse complement strand
TCATCATGCTTCTGTGCAGGTGATTTTTTTCAGATATTTTGCAGTCTCCATTTTTCTTTTGATACTGTTTTTGTCATATTTGTATTGTTATTAAAAAAGGAAACAAAAACAATATGGTAACGATAGTAACATAGCACTTTACCTGTTTTAATCAAAAATGGAAAACGACCCGACCTGCACTGAAAAGGAGATCATGGTTGATAGCATATCCATGGGGGAGCGGAGAATGTTGAAGAGTGACAGGGTGACGAAAGCCTTGCCAGGATCCAGGAACTTGTTTGGCTGGGACAGCACGAAGGTGGCGAACGTTGCCAACGTCACCTGCACACAACACACACTGATAAGACAACACGAAGGTGGCGAACGTTGCCGACGTCACCTGCACACAACACACACTGATGAGACAACACGAAGGTGGCGAACGTTGCCGACGTCACCCGCACACAACACACACTGATGAGACAACACGAAGGTGGCGAACGTTGCCAACGTCACCTGCACACAACACACAATGATGAGACAACACGAAGGTGGCGAACGTTGCCAACGTTACCTGCACACAACACACAATACCTGAGACAAATGCGAAAGTGGCGACCGTTGCCAACGTCACCTGCACACAACACACAATAAAAGGGGTAGTGGACATCAATCTATATACGGAGAATAATTTACAGGCAGGCAGATAAACAGAGAGACATCAAGCATGGGAAGAGTTGAGGACAAATTTCAGTTCTTCAACCAGTTGACTGAATCCTGCCAAAAGCAACGAATATCAATCACGATACAAATGTTGATCAGACACCATCGTTCTGTGTACAACTCTTGACTACCTTTGTAATTTTCTACGACAGCAGAAGGCATAGTCCTTACGGCAATCGTGTGCAGAATCTGAACATCCCTGTGGGTCCACAGCATTTTTAGATTCCTTTAATAATTCTATTTTCACGTTTAAATGTTATTATCCTGTTACGTTAAGCGTTCATCTGATTTTAAAAAATGTTATTCTAGCTATGTTATCGGTTGCAATTTTTATTCATGTTAACATTTTTTTCTTTCGATCCCCATTCTAATCCTCATTTTTCTCCTTTTTCTTTTTCCATTTATACTTCTTCATCTTTTTCTATCTCACTGTTTCTCTATCTCTTTATATCTCCTTCAGTTGCCTGTCTATCCACACACACACCCTCCCCCTCCTTTCTCCTTTTCTACCTTGTTTATTCTGTTTTTTTAGTTGTCTAAAATCACTTATGTGTATAGACATTAAATTGAAGAACACACAGCAATGAAGGGTAATTCATTCTGCTCGGGATATTCGTCTTCTCTCAGAACATCAGGGCACAGCACGAACCCATTCACCCCTCCCCCCCCCCCCCCGCCCCATCCTCCACCCTAGCCCTAGCGATCCCTTTACCCCTTCCAGACACACATGCATGTGTGTGCGCGCACGCGCTACATGCATATGCATATACACATATATACACATTGCTAGTGACTTGTAAAAGAGCCACACTAAGATTTCGCAAATTGGTTTACCATCTGACAATAAATGAAAATGCGTTCTAGCTTCAGGAAGGTTTCAAATAAACCGAAAATTTGCAGTAACACAGTGCTGGTTGTTTTCACTATCCAACAAATGAAAACGAGGGACAATCGATTTACAGAAAGCATTACTAACCACAAAGGGGGCGATGTTCCAACAGACGCCTGTACACAGGTACAGAATGGCAATCTTCAGCAGGTAGGCTATCTCCCTGAATCGTACCTCGGACCACTTCTTTTCAAAGGATGGCTCCCAGGCGTACATTTTCAACACCTAAATCAGGGACACACACACACACACACACACACACGCACACACACACACACACACACACACACACACAGTCTTCAGCAGGTAGGCTATCTTCTTGAAACGTACGTCAGACACCTTTTTTTTTCTAAACGGACGGTTCCCAGGCGTATATTTTTTTTCATAAATCAGGGACACACACACACACACACACACACACACACACACACACACACACACACACACACATGCACACACTAGTCGAAAATCAAACAATTCATCATGGTAACTGCAATTCGGTTCCAAATTTCGATTGAACGACTTTCAAGGACAGAAACACAAAAGCCCATGGATACATCACCAATGCTGCTTGACCATGTTCCTCTGGGAACTGTTTGTAATGCACGTACACACCGCTGCTGCAAGTGCAGACTTTCTGAGAGACAAGTGGTCACACATCCACGGAATCCTGAAACAACCTCTGTGGTTTAATTTTGGTTCGGATGATTAAAAGGATCTTCCAGATACCCCAAGCTGTTAATGTAAGTCTTTCCGCTAATACAATATCAGTGGTTTGCCAGGTAGAGCTCACAGTAGATTTGGATCATTGGTAAATGTACAAGGACTGGAATATACCGCAGCATTATTAAGTACAGAGACTAGTGCAGACTGCAGTATTATTAAGTACAGAGACTGAAACAGACTGCAGCATTATTAAGTACAGAGACTGAAGCAGACTGCAGCATTATTAGATACAACAAAGACTGGAGCAGACTGCAGCATTATTAAGTACGGACACTGGAGCAGACTGCAGCATTACTAACTACAAAGACTGGAACAGACTGCAGCATTATTAAGTACAGAGACTGGAACAGACTGCAGCATTATTAAGTACAGAGACTGAAAAAGACTGCAGCATTATTAGATACAAAGACTGGAACAGACTGCAGCATTATTAATACAAAGACACTGGAACAGACTGCAGCATCATTACGTAGAGAGACTGGAACAGACTGCAACATTATTAAGTACAGAGACTGGAACAGACTGCAGCATTATTAGATACAAAGACTGGAACAGACTGCAGCATTATTAAGTACAGAGACTGAACAGACTGCAGCATTATTAAGTACAGAGACTGGAACAGACTGCAGACTGCAGCATTATTAAGTACAGAGACTGGAACAGACTGCAGCATCATTAAGTACAGAGACTGGAACAGACTGCAGCATCATTAAGTACAGAGACTGGAACAGACTGCAGCATTATTAATTACACAGAGACTGAAACAGACTGCAGCATTATTAAGTACAGAGACTGGAACAGACTGCAGCATTATTAAGTACAGAGACTGGAACAGACTGCAGCATCATTAACAGAGACTGGAAGAGACTGCAGCATTATTAAGTACAGAGACTGGAGCAGACTGCAGCATTATTAAGTACAGAGGCTGGAACAGACTACAGCATTACTAAGTACAGAGACTGGAACAGACTGCAGCATTATAAAGTACAGAGACTGGAACAGACTGCAGTATTATTAAGTACAGAGACTGGAACAGACTGCAGCATTACTAAGTACAGAGACTGAAACAGACTGCAGCATTACTAAGTACAGGCATTATTAGATACAAAGACTGGAACAGATTGCAGCATTATTAAATACAGAGACTGGAACAGACTGCAGCATTATTAAGTACAGAGACTGAAGCAGACTGCAGCATTATTAAGTACAGAGACTGGAACAGACTGCAGCATTATTAAGTACAGAGACTGGAACAGACTGCAGCATTACTAAGTACAGAGACTGGAACAGACTGCAGCATTATTAAGTACAGAGACTGGAACAGACTGCAGCATTATTAAGTACAGAGACTGGACAGACTGCAGCATTATTAAGTACAGAGACTGAAACAGACTGCAGCATTATTAAGTACAGAGACTGGAACAGACTGCAGCATTATTAAGTACAGAGACTGGAACAGACTGCAGCATCATTAACAGAGACTGGAAGAGACTGCAGCATTATTAAGTACAGAGACTGGAACAGACTGCAGCATTATTAAGTACAGAGGCTGGAACAGACTGCAGCATTATTAAGTACAGAGACTGGAACAGACTGCAGCATTATTAGTACAGAGACTGGAACAGACTGCAGCATTATTAAGTACAGAGACTGGAACAGACTGCAGCATTATTAGTAAGTACAGAGACTGAAACAGACTGCAGCATTACTAAGTACAGAGACTGAAACAGACTGCAGCATTATTAAGTACAGAGACTGAAGCAGACTGCAGCATTATTAAGTACAGAGACTGGAACAGACTGCAGCATTACTAAGTACAGAGACTGGAACAGACTGCAGCATTATTAAGTACAGAGACTGGAACAGACTGCAGCATCATTAAGTACGAAGAGACTGGACTGGAACAGACTGCAGCATTATTAAGTACAGAGACTGGAACAGACTGCAGCATTATTAAGTACAGCACTGGAACAGACTGCAGCATTATTAAGTACAGAGACTGGAACAGACTGCAGCATTATTAAGAGTACAGAGACTGGAACAGACTGCAGCATTATTAAGTACAGAGACTGGAACAGACTGCAGCATTATTAAGTACAGAGACTGAAACAGACTGCAGCATTATTAAGTACAGACTGGAACAGACTGCAGCATTATTAAGTACAGAGACTGGAACAGACTGCAGCATTATTAAGTACAGAGACTGGAACAGACAGACTGCAGCATTATTGAGTACAGAGACTGAAGCAGACTGCAGCATTATAGATACAAAGACTGGAACAGACTGCAGCAGCATATAAGTACAAAGACTGGAAGAGACTGCAGCATTATTAGATACAAAGACTGGAACAGACTGCAGCATTATTAAGTACAGAGACTGGAGCAGACTGCAGCATTATTAGTACAGAGACTGGAAGCAGACTGCAGCATTATTAGATACAGAGACTGGAACAGACTGCAGCATTATTAAGTACAAAGACTGGAACAGACTGCAGCATTATTAAGTACAAGAGACTGGAACAGACTGCAGCATTATAAAGTACAAAGAGTGGAACAGACTGCAGCATTATTAGATACAAAGACTGGAACAGACTGCAGCATTATTAGATACAAAGACTGGAACAGACTGCAGCATTATTAAGTACAGAGACTGGAACAGACTGCAGCATTATTAAGTACAGAGACTGGAACAGACTGCAGCATTATATTAAGTACAGAGACTGGAACAGACTGCAGCATTATCATACAGAGACGGGAACAGACTGCAGCATTATTAAATACAGAGGCTGGAGCAGACTGCAGCATTATTAGATACAAAGACTGGAACAGACTGCAGCATTATTAAGTACAGAGGCTGGAGCAGACTGCAGCATTATTAAATACAGAGGCTGGAGCAGACAGACTGCAGCATTATTAAGTACAGAGACTGGAACAGACCGCAGCATTATTAGATACAGAGACTGGAACAGACTGCAGCATTATTAAGTACAGAGACTGGAACAGACTGCAGCATTATTAAGTACAGAGACTGGAACAGACTGCAGCATTATTAGATACAAAGACTGGAACAGATCGCAGCATTATTAGTACAAAGACTGGAACAGACTGCAGCATTATTAAGTACAGAGACTGAAACAGACTGCAGCATTATTAAGTACAGAGGCTGGAACAGACTGCAGCATTATTAAGTACAGAGACTGAAGCAGACTGCAGCATTATTAGAGTACAGAGACCGGAACAGATTGCAGCATTATTAAGTACAGAGACTGGAACAGACTGCAGCATTATTAGATACAGAGACTGGAACAGATTGCAGCATTATAAATACAGAGACTGAAGCAGACTGCAGCATTATTAAGTACAAAGACTGGAACAGACTGCAGCATTATTAAGGGGAGGTATCGGTGTTACATAGTATAGGCTACAACTAGCCCATGATAGGCATTGAAAACCTCCACACGAGATGCAGTGAACAGAAATGCAGAGAAGAAAAGCGGATAGTCCTATTTTTACAGAAAATGTTTTTTCCTGAATTTAAACGCGATTAATTCTTGTTTTGATTTTCTTTTCAGGACCTTTTCTTACCACACACAGACAAGGGACACAAGGTTTACTTTTTTTCTTGAGAGGGGCACAGGCACAGTATATATATTTTTGTATTCGACCTGAGGTCGCGGAGGTTGTGAAGGTGTTGTGGCTTGCTAAGACCAAACCCGGGTATAAAAACTGCGTATATGTCTTTGACAACAAGGGCAATTTGTTTATTTCGACAGATTTTTGGTGGTACCATCTAAGGGACAGCCGGTAAAGGGGAAAAACAGAAAGATTTAAATTGATGACAATGTTTTTGTCAGCAGCGAATGTACAGTAGAGAAGCATTTAAAAAAAAAAAAAGGGGGGGGGGGGGAGTACTTGTGAGTCCGTAAGGACATATTAAATATTTTGTATTGAAGCGTGTGAGTGTGTAAATAAATATGTGTAACTACAGGCTGGCTTGGGCAGCTTAGTAATTCCATTTTTGCTTATGTAAAACTATAGTAAAAAGTGTTTTATTGTAAAAAGTGTGAAATGTAGTTGTGATGAAAAGGGGCACCGTCTTTTGTTTGTCTGTCTTGTGTGTTGACATTGCGCGAGTTCTTCAAAAAAGCAAATCAGCACCACCTTTGGCTTTGGAAGGCAGCCCCTCTCCCCACCCCCGACCCCCCGAAAAAAATCAATGTTCGATTCTCTCTCTCCACCGCCCACCGCACAGAGAGATAAGTAGAACAATAAATGAATCTGCAATCAAAACAGCATCTGCAATCAAAAGAACCGATGGACGAGAGAAGAGGCCAAGAGAATGTCTTTATGATGACATTTGTGATAGAAAATGGTGAATGACATACAAACTAAAAACATGGTTTAAAATGCGTTCATAGACAAATCGTATCAGTACATCAGAGAAGGAAGTCGTCCTATATCACACTGGTCTTTTCGTTATCAGAGAAAAAATTAACGATCCAATGGTATCCTAAACTACCGACGAAGCGTGTCACGTGTACACAGAACAAAATATCAAACACACATGACAAGCGTTCAAAGCAGACAAATGCCACAACTTAACACCACGGTTCTCCACAACAGTTCAAACGATCGACACAGGGAAATGCGCAAGGCCTGCTAATTCATTAATCAAATCGAATCCGCAATTTCGAGTGTGGTTACAATGAGTAGGATCAACAGATCAACACAAACGCTCCTGTCGAAAACGTCGTTGAATGGATGAGTACCTGTGTAAAACTGAAGCTCGTGTACGTGTTTAAACGGGACTGGACACTGTAAATTATACACACATACAGCCGCTACAAAAACAATCTTTACATGAACATACGTATGTACAGTTCCGAAATTGGATAAACTAAAAATGGTGTCTAAGATGGCCAAAAAAAAAAAAAAACGCAGAAGACAAAACAATTAAAACACACACACTAAAGACAATGATAAAAGAGGTGAAAAAAAAAAAGAACGCATCAGACAATTTTCCATCAAACAAATCTCACTTTGATGCCGTTCAAGATCTCGTTGATCAACTTGACCCGAATGTCCTTGAACTTCAAGTTCCGTTCATGGAACGTCCTCTGCTTCCCTGCCATGTAGGCGTTGAACGGGATCAGAAAAACCAGGATGAGGAAGCCGACAAACGCTGAAGGTCCGACGTAGAGGTAGATAAGGACGACAGATGCGATGATGAGAACTGGCGCGGTGATGCTGAAGAACACGCGTGTCATGAACTCCTGCATGCGCTGAGTATCCACGGACATCAGGTTGACAATGTCGCCCTGGTTGTGCTGCTTTCTGCTCTCATTGCTGAGGCACATAGCCTGTCACAGAAGCGACTATCACATACGTGTGCACGTAAGCGGCAAGTGTAATTCAAAAGGAAACAGGGAGGTAGAGATTTATTACAGGGAAGCCCGCTTTGCGGCAAGACAATGCAGAACTGAGAACTGCACCGGTAGCAGTTGTGTTGAAAGTAACGAGAACGAAGGGCTTACATTGGAAAAACATGGTTAAATTCATATACCCTTCATAATATGAATAAATACACTCATATCTAGGAACCGTATCATCACTGTAGTCACAAAACCCACAATATCCCAGTGGTGAGTTCCACGAGTACAGAAAATAACATACATTTGAATCAGGTTCAAGATGCGAAATCTGCTATCTATTTGGCAGACGGATTTTGTTGATGCTGATCGTTTCCCTGTTTGAAAGAATATTCTGCTGGTCACGGTTGCTCATTCTTTTTAGAAATGTTGTTCTTAAACCTGATTGTAAAGGGCAAAGAAACAAACGTTTCATAAATTCTGTTTTCAGTGTGCATTGGGGGCAGCTTTTTCACTATTAAGAATTGCAGTAATGATGGATATCAGTGTATAGAGGAAAAACATACCTAATCTGAGCATGTGCAAAGATCCTAATACAACAACAAACAACAACAAAATCAGCGGACAATATTTTTCCTCAAAAATGTTTTACATGACCCAGCAGTAATAACATATTCCTGTCTCCAATGTTTCCTGATTAGTTTGTGGATGTCTGTCAATGCAAGCTGGTCCGGTTGGCTGTGGTTATTTCTACATGTATGTAACTGATCTTCAGACGGTATGACAAACTTAATCAAGCTCTGCCTTGCCCATCCATCGATGTTCACCTTTCAGAATCAAGGCCACAGTGCAATGGTTTCTGCTGTATCAAACACCTCCAGGCCCGCCAAAAATGGTCTGCCATCCATTGAATGTCAAAGGTTCACACGAACGCTATCCATTGAATATCTAGCTGTTCACATGAACGCGTTCTAGCATTTTCGAGTGTGTGTGTGTGTGTGTGTGTGTGTGTGTGTGTGTGTGTGTGTGTGTGTGTGTGTGTGTGTGTGTGTGTGTGTATGTGTGTGTGTGTGTGTGTGTGTGTGTGTGTGTGTATGTGTGTGTGTGTGTGTGTGTGTGTGTGTGTGTGTGAGAGAGAGAGAGAGAGAGAGAGAGAGAGAGAGAGAGAGAGAGAGTGTGTGTGTGTGTGTGTGTGTGTGTGCGTGTGTGCGCGCGCGCGCGCATTTACTTTTTTTTTTTTTTTTTACAAAGGTCTGGCACAAGACGCATTTTCAGCTCTGTTGACTGCTGGATAGTGCGCTGGTATTAGAAGATGGTCAAGTGGTTGAGATGATTTGCAAAACCTGATATTGATCTCTCTGTCCACAGAGCACCTCAACGGAACTGGCACTTCTGTCTTCTGCAGATCAATTCTGCTGATGGAAATTAAAGGTATGGCACACCGGATGCAGGGTTAGATTGGCGCAGTTCTACTTTGTCTAAACTGGTGATGGGTCCCAAAAAGTGAGTGCCTTCACTTACTGTGTAAAGGACAGCTAAATGTAAAAAATGCCATTTTCTACTGCCAAATTCACTTAAAAAGAAACCATCATGTTTCAAGTATGCTGTCATTTGCACACGCAAATACAGATACAAATATCTGAATGACTATAAAGAAGAAATTAATCTAATTCCTAATATAGGTGTAGGCTAACATAAAATTATATCCTAAACAAAGGTATGTAAATCATAATAAAATGTGAACTAAGTGAATTTTCATTCTCAAAAGTTTAAGTATCATAATGATTATCGTAGACAGTTTTGAAAAAAAAAATGTGTATCAAACAAGTCACTTTACGAAAGCGTGACAGACACAAATTGTGATACGCTGCTCGGGTTCATTTGTCAAGACATGTCGGCTTTTCGGGTGAAATATTCGAACGTCAGTGTGCGAATTCCCGAATTTTGAGAATAACGTTATCGCTTTTTTCTGCGAATAGTAATCAGCAGTTGTCCAATTACAATTTGTCATTTTTTTATATACAGACTGTGTGAGTAAAAATACCGTTTAAACTTGGAATGTGACGGTTAATGCATGATTTATTAACTAATTTCTTTGGTGACTCAACACGCTTGGTTTTCTCAAACTGACCTGTCTTAAAGATGAGAGTACTGTGGAAAACATTTGTGAACGAAAACCTTCATATAGCCACCAGAATCAAAATAAATCTCCATACATATTTTAAGCAGCCATAAGCTAACTCAAATACTCCCTCTGAGGTATGTCATCTCGTTCCTACCAACATTTTAAAGGAACCATGGCTTCCAAAAGAACGAGGGATTTTTTTTTCTTTTCCATCATGCGTGTGGGAAAGGCCCAGTCATGTCAATGAGTCTTTGTGGCGATACAATCTGAACTTAAAAGAAAAAACAGCCGACAGTCTCCTCCAGAAAAGACAAAAGACATGAAGGTACCAAGAACGTCCGACATCTCTTCCGTGTGTAAACGATATAAGAAAGACTACCACATTGCCAATGTCTCAGCGTGTGAACAACCGACCTTCTTGTAGATGGCAGTCACAAACACTGCCTTGAAGTGCATGCCATTCAGCCAGGCTCTGTACATGGCAGCAGCAAAGAAAATTGCCTTGAAGACTCCACAGGCCATGAGAGCCAGAGCCACCACGTAGCCCAGCCACTCCCTCCCCGACAGACCACTCCCTCCAGCTCCCTGACAGACCCGATCCCAGCAGATTGAGTCATACTGATCAGCTCCCTGTCACATACAGTCACCGCCATCGTCATACTGGCCAGCTCCCTGTCACATACAGTTATCATCAGGTCAACATGTACTGAGTCATGCTGCTGATCAGCTCCCTGTCACATACAGTCACCGTCAGGTCAACATGTACCGAGTCATACTGGCCAGCTCCCTGTCACATACAGTTATCATCAGGTCAACATGTACTGAGTCATACTGATCAGCTCCCTGTCACATACAGTCACCGTCAGGTCAACATGTACAGTCATACGTCTCCCTGTCACAGTTATCAAGGTCATGTACCGAGTCATACTGGTCCAGCTCCCTGTCATACATCAGCTCCCTGTCACATCATCAGGGTCACATGTACTGAGTCATACTGATCAGCTCCCTGTCAGTCACCGTCAGGTCATACAGTCATACGTCAGCTCATACAGTCATCGTCAGGTCAACATGCACCGAGTCATACTGATCAGCTCCCTGTACTGAGTCATACTGACAGCTCCCTGTCATCGTCAGGTCAACATGTGCTGAGTCATACTGATCAGCTCCCTGTCACATACAGTCATCGTCAGGTCAACATGCACCGAGTCACATGTACCTGTCATACTGAGTCAGCTCCCTGTCACATACAGTCATCGTCAGGTCAACATGTACCTGAGTCAACATGTACCGAGTCATACTGATCAGCTCCCTGTCAGTCATCGTCAGGTCGTCAGGTCAACATGTACTGAGTCATACTGATCAGCTCCCTGTCACATACAGTCATCGTCAGTCAACATGTCACTCATACATGTACTGAGTCATACTGAGTCATACTGATCAGCTCCCTGTCACAGTCATCGTCAGGTCAACATGTACTGAGTCATGCCGATCAGCTCCCTCATGCACATGCGCGTACGGATACATAAAAACATTCTTTTCATGTTTAAAAATGTGTGTGTCACAGCAAATTTACGCTGATATAGAGTGTCTTCAGGCCATGGTGCAAATATAACAGCTTTGTATCACTTGAAATACATGCCAGGTTACGTCAGTGTAAATCAGATAAAAAAAAAAAAAAAAAAAAACAGACGAAACCTGATTAGAGAGGAAATGTTAAATTCAAAGGCAGACAAAGTACGCATACACAGACGCATACGCATACACAGACAGACAGACAGACAGACAGGCACAGACAGAGAGAGAGAAAGAGAGTCGATCAAACAGAAAAAGAAAACATGTCTTCTTGAATTGCATTTCTTCTCTCTCTCTCTCTTACACACACACGCACGCACCCCCACCCACGCACGCACACGCACCCACAAACGCACGCACACGCACACATATGAATAAGCACACACAGTGCAGCACATATGGTGAATCCTTCAGTCTTGCAAGATGTGACAAACTTAAGGAAATGTCAGACAGACAGACAGACATACAGGTAGACAGACAGAAGACAGATTCATAACTAGATAGGCAAAGAGATAGATAGATTTAAATGTATATAAGGATATGTCTAAAAAAGGTTCTATACAGCCTGCATTTCCTTTCCTTTCCGGGAGAAAGGCTTGATACGGAAAGAAATATCCAATTCAGAAGAAAGTGAACACAGGTTATACAGAATCTTCTTTAAAATTTGTGCTTTATTATTGTCAGTAAGATGCGCAACTCTTTGTTGCCAAGTATTGGTTGCCATACATCTGGGTTGTTTCCCTGGAGGTTGTCACGAACAACAACGGTTCTAGAGAGCCGAGTAAAATCCTGCAGAACGTATCGCTACGTCGCCGTGTGCGATTTGCATGAACCACCACCACAGTCCAACCACGCATACATACGGCTACCTGATGATCATTACCTAATTTCCTGGTTTGTCATACCTTGAAAGACTGAAGCGCCACACTCACCTTCTGTTACTCAATTGTTCGGTTTATGAACTGTTCATTAGTGGAAGGCTGCATTCCTTTGGGTAGATCCTTGTGTAGAATTCAAAATTCATTATTTATCTGACAAACTTGCGTCTGAAACTCGATGAATCTGTCCAACTCATTCAGATGAACGGAGCAGTGACTCCCGATGCTATGTTCCTCATTCTGGATTCTCAAATGGATAGTAAGTATTCGTTTTCCCTCTTTATGCTCCCTAAAGATATTAGATGAAAAATTTAACTATATTTTCCCTCTTAATGGCTCTTACAGATATACGTGACTATTCAACTACAATTTTTACTCTTTGGGGACGCCTCACGAGAATATTGAACAGAAATGGGTCAAAATTGACTTCGACCACCTTCATGTCATGTGTGTGTGTGTGTGTGTGTGTGTGTGTGTGTGTGTGTGTGTGTGTGTGTGTGTGTGCGCGTGTGCGTGTGCTTGCTGTGTCTCAGTAGCTCCAGCACATCTTTGCCACGTACAATGCCGAAGGAAGAGGGGTTGAGCTCCAAAAACATCTATCCAAGCCAGGCAAAATCGTCTTTCACGATTGAAGCATTGATCATCCATAACTTTTGATGTACATAAACTCGCTTAATACTCGCCCACCATTATCAGTTAAGAAGATGCATATCGTGGCACATGAAAAAAAGTAAAAAAAATTAAAGTATTCACAAGATCGGAAAAAACCCGTTAGACAGCGCACCGCCAGCCACAAAGGCTCACTGAACGATGCAGAAGCTCAAAATAATAAACAGCAAGGACGATCCAGGAGCTCAAAATAATAAACAGCAAGGACGACGAATCCAGGAGCTCAAAATAATGAATAGCAAGGACGATGAATTCAGGAGCTCCAAATAATAAATAGCAATAACGACGAATCCAGGAGCTCCAAATAATGAATAGCAAGGACGACGAATTCAGAAGATCAAATTAATAATAGCAAGAACGATAAACCCAGAGCTCAAAATAATGAATAGCAAGGACGACGAATTCAGGAGCTCAAAATAATAAATAGCAAGGACGATGAATCCAGGAGCTCAAAATAATTAACAGCGAGGACGTTGAATCCAGCAGCTCGACATCGTAAACAGCAAGGACTTTAAATCCAGGCCGTGATACTGTCAATATACTCAGTCAAAATAAAAGAAATAGTCCCGGAATTTTCTTACAGGCGCTGTTTTCTGATCCGAATGGAAATTTACAATTTGTCATTGGCTCCCATAAGCCTTATCTGTGATTGTTCTACCTATTAATATCAAAACTGATTTAAGTTTATCGCTTTGTTAAAATTCCGTATTTTCCGAAATTTTCACCTCCGTGCTTTTGAGGAAATTCTTCACCGGCTTGACGGTTTACGTAACTGCGGACTGCCTGTTTGCCAGTGTGAAAATGCCGCTATCCAGGCAAACTGATAAGAAAGCCATGCCTTCCTGGTGCGCTGACCTTGGAAGTACTGGGCGATTTGTCAAATGAACAAGCTTTGTTCATGTTGTGGAAGTGTTTCATGGCAAGATAGACTCAAACACACAACACATACTCAAGGTTTCTACAAAGACATGAACGCGTTATATCGCTATTGCTGATTTTTTTTCAGTGGTATTATGTTCTGCCTTTCATTAATCTGTATGTTGTACTTACTCTACACCGTTTGTTTTATATCGCTGAACACATGACATTTTTGAGTAAAAATGTCAATGAATATCGCCAGCACAGTGTGACAGATGACGATACAAGACAACGCAACAAAACATAACGCAAGACAACCATCAACGCAACACACCACAACACAGCACAACCATTCGAACACAGTATTTCAGCATAACAGTGCAGACTACATGGTACATGGTAAGGGGACAGCACACTGCGGAGCAATGATTACACACAAGTGGTACATACCCCAGAAGCAGAGGCCCCAGCATGGTGAATGTATCCGCCACCAGCCTGAGCAGAACGATGAGGGTCAGATTGCCCCTGAATTGCTTCCACATCACTCGGAACAGGGAGGGTCTGACCTTGGAGGGGTGCTCCTTGGCATGAGTGACGTCAAATAAGT
Organism: Conus betulinus; assembly: GCA_016801955.1. Classification (NCBI taxonomy): domain Eukaryota; kingdom Metazoa; phylum Mollusca; class Gastropoda; order Neogastropoda; family Conidae; genus Conus; species Conus betulinus. The sequence goes on along the minus strand of JADBJO010000829.1, from coordinate 99,317 downwards.
CCGTGTAGTTCGGGGTAGCCCGCTCCCGGGTCCCTGCAGCCAGGTTCTCTCATCCACATCCACCGATGACCTTGCTGAACTACTGGCGCCAGAGCTGCCTCTGTAGTCAACTGCTAGCTCCTGTCTCCCCGTACTGCAAGCAGAAAAGTCACCTGGTGCTTCTGTCTTCAGGGCAAATGTTCCTTCTTGTTGTTGTCTAACATAATTTACTTGCACTGATACAGATTGCACACAGACGACACTTACTCCACGGCACTGTTCTTTTAGTTCGGACCGCTTTAGCTTTTAGTTGTGCCAACGTTCGTGCTCTCTCAGCGGCCTTGCTCTCACGCCAGCCACTGTAGCTTCTCCAAATACAGCCACATCAGAGTGGTCTGGCAGCTGCCAATATCTGATCTCAGTGAAGCCACTCATTACAGGACACGCTGCACTGCTACTCAGTCGTCACTCAGAGTACTTACACAACGCCAATCCAAGCTCTAAACGCTCTACAATTCAAGCTCCTATCCACATACCCAGGTTGCCTGCTTGGGTAGAGCCGACTGGAGAGCTGCCTGCTGGCGCTAATCGTGGGCCTCACAGCGGATCTGGACGAGGAATCCAAGCCATGGAAATGGGTGTTACCACAAGACGCCACAATCCCATATAATGATCGTATTGCCAATGAACAAATGAATTAACCCACGAAGCAACATATTCGACCATATTAGGATGTATTGACGTCAGTAAAGAAAAGCAAAGATAAGAATGTATTGACGTCATAGAAAACGTAACAAGATCCAATTGACTCTTTTAAAACAATTCTCCTTGGAACCACTGAAGAATGGACATGGAAGTGCTGGGGAAGACCAACAACGAAGAAAAAAAAAAAAAATCCGAAGGATCTACAACATTGCAAAACAGGCAGATAAAACAGTGGCCGAACTTGTGAACTGTTCTCCAGAGCTGGGTTCCAGTGAATCCCCATGAAGCTAGGGAAGAAGATGAAAACAATGGTTCCATGAAACAGGTAATGGAACAAAATGTATTGCCGATGACACTCAAGAAGACACAAACAGATATCCAAAGAAAATAGGGGAAGTGAATCTGAAAAGTTCACCATGAGGCACTGATGAACACAGTCTATTCGATAGAAAAAGACAGGTCAAATAAAAATGGATTGGTAGCTTGGCTAATAATAGTAAAGCTAGGATGAAAGATGGCAACATCGGGGTATCTTTGACATACTGAAAACATGAACAAACTCACAGCAGCCTGGGTTTCTGACATGATGGACTGAATACAGCAAAACATTGTACACCTTTCAGCTCTAATCAGATTAGCAAACTAGATGGTAAACTAGGCTTCTCCTATATATATATATATATATATATATATATATAGAGAGAGAGAGAGAGAGAGAGAGAGAGTATATATATATATATATATATATATATATACATACATACATACATATAAATGTACATTTATTTCTATCTGCCTATCTTTGGAGTGAGGCAGACAGATTGACGGACAGACAAAGACAGAGACATACAGAGAGAAAATAGGTAGATAAGATAGACAAAACAGACAGTGGGATAGACAGACATAGACAGACAGACAGAGGAGATAGATAGACAGAGAGACAGAGACATGTAGAGAGTAGATAGAGAGATAGACAGACATAGACTAGAGACAGAGACAGACAGACAGAGAGAGAGAGACAGAGAGAGAGAGAGAGAGAGAAACAGAAACGATGACGTCAGAAGAAGGAAAGTTTGACTGAGACAGACACGACAGATATACAAAGACTACTAACCCTTTAGACATGCAGCGCTTCACCTCCTCTGCCCAGAGCCTCTCAAAGACAGGCACCACTCTGTTGCTCTGATCCCGGGGATTCAGATCCCACATGTCTGATGCCTGCAGATCCCTCTTGTAGCCCAGAATGACCAGTCTGCACACACACACACACACACACACACACACACACACACACACACACACACACACACACACTTCAGTCAGAATATGCTTTTTATGCAATGCAAGTGAAAACCGATGTCTTTAGTCGGGAAGTTTCCTTTAATAACGTCTTTTTTCCGGATGCGCTCTTAGCAGACCGACAGGTCAACAAATGGCACCACTACACACACACACACACACACACACACACACACACACACACACACACACACACACACTAAACTCTGTTTTCACAAATCTCGAAGGTTATGTCTCGAATTCTAAGATTATTCAAACATACGGATTTTCTAGATGCTGTATTCGGAAATAATACAGATGTGAACTCGAAAACATCACACACACCACACACACACACAGACACGCGCGCGCGCGCGCACACACACACACACACTCTCTCACTCACACACACTTCAGTAAGAATACACATCTTATGCAATACGAGTGAATGAAAACCAGTGCCTTTAGTCGGGAAGTTTCCTTTAATTATACATTTCTTTTTGCAAAATTCTTAGCAGACCGACAAATGGCACCACACACACACACACACACACGAGAGAGAGAGAGAGAGAGAGAGAGAGAGAGAGAGAGAGAGAGAGAGAGAGAGAGAGAGAGAGAGAGGAAGTACGGATTTATTGACAAAGCTGACTGCAGCTTTTGCGAACACAAAACACTTTTAACTGCGGTAAAACGAAACCATCCAACGTCAAACCACTGTACGTCCAAGATTCTGATTAAACGCCCTAGCCTTTTAAAACGAGCCGACGGCTCTCACGCTGGTTGTTTTCGACTGCGTTCGATCGTTTTCGTTTCCGCCGAAAGTGTACAACTTCATAGCTAGCTCGAAAGTGATTTGAAGCCCGTGATACAAAGTCTCTGGTAACCTGGGTAACGTTTATGAAATCAATGGTCCGACAACATTTCTGAATGGAGTGGAGAACATTGACAGAAGACCAAGCCTTGGTACACACAACCGACAGATCTAGAGAAACCTGGTGGACAGTTCTCCCCGCGGTAAGCAACAGAGTCTTCCTATGATACCTACTGTACTGCTTCACACCAGAAGGCGGGACAACTGATCTCGCTTAACAGCGACAAACTACCCATTCACGTGCTCAGTGTTGCAGCTGCAATAAAGTTACTCACTTGGTCAGCCAGGCAAAGGTGATCCTGTTCAGGAAGGATACTCGAGTTTCAGGACACGGGTTCTGCACACACACACTGACTGACACACACACACACACACACACACACACACACACACACACACACATGCTCGCGCGCGCGCACACACACACACACACAAGAACTGGTCTAGTATCTCAGAGAAACGGGAATCTGTCTCTTTCCGCCCCCGTCTCTCTCTCTCTCTCTCTCTCTCTCTCTTCAGGCTACTCCCGGGCCAATACCCCACAATTCGTCCAGCACCAGCCCTGTTGGAACCAACACCAAGTACCATAGATATGGCTGCATAAAAGGAATTAAAACACACAGGTCATCTTGAGAACTGGATATAATAGGTCTTAGAGTTTGAGGCACAGTGCTTTTTCGAGTTGATGATTGATGATGATGACAACGATGACGATAATACTGAGAAGAAGATATATTCGGCTGAAACTGTGTTGAAGGGCTACATAATTACACAATTCGTTCAGGCGTGTGCTTGCAAGTATGTGTTAGCGCATCTGTCCGAGTGTTTAACGCACACCTGTTTGTAATGGTGTTTAAAAGGTTTTGATTTCATCTTGAACTTTTCGATATCTTCTTGGATGTTCTGATGTTGTTAATGTTGTAATAACATCTTGGACGTCTTCTTGGATGTTCTGATGTTGTTAATGTTGTAATAACATCTTGGACATTCCGGTGTTGTCGTTAATGTTATAATAACATCTTGGTGGTTCTGGTGTTGTCTTTGATATTGTGATGTTGTCTTGAATGTTCTGATGTCGTTTTCCACGTTGTGATGGTTTCTGAATGAATGTTCTGTTGTTGTCTTTGATGCTGTTATGGCGTCTTGAATGTTCTGATGTTGTTTTCCATGTTGAGACAATGCCTTGAATGTCTTGTTGTTGTCTTGGCATTCATTTTCATAATCTGATGTATACGTAATCTTCTGGTTGCCTTGAATGTTCTCTCCTTGTTTTGGTTGTTCAAATGTTGTCTTTGATGTTCTGATGTATTTAGCGTTTTGCTGTTGTATGAACATTCTGCTCTCGTCTTGGGTGGGTCTTCTATGTTGTTCTGATGTTGCTGCGAATGTTCTGGAGGTTTTTTTTTCCAGTAAATGTCTGACGTTATATTGAATGTTACTATGATGTCTCGAATGTTTAAATTTTATCTTCGATATTCTGGCTATTCAGTTTTTCATGGATGTTCTGATGTTGTGCTTACTGTTCTGGCGTTATCTTTCATGTTCTGACGTGTCGTCGATGTTCTGATATCATAGTCAATGTTCTACCTAGAGAACTATACATTCCTTTCAAAAACCTACGCACTTTCCCCAGAGGCGTGTATCCCTCCGCGGAGGTCTGGGTTCTTTCAGCGAATGAATAGAGCACCACCATGGGTCACACCAGCACATACTGTATCCACCACCACGAACCGCAACACGTTCTCCTCATACACCTGTCAACACACACAACACCTCTTACATGTTCTGCTCACACACCTATCACCACGTAGAACACTTGCAACACATTCTTCTTACACATCTGTCTGCTCACGCCATACCCTGTTACACGGTTTCATACACCTTTTAATACAGAAAGATTCTGTAAAACGATTTCTTCATGCACCTGTCAAATACCTGTTATACGTTCTCGTCATGTACCTGTCAACACGTCATACCTGTTACACGTTCTGGTCATACACTTGTCAACACGTTCAATACCTATTACATATTCTGCTCATACACTTGTCAGTATGCACAACACCTTCAATACGTTCTATTACAAAATTGTGAACACCTACACACAGGTACCACGGTGTGCCACCCCTGTCAACCCTTATTACACGTTCCGCACATACACTTGTAAACACACAGTACTTGTGAGACGTTCTTTTTTTTTATAGGGCCTACTTGTTAACACTTAAACACCTGTAACATGATCAGTCACACACCTGCCAACACTTACAACCACCTATAGCATGAACTCCTCGCATACTTGTCAACACTTACAGAATTAGTATCACCTTTCTCCCATACAAAGGTCAATAGACACATCTGTAACATGTTTTTTTTTTTATACATGCCCGCGATCTACCAATCACACACGCACAGTTTAAACTTATACACACAGCACCTGTAACGCATTCTTCTTATGCATTAGTCAATACACAGAATAATTGTGATAGTATGTTCTATCAACTATCTGCAAATACAGACAACACTCTGAAAACGTTCTCCTAAGATACTCCCTTAATGCACGCAATACCTGTCAAAGTTCTCACACACATTTGTCAACACATACCGACCTCCTTTTTCTCTCACCTTACTCAAATATTAGGAAAGTAGGCCTATTACCCTCTACACGCCAGCTTATGCTCTCCTGCCACACACATTTACATGTTTTTTTTTTTCACATAACACACTTGCCTATAAAGAGATAATACGCCCGCGATCTACCAATCACACACGCGCAGTTTACAAATCTGAAACATCGCAACTCACGGAACGTCCTCCAATGGTAAATAGCAGGGCAGGTTATGTAACGGCAAATGGCATGCACATGGAACGAAAGCAAACAACTCAGGGAAATCAAAGGCCACCACATAGAGACAAATAAAAGAACCAAAACAACCTAAACAGGCATTACAATTACAAAATACCGAACACAGACCGAACAAGAACAGATCAACAGACACTGGTAGGTTACACAGCAGGCAAGTGGGTAGCTTTTAAGAGACAGAACATTGTCATTTTACATCCATTATTGAAATAAAACAGTGACACACACATACAGCGATCAACAGGCGACAGACGCTTCATCAGAACTTTAGTACACTGACAAAGACAACTTACTCGTGGAACAAATGCAACTGAAAAAAGGCAGTTCACACAGGAAGAACAGAGTGAGTTTAAACTTATGTACATATACATATAAAAGCCACTTACATAAAGACTACAGAGACACGTTATCAGGTGATAGAAAAGAGGCAAATAATGCACTACAAGTAAATCGTTAGAACTTAGCCACTGACGTCATACACAAAATAAGCTAGTAGTATAGTTTGCTCGAAAGTTGAAAAGCTAACACACATCATATCAAGGCAGCAAACAAACACCTGTTTCATCACTAATGTTCACGTGGCGTGTTCTGTTAACTAGAAATCAAAGGATTAAATATCCCTGTGAAACACACAGTGAGTTTGACACCAGTACCTTGGTCATGAAGATTGTGTAGACAGGAACGATGTCAAACACCACTTTGAAGAACCAAAACACAAACGACCAAGGTGACGTATGCATGCCCTTTAAACGCTCGTATTGCGTCATCACAGACGCAGCGATCTGCACACACAGTGAAGAATGAGGACTGCAAAAAGGCTGCATTTTATGTAATGTGTAATTGGCTCCCCCACTTCTCTTTCCCTCTGTCTGTCTCTTTCTGCGTGGACGAGAGCGTGTGTGTGTGTGTGTGTGTGTGTGTGTTGTAGTAGTAGTAGTAGTAGTACTACTTCATTTTTTAACGTCTTTTCACAAAATTGTGTGATATTAGACGAAATGAGAGAGAGAACTTTGGAGATATACGAGAGGAGATGTGAGATTAGACGAGAGAGAGGAGAGAGAGAGAGAGAGAGAGAGAGAGAGAGAGAGAGAATGTGTGAAAGCATAGGTGTGTGGAAGTGCACGCAAAATATGGAAATATAATCACTACTTATAACATCATAGTAGATATCTAACAGGACTACATATTAAACACAAAAGGTAACTTTGAAAGCAAAATCAATATCAGAAAAAAAACATCAGTCACTGTCATGCCCTGATAAACATGGTAAGTATGCCTTAAGAGTCACACAATCAAATAAAACGTGGGGCTCTCGACACGTTTGCCTTACCACATACGCATTTTGTTCCTGCACTAAATTTCGTTCTGAATGCGTCGAGTTTCAGTCTATAAAATACTGAAACAAAGTTTCTGTACTGAAACATATCACGAACCTGCAGGTGTTCAATGCCTTTCAACCCTTGATCAAAGCTGAGAACATGGCTATTTCGAGCATTAAACCCGCAAATAAGGGATGTTCTGGTTTGTACTAAAAAAAAAAAAAAGTCCCCAAACCACTTGTTCTAACACTTGATGGACACTCTTGTAAAGTCAAAGGGACAGAAAGTGGACTGTGCACTCATTTCAGTTTTTGGCTCCCTTTTTGGCAGATCTGTCTGCGAATTCATTGCCCAAAATTCCACAGTGGGAAGGGACCCAGAAAAAAGTTAAATCGGTTCCCTTGCACATCAAAATATGAATTAAATAACATATTTCCTTTAAAATAAAGTTTTCAGAATTAGAACTGAAAAACCTTGATAGATTGTAGTCCTGACATTGAGTCGGCACATAAAAACAATACTTGCAAGATTGATTGCGGTAAACCAATTAAAAAATTAAAAATGTCAAAGCCATTAGTATAGCTATCATTTCGGCAACTAAGATAGATCGATTTTTTCCTATTGAATATGCTTTATCTACTTTAAGTGATGGAATAACAAAAGCAGATCCAGCGTCTTTGTTCTTTGTCAATGATCCATCCGTAATATACCTTAAGATGGTTAGGATACTTGCTTTGCATATGCATCTTTGCCGAGTATGACACGATATGCGGATGATCAGCTTTTTTAGCATCAGTGTGATTAAGGTCAAATGTTGGCCTGTTTCTTTCCCAGCTTGGGATTGGATCAGTATGAGAAATCTTTGCCAAAGAGTCGAGGGTCAAATCAGTTTTCTGCAACAAATGGGCAGAATACGAGCCAATAGTAGACAAGCAGGAAATGTGTTTTTCGCTCATTTGGAGTAATCAGTAGATGGGACTTAAAGAGATTTCTGTTTAATTAACACCTTTCATAGCTGTACATTTCACAACATATTTTGCCAAAGTGAGTGTTCTGTATTCGTTTAAGGGCAAAACATCAATTTCTGAATATGTCC
>JADBJO010000829.1:78712-86212 GCA_016801955.1 Conus betulinus | reverse complement strand
AGCATTAATCAACTCACCAGCTTACTGCCATTTAGCAGGGAGAAGGGCAGGGGGTCCGTCCTGGAGGGGCGGGTGTGTTTCAGTGTAGAGGCAGCAGGAAGTCATGAGCCAGAAGACAGCACAGGGCGTCCACACCAGCACTGTGTCCATGAAACACTGGGAGAACTGGGGCCATGAACTGTGCACCAACTCTGTCCCGTTCTGCAACACACACACACACACACACACACACACACACACACACACACACGCACATACACACACACACACACATGTACAAAGGTTTTCACATATAATCAACCCATCTGCACACACACACACACACACACACACACACACACACACACACACACACATGTACAAAGGTTTCACATATAATCAACCCATCTACACACACACACACACACACACACACACACACACACACACACACACACGCGTAGAAATGTTTCACATATAAATTAAAACCCATCCATCTTTTGATTGTTGTTATGTCTACGGTGATTGACAGTCGAATAATAATACCTGACATTATGCGAACAACGAGCAAACAAAAAAATAATGATAAAGAATAGCTATAGACTTCAACAAATCTATACGAAGAATTAAACAATGCATATGTTCAAAACAAACAAACAAAAAAACTTTAACATACTGAATTTTAAAAGTGGACTAACACAACGAACCGAAATACAAATGCAGTCGGACTATTTTGCAAGACTGAATACATTTCGTTGTGAGTTCCTGACTTTTAACTAGCCAACATGAGACAACAAAAGTTAATTATTATATAGAAATATATATTATTATATAGAAATGGCAGGGTCTGGGGTTTTCCCATGCCTCTGTTGATACTATTCAATGAACAAATACAATCTCTTCGTGTTAAAAATTGTTTCCTTTGAAGGCTAACACCTCTCACTTACTGTAGATGAATCTCTTTTTAGAACCCCCCCTCTCTCTCTCTCTCTCTCTGGCACAGTTGTTATTGTGATTCTGATTTAGCTTGCAGTTACATTGTTTTCATGTACCCCTTCATAAGGGTCCAAGGTCCATGAATAAAATATCTGAATCTCAATCTCTCTCTCTCTCTCTCTCTCTCTGGGTGGTTAATGAACGGGAGAGGGGAACAAGAAGTATGGAAGAAAGATAGTTGTACATTGGATCCAGTTTCATTTTGTTAGGGCTACAAATCTATTCCATTCAATGTTCCATGCCTTCATTACTTCACACGAATTAAGAAACATGAAAATAGATCTAAGAATCCGTAGGAAATTTTGTAAGACATAGAACAATAAGAAAACAGCGGACTAACGACATTGCTAACTGTGACATTTCATCTAACCTGGGGACCGTAACAGGAGAGACACGTTGGTTCAAGTGTGCGTTCAATACGTTAAGGTCAGCAAGGGGATGGTTTGAGAGATCTATTTCCCGCTTTCAAAATGTCGACTTTTTTGTCAGTGACATTGAATTCTGCTCGTACTCAGTTACAATTGGGTCTTACCACATCATTTTTGATTACTCGATTCAGAAGGCGACAAACAATGATCGTTCCACTCATAAAAAAACGAAACACGGGAAGAAAAACATGAACAGACGAACGCCCTAATGCAGAAGATATGTCGTCTGCCAAACCTCAGTCATTCTAAATGTATTATTATCAACCAATAGGATTAGATTCATTACTCCGGCCAATCCGAGCACAGCTTCGCACAGTGAAGTCTGCATCCTCACCTGTAACACGGTTGCTGAATGGGGATAAACACGCACACTGAACATGTGACATTTTCTTCATTGAATATGTTCATCAGTGGCATCGACGATTGCCAAAAGCAAGTTTGTTGAAAACACACGTGTGTGTGTGTGTGTGTGTGTGTGTGTGTGTGTGCGCGCGCGCGCGCGTGCGTGCGTGTGTGCGTGCGTGCGTGTGTGTGTGTGTGTGTGTGTGTGCAAGCGTGTTTGTGTGTAAGCGTGCGTGCGTGCGAGAGAGAGAGAGAGAGAGAGAGAGAGAGAGAGAGAGAGAGATGCGTGTGTGAGAGAGAGAATGCGTGTGTGATTTGTCTATTTGTTTTGGGGGGGGGGGGGGGGGGGGGGGGGCAGGCAATGGTACATGGTGCGTGCTTTAAGAAAAAACGTGTTTTTGCGCGGTGCTTGTGTGATTATTTGTATTTTGGCTTCTTTTAAGCAACACTGCAGTCTGTTACACTCCTCTCAGCATCATCTTACTAACAACTGCTTGACACCGCACTCAAAGATGATTTGTTTTGGAAGCACAACGTACATGAATACTTCACAAGTCTAAGATGAAAACAATGTTTCGTATTCTTAATTTATGAAACATCTGACTCCCCAAATCAAGACGATCAACACTTTCCACGCTGTAAACTGCGGGACCGGAAGCGAATTTTCCCAGCATCTATTTCTGTTCGAACAACTTTCTCGGAAGTTCACGACAGGTCCAGTGGAGCGTGTTCACCGCGACTGGCTGTCCATCGTCTACAGTCACTGGTTTAAAACATTATCAGCGTCTGCACAAGCCGACGTGACCGGTGATAATACCACGAACGGTCGTCTGGAAGATTCTCGCTTCAGCTTTCATTCATAGTCTAAACATCGTTACATGTTAACTGATATCGCCGGCTCCTATACCCACTGGTGAACGAAACGTTGGGTGCTTTTTTGGATGGAGTGGAATTTCTCAGTCAATAATCATACCGAGATGGATTTTTATTTTTGATGAGTGTTGCTCACGTTTGAAAAACAACAGCAACAACAAAAAAAACATGTAGATGTCTGTATCTTCTGGACCTAGCTGACATTGGGATATGATATGGAAATGAGCATAAAATACATGCCGCCATATTGCTCAGAATCATACTGAAATGGATTTCCACAGCATAGTTTCATTAGCATCGTAGACAACAGTGTGTGTGTGTGTGTGTGTGTGTGTGTGTGTGTGTGCGCGCGCATAACTTACAAAGAACACTTCCCCACAGAAGGCGTTGAAGCCAGTCAGTGTGTCAGAGCTGACGTTGTCCATGATGTCTTGGTGGGGGGGACGTGGTGTGTTGTAGAGGCCAGGCTGTCCACTGATTGGGTGTCTAGGTTCATCATCATTGCTGGCGAGTCATCTCAATAGCGGCCCTGAAAATAGTTTTCACATGTGCTCACGCGGTAGCGCAAGAAGTAAGTTTCCATCGGGAGTAAAGGTGGGGAAGGGGTGGGGGTGTAGGTGGAGGGGGGGGGGGAAGAGGGAGGGGGGGGGGGGGGGGGGGGGGCAGCTTGACCCAACATCACTGCAGCATTCCATTTTATTTATAGGAGTTTGTGGGACAGGATGGAAATGAGATTTTACATTTTTGTAAAAGCGGTAGAGACGAATAGGGGGAGGGGAGAGGAGGGGGGGGGGTAATTCCTTGAAAAGAAAAGGGGGGGGGGGGGGGGGTGCCCGAACACCCACCCACCCACACACACACTGTTTTAAACAACAACACACACACACACACACACTTTTTAACAACACACACACACACACACTGTTTTTAAACAACACACACACACACACTGTTTTAAACAACACACACTGTTTTAAAACAACACACACACACACACACTGTTTTAAACAACACACACACACACACACACTGTTTTAAACAACACACACACACACACTGTTTTAAACAACACACACACACACACACAGTTTTAAACAACACACACACACACACTGTTTTAAACAACACACACACACACACTGTTTTAAACAACACACACACACACACACTGTGTTTTAAACAACACACACACTGTTTTAAACAACACACACACACACACTGTTTTAAACAACACACACACACACACTGTTTTTTAACACACACACACACACACTGTTTTAAACAACACACACACACACACTGTTTTAAACAACACACACACACACACACACACACACACTGTTTTAAACAACACACACACACACACTGTTTTAAAACACACACACACACACACTGTTTTAAACAACACACACACACACACACACTGTTTTAAACAAACACACACACACACACTGTTTTAACAACAACACACACACACACACTGTTTTAAACAACACACACACACACACTGTTTTAAACAACACACACACACACACAACACACACACACACTGTTTTAAACAACACACACACACACACACTGTTTTAAACAACACACACACACACACACTGTTTTAAGCATCATAACAGTAGAAGAAACTCTAGGGAGTGCTTGAAAGCAAAAGGTCTTTAGAGAACCCCCCACCCCCACCCCTACCCCCTCCCTCAAACAAGTGTTTCGGCCCTGAACTCCTTACACTCCAAGGAGCCCCGGGCCGCATCCAAGTAGTGACCCCCCAGATCCCTTTTACTGCGAACGTTTTTTTTTTTTTTTCCCTGCCGCTGCTGAGATTCAAACCCGCAAACTTCTGGATGGGTGGGCGTCTCAAAGCGTGTCTTTCTAGACGGATATCTTACCCCACTGCTATCGGGGAACTGAAACAAAAAGACGTATTCATTAAATTAAACCAAAAAAAAAAAAAAGAAAGAAAGAAGAAAGAAACACCGCATGACAAAGACATACATGAAATGGGGGGGAAATAGACATGTCATTAAAAAAAAAAAAAAAAAAAAAAAAAAGGAGGCGAAGAAGAAACCTGGGTCTGCCATAAACTTTTAGTCGTCTCAAAGGCAAGCGATCGTGGTATCCGTTAGGTCTTATAACGATGTTCCACTTCGCGAAAACTACACGTTATAAATGTCACGGCATGAAATTGAAGACGACATTCAAACTGCATGAAAACGCCGAATGCACGAACATCGAGTGCATGTCTTTGTTGCAATGATTTGAATGGGGGGGGGGGGGGGGGGGGGGGGGGGGGGGGGGGAAGAAGAGGAAGAGAAAAAAAAAAAAAAAAAAAAGAAAGAAAAAAACCAGCCTTTGTCCGCAAATCGGTCAACGGCCAGACTATATTATTACACATTGTCTCCTTCCTGACAGCCAGCCTTAGTCCGCAAATCGGTCAACGGCCAGACTTATTATTTACACATTGTCTCCTTCCTGACAGCCTCGTTTACACTCAACGCCTATCTTGCGCCGAAGTGGATGAAGATAAGTGATCGGTCGTTCATTTCGGGTATTTTTATCTTGCCTGAAGAAGACCTGCGAGGTCGAAACGCGTCATCTTTGTCGTGATTCGTTCGTCTACGGTTTTTTTTTGTTGTTTTATTTTTTTTATTTTTTTTTTATTAGGTGCGCTATTAGGTGCCACTAGCATTTAAATTTTACTATGGAAGCTTGAGGACGAGACTGGTCATGCCCCACACAGGTCTACGTCCGGATTAGCGGCATTTTCATCAGCAGTCGGCACACAATGGCGTTCTCTCCTCTTCAGCGCCCCCCCCCCCCCCCCCCCCCCCCCCCCCCCCACCCCCCCCCCTCTCCCAGCGCAATCTGCTTACCTATTAATTAACTCTGTTTAATTGTTCGATGCGCTCCCCTAACTTACTGCTGCAAAGCAACCAAACTGGTTTTTGCGACGTAGCGATTCAGATTCTTTGACCTGAAATTATCTTGTTATCACAGCCTTGTCTCTGTCTGTCTGTCCGTCTCTCTCTCACGCACCTACACACACACACACACACACACACACACACACACACACACACAGAGAGAGAGAGAGAGAGAGAGAGAGAGAGAGAGAGAGAGAGAGAGAGAGAGAGAGAAAGTAAGTACATTCATCTAGCTGAAAAACAATGCAGTGTTAGCGAAAACGCGAACTTTTGAATTTCCTTGTAAACACCCATGTCGAACAAGTGCAAGCTTACATTAAAGTTTCTACGTAAAGACTTTTCACTTATTCCACCAGTTGAGGTTTTGGTGTAAACGATTTCGCTTATTTCAATGGACCAGTGGAGCGCACGAACGGAAGTTCGTTGTTTACACCTTTTTTGTTGGGTTCGTTTTCGGCGAGCGTTAGCAACGCCACTGACTCCAACACCGTAACAAAGTCTGTTATCGTAATGACATCACACACACACACACACATACACACACACACTCTCTCTCTCTCTCTCTCTGAAAGTATTGTTGACAATACTTTACTACTTACATGAGGTGAAATGGCCTAAACGTGATTAAACTTAACGTATCCGTATCGGTATCTCCTGAATTATGGGGCCATTCAAAACGGCTTAAAACATCACAGCGTTAGTGCACACACAAACCTGGTCTTTATTTATGCGAGAAAAAAATCAATGTTTGAGAAGGTTCAGATATATGTGCTCTCTCTCTCTCTCTCGTCTGCGCGAACGAGCCAGTTGTCCAATGCTTTCGACGTGATAAGTTGCATCGACTTGTGGCGAACGTGAACAAACTTCAGAAGGGGATGGGCCGGTAGTTCCGACGTTTCGCATCCGACTCACGCGGTGTAGTCCGACGGTTCGATCCAAGAAATCGGTCGTGTGATGTTTCGACGTGGCACTGTAAGAAAAAAGTAGCGTGTCCGACATCCTGAACGATTCTTCATCGCTAAGGGGCTGGGCCCGGTAGTCCGACGTTTTCGAAGTCCGACGACATCATCGGTAACTTATCCAAACACCGAAGACACGACGGATTAGTCCGTCGGACGTTCGTCGAACCGAAACGCGACCCGTTAGTCTGACATATTGAAAGTAAAATCTCTCTCTCTCTCTCTCTCTCTCTCTCTCTCTCCCTCTCTCTCTCTCCCCCAATTGTCAACATTTAACCCCACTTCCTCTGTCGCAAAATAGCAATGATACCCGAATGTGGTTTTCAAAGAAGACCGTGCGGCAATCTAACTTTGAAGTCGGACTATCGAAACGTCGGAATCGTGATGTGTCGAACTATTGGCACAAAATAAAACATTACAACACAAGTTTCGTTGGTTCGACAAAATTATCGGATTGTCGAAACGTCGGAATCGTGATTCGTCGAACTATCCAAACGTCGGAATCGTGAAGTGTCGGACTATCGGATCCAAACCATCGCTAAGTCGTCAGTGATTCTAGGCCATCTCAGTAACATGCGATTGCGGTGGAAGCATTGCATAACTTTAAAACATTTGAAGAATTAAAACAAAAACAAAAACAAAACAAAACAAAACCCGCCAAAAACTTGTAAGGGGTTAATCTGAGATAAGGTTTGATACGGGTATTAATGTCAGATTTTTTTTTTTTTTTTTTTTTTCTTTTTTGCTCGTCCGTCTTCTGTGTAACCTCAGTGGCATGGCACCCATGCCGCTCATTCCGACCCTCTGCACACAGCCACAGCCCGGCCCGGCCCGTCGCAGCCCCCTGCATCGGCAAACACACAGGAGCAGTCAACCTCTAGTCGTCGTCAAGAAGCAACCCGCGGAGGAGATACAGTACTGCCACCGAGTCACTTTGGTGGTGTTCAGTGGTGACTGTTCTGATCCAACAGACGCAGGACACCACCTACTACT
>JADBJO010000829.1:71212-76212 GCA_016801955.1 Conus betulinus | reverse complement strand
GGGGACCGTGACGAAGATCATCTCGTTTGCGGTCATGTCATCAACCAGAACCCCCATGCCAAAAGAAAAATGCACAGTGCATCTAAAGGGGCCCAAGGGGAACAGCTCACTGTGAGCGACCTACATCACATAGTCTGATGACTGCAGTCACTCGCCCAGCATGGTGAGACATGCTGACGTCACCGACATTGATTCGTGTCGCTTGAGCAATGACTGACGTCACAATGACGGAAAGCCAGGTTCAGAGTCTGGCAAGACACCTTCAGGAGCAGGATAACAGTCCTATTCCTCAATTTTTTCTTTCTTTTTCTTTCTTCTTTTTTTCTTTTTCTTTTCTTTTTCCTTTTTTTTTCTCTCTCTCAAAAGACCGATGTTCTGTTCAAATGGAAGGATACCATATAGATCCACTACCATCTTCTCTGTTGTCTCTTGTCATTGATGATTTGATGACCGCAATTGTGAATTAATCCCAAAGCTCAGCCTGTTTTTCCTTCTGTATTCAGAACTGCAGTTGTTAGACCCTTACTTAAGAAAACCCTCCCTTGATGCCGATAATCTTAAAAACTACAGGCCTGTTTCCAGTTTACCCTGTCTTTCTAAACTCACTGAAAAGATTGTCCTTCTTCAACTTAACAGTCACCTACACTGCAACAACCACCTGTCCCTTTTACAGTCTGCTTACTGCTCTGACCACAGTACAGAAACTGCTCTCCTGAAAATTGTGAACGATCTCTTATTGAAAAAAAAAAAAAAAATTAGAAAGAGAGGGGGTAGTTACCGCCAAGGACATTGACAAACAAAGCACAGGTCAAGACACGATGCATTTCGACCTCTTGGGTCTTCTCTTCAGGCAAAAAAAAAAAAAAATCACATTTAACATTTAGGACAGTACAAACAAAGAACGAAGAGAGACTTATCTGTTGTCCATGTGGTGGGAAGAATGGCTGCCAGACAGAAACGACAGAGGGGATTATGGGAGAGGAAAAGGAGGAGGGGGTGCGTGGAGGGGGTATCGTGTCTTGACCTGTGCTTTGTTTGTCAATGTCCTTGGTGGTAACTAACCCCCTCTCTTTTCTAAAATTTGCTTCGTTCTCCGCCATCAGTCGCTCCATTTTGAAACTGATCTCTTATTGGCCCTTGATGATAATCAAGTATCTCTGCTCTCTCTTCTTGACTTATCTACTGCTTTTTACGCCATTGATCATTTAATTCTTTTGTCTCGTCTGCACGAAACTTCGGTATTTCTGATAAAGCGCTGTCTTGGTTTCAGTCTCATCTATCTGATCGAACTCAGCTTGTCTCTGTAAATGGTTTCTCCTCCCAACCAGCTATTCTCCAGTACGGAGTTCCCCCAGGAATCCATTTTGGGCCCTTCCATTTTGTACTCTACTACATCCATCCAACATTGTTGCCCATCATAGCCTGTCTGACCACTGCTTTTCAGACAATTAAATATACATATCTAGTAACATCTCTCAGCTGCCTTCTGCAATCCAACGCATACAGTCGTGTATCATGGACATACAATCTTGAATGACAGCCAACAAACTTCTTGAATGATAGCTAACAAACTGCAGCTCAACAATGAAAAAAACTGAAATGATCTTCTTTGCACCCAAAAGACTTCTGTCATCTGACTGTATCCCAAACTATATCAAACTGGTAAATTGCCTTATCCAGACATCTTCATCTGCACGGAATTTAAGTGCTACCCTTGACTCATCACTTTCCTTCCAGCAACATGTTTCCACAGTCTGCCGTGTCTGTTACTTTGAGCTTCGCCGCATTGGATCTGTGCGATATCTTCTCTTCTGTTGATGCCACAAAAACCCTTGTTTTCTACCTTCATTCTATCTAGACTTGATTACTGTAATTCTCTCCTTGCTGGCTGTCCCCAGAATTTTTCATAGTCGTCGCCAGAAAGTACAAAACAACGCTGCTCGTTTGATTCTCAGACAACCCAGATCTTCTCATGTCACTCCCTTACTTCTTTCTCTTCACTGGCTGCTGGTCGAAAAAACGAATACACTACAAACTGTCCTTATTCTTTAAATCTTTAAATCTTTGAATGTTTAGCTCCTTCATCTCAGTGCTCCTTCTAGGCAGTTGCATTCTTCTACCGACAACACTCTGCTCAAAATCCCTCGATTTCAAACTGAAACCTATGGCGATCGTTCTTTTTCTTTTCAGGGTCCGGTTTCTTGGAATAAACTCCCAATATCCCTTGCATAGTGTAAACTCTCTGTCTTCCTTCGAAGCATCTCTTAATAATCAAGTCACAGCCAAAATGGGCCCGTTTGTCCCTCAGATCACACGATTTTTGGCAATTTTCAAAAAAATATATAAAAAAAAAATCAACCACTTCACCCAGGACATACACCATTGGATAGAAAAAAAATAACTATCAAAAATGCTTACCTTTAGTGAGGAATCCACACAGTTCACATGATGTAAGTAATCCAAAATTATACACATCTGCAGAAAAACAAAAACTTTTTTATGCACACTGTAATTCACTTCTTTTATGCTCTCTATCCCCCCACACAAGTTCAGTTACACTTCTGAGCACTTGGTATGACCTACAGAGAATAGTATATTTATGACAACTGCATAAAGCACGAGAATTTGACAACAAAATGCTTCATCCGTTCAAAATCGTGTGATCGTGTTCAAAATCGTGTGATCGTAGGAACTGAGAGTAGGACAATTCAAATCAATATAACACTACTACAGAATACACCAAGAACGTTCTAAGGGAGGTATCGTAGCAAACTGCAAAAAAAGATCAACCCAACGCTGTCCCTGAAACAAGATTTATTGCCCTTCAGTAAAAGGCGGTATGATTCTAAAATCGGTATGATTTTAAAATCGTCAAACTCTGTCGGAAGTATGCGTCCGACACGCCTTCAGCGCGAGGTGAACAGTGTTGGAAACCCGCTTCGACAGGACTCGATTCAGTTTTAAAAAAACCCTCTTCACTTACCAATAGCAGTTCTTTCTTCCCCTTCCCTTGCCCATCAAATTCATTCTGCGACGTGTGTGTGTGTGTGTGTGTGTGTGTGTGTGTGTGTGTGTGTGTGTGTGTGTGTGTGCGCGCGCGCGCGCGCGCGTGTGCGTGTGCGCATGTGTGTGTGTGCGCGAATGTGTGTCCGTTATTGTGCGACAGTGTGTGGTGTGTGTGTGTGTGTGGGGGGGGTGGGGGGGGGGGGGGGAGGGGGGGGTGTCAATATACACTTGTTTGTAAGCGTTTTGTACTTATTGCAATATTCATCCCCTTATTGGTTTCATTAATGTTTTCTTTAACCTTTTATGTATTTGTAAACGCTCTTGGCTTATGATGTAAGATTAAGCGCCATAAATAATCATTATTATAATTATTATTCCATGCTGCATCACAATGGCTTCCGTACTTGCCTTGTCTGAGTAAATCGCAAATTGTACATTGCATACGAAAGCGATGGCAATGGCTTTTCGGCTTTTTTTTGATTTATTCGTGTTTTTGTTTTTGTTTGGTTAGAGTTTGTTGTGTGTGTGTGTGTGTGTGTGTGTGTGTGTGTGTGTGTGTGTGTGTGTGTGTGTGTGCTTATGCTTTTCTGCTTTTTCCCCCCTAAAAACCTTGCTGTAAAAAGAAACAAAAATATTTCATGTCTTTAATGGTTATTTTCTAGTTCATAAATGTTTGTAACTTGATGTACAAACAACCACGATTACTTGTTAATGAATTATGTCCATCCATTTCGTTGTCCTTAATCGAAGATGCATTTGTATTTGTATTCATTATCTCTGGTTTCTATTCCCTGAGTTTAGATTTTTTTTTTCTTTTAAAAAAGAAATTCATGCCACATTTGTCGGCCATATGACTCTGGCACGCTCTCTAATGATACGGTTTTTACAGAAATCTGGATGAAGAGGAGGGCAGAAGGAGATTATGCACAGCCCTACAATGCTTTTTAATAAACAGATTTGGGGTATTAATAAAAAGAAAGCAAACCTTTGCGATTTCCACCGCCGGCTTTACACCAACCACACTCAATTGTCTCCTTAGCCGAACCTTTCTCCTCTTGAAATGCATTCGGGGGTGGTTTCCCCACTGGAACATTAACGGTGTAACTAAATATTGCATTCATTCGAACCTAAACTTAACCATCCTTGACCTTTGACTTGTGTGTGACCGTGACATGTTGAGAAGCGCTGACTGCTCTTCACAATGTGGCCTCACGTTCAGCAACTCAGCGCGTAATGTGAAAGCTGACAAACCTGCGTTACCCAAATTGTCCTATACAAGTTAGATAACCCATAGCCTTGCTCGGGGTTGGCAATTAAAGACTCTTCAGGGACAAAGAAAAAAAAAAAAGAAAAAAAAAAAAAAAACGAACCGGTCTCGCCAGAGTGTCATGTTTGTTATCTGGAAGCCAGTCACACATGGCCTCTGGTACCGTTCTCACGTGAAATTCTTTGTGCCATCAATCTTCAACTCAAAGGTCATCCAATGCATCCCATGTCTTCAGCATCAAGCCGAGGTCCAGATGGGGGGAAGCTGAAGGACAGGGAGATCAACCGGTCAGGGGAAGGGAGCAGGCCATAGAATGTGCACTGCCCCTAAACAGCTGGCCTCCTGTCCTCGCTTTGTATTTGTTTGAGGGAGGAAATGTCGTTCAGAGAATTCACTGAAAGCTACCTACCGTAACCAAAGGGGTACAGTGGAGACAGGACACGTCGAGGTGCAGGGAAGAAAGAGGGCATTTAGCCGGTGAAAGGTTGTTTCACAAAACATCACAACAAAACAACACGTCTTTTGGAAGCTCGGATGAACGAAAACGTGTCTGGAAGGGTTGGACTGTCAGCAGGACTGAAGCCAATGGGGATGGGTTGGGAGAAAGGAGGGGGGGGGGGGGGGGGGGGGGGGGGGGGGAGGAGACAGACGCAGGATACTATACTTCCCTCAGCCAGACAAAAACGGACTTGGCAGACCGGTTTTTGTTTGTTTGTTTTTTTTTTAT
>JADBJO010000829.1:41212-63712 GCA_016801955.1 Conus betulinus | reverse complement strand
TCGGAGAAAGAGTTACCGTACTTGATCATCGTTCTTCTTCTTCCTTTGTGACTTGCGGCTACACACATCAACGATTTGATTTTTCTGACGCTTTTCCGGTTGGGGTCGCCCGGCGAAGAACGAAAAAAAAAAAAAAAAAAATCAGAGCAGCAGTTGCACTCTTGACTGGAAGGTGTCAAGAGTGGGGCCGCCACGGTCTCTGCTGATCAAAAGAACCACTCTCCACCAATTATTTCCCTGGGGGGGGGGGGGGGGGGGGGGGGGGGGGGGATCTACACAGATGAAATCACACTCTTCAAACACGTGACTTTCAATTGAGTTCATACACATTTCAGGCCTTTGCACTCATCCGTACCACTAACTTTGTGCCAGCTCAAAGAGCCCAAATAGAGAGAGAGAGAGAGAATTTGATTTGAATCTGCTAGAAACCACACGGCCTGTTGTACCTTGATGGCCATATGAAAGAAACCGAGGAGATTCAACTTTCAGACAATGAAAATTATCAAAACAACCCAGTGCGCATGCTCGACTCTTTACAGAAAGCCTTTACACATTAATTTTTTGTGCGCAGCCTGTTGCTAGCTAGTTCCGGTGCCTTTTGCATTTAATGGAGGACTATATACGTGTTCTTAAGAATTCCTCCTCTGTCTATGCATTTTCTGTCTGTCTCCCTGTCCACCTAGCGTGTCTCTGCTGTCTGAAGGGAGTGAGCATCTCAGTGTTGTCTGTCTTTCAGTTTTGGTGTCATTCTCTATAGCCAACGCCTCTTGATAATCTCCATCTATCTCAGTCTGCATGTATGACCTGCTTGTCTCTTAATTCTGCCTAGTCACACCATTGTGAGTTTATGTGCATGCGCGTGTTTTCTCTGGCATATATGTGAATCAACACTGTTCTTCTCATATTCAGCTCATATTCATGGTATATGTTGTGTTGTGGTCATGTTTGAGTTTTATAGTCCATGAAAGGCACAGGACTAAATTTAGAAAAGCGTTTCCTTGTCTGTTACCTGGAAATGCAGATTGTCAAGTCATCGATCATTTAATCTCTTTCTCTCAATCTGCCTTTCCTTATTATGGGTTTACAATACATCTATGATCGGTGATCTCTCAGTTTGTTTTTGTCCCCATTGTTTCAGTCTGTGAAATACCACCCACACACGTGTGTGTGTGCATGCGTTTGTGGTGTGTCCTGTTCATTTGTGTCTGTGCTCTCTGTCCCCGAGTCTCGGTGTGTCCATCATTAACTTGGTACCGTACTTTTTACCTTCTCTCTTTTTTCTCTTCTTTCTTGTCATACAGCGAGTAGCCTACACTAAAATGTGGCTTATTTGCTCCTTGCCATAGTTTGTGTTTGTGTCCTAGTTTTCTACTTATATATCTGTCTGTCTCTTTACCTGAATTTGTTATCTCCGGCATATATTTTTTTCATTATGTGTGTGTGTGTGTGTGCGTGTGTGCGCATGTTTGTGTGTGTGCATGTGTGTGCGCATGTGCACATGCACGCTTGCAAATGCGAGTGTGGTCTGTGTGTATGTCTCTGTGTGTGAGAGAGTATGTTTGGCAAGATGATCAGCAACCTTGTTATCTCAACTGCCAACATGAACTGTAACCCAAGCAAAAACAATGCTGTATTCATCAGATTACAGGGAGGTGTTAAAATCTTTGAATCATAAAAAATATCAAAGAGACACCCAAACACATACATAACATAAGAGAAAGAGAGTGGGGGGGGGGGGGGGGGGAGGCACAGAGAGAGAGAGAGAGAGAGAGAGAGTGCATAAAAAGAACGCTGAACATCCCATGAAAATAAAATTACTTTATTATGTCACTTGATAAGTTTGATTGATATGGTTTGCACAATGTGAGTACCTTGTGATATGTTTGATATGGTTTCAATAAACTAACTTTGGATAGAATCCACCAGTACCACAAACATGCCTGGCACAATGTGAGTACCTTGTGAATTATTTCAGCAGCAAAACAGAACATGAAGTGATAAGAAATCACATTTAAATTTTAAGAAAATGATAAAACGCTTCTATCATAAAACAATTAGGAGACAAACAACAATAAAAGCAGCAGACGCTACCATGAAATTTTCTTACAAAATCTTCTAAACACACAAGAACTAACACAAATCACTTTACTTTTTTTTTCTTACACTGCCCTCAGAATCTGACAAAAATTGAAAATAAGAGAATGATAATAATAAAAAAGAATAGATGAATACAAATAACATGCACATATAAATCGGTAGAAGTACTGGAAAAAAGGAAAGTATCTTTTGCTCCCATTGTGAAACGATTCAAGGACATAACTCGAAAAAATGCTGCTTGTGGTGCCCATTCACATAGCACATGTAATAAGAGGCTGAGCAAACCAGAAAATCTCCCCCCCCCCCCCCCCCCCCCCCCCCCCCCCCCCCCCCCCAAGATCATCACAAACACAACATTATGCTCAGATTTTGTTTTGGTTGCTCTCCATGAGAAGTAAACATTGACATTGGAAAAACAAGACATTATGCTCATATTTTATGCTGATGTTTGTTTACATATTATAAATTCTGATTTAGCTGAACATTTCTTAAATTCTGTAGCAATTTACAAGCAGATATACTCTCTTACAGCCAAAAAGGACATTCACAAATTCAATACTTTGTACAGAAGTACTCTGTCTGAGCCTTCTACACAGGCACATTTGTATCTAGCAACAGACTGAAAACAAATAAAGACTCAAAGAGAAAGCAAAACAAACAAAACAAAACTAAACAAAGAAAAAAAAAAGAATAAATTTGCAAATACCATGCACTCATAACCTGTGTCTTCCTGAGATTTTGTTAAGAAAATCTGAAAAAAAAAAAAAAATGTCCCACATGCACACACACTAATAGAATTCCAGACACCAATGCATACAAACAGGCTCCTTCTTCACATATGCATATTAACATATCTGCACATTCTTCAATCACATGCGCATTTATCACAATAGCCTGCTCACTTACACCCCCATGACAACCAATCTTCTGGAAGAATCACCAACCGCCCTCCACCTCAGGAAAACGGTGTCAATACATGTGAGGTAACCTCATTCATGAGTGGTTTGGATTGTCAGGTCATATGACACGCTCAGTATGACACTTTCACTGGTTAAGTACCTGGGCGCTGAAGGAGACTGGTTGTTTTGTGATGTGTGTGTGTGTGTGTGTGTGTTTTAATGATCTATAGCTGTTTCTGTTTGAATTTATGTAAAGCTGTTTCTGTTTGAATTTATGTAAGTCAAGAGTTATTACACCTTCAAATCTTTGTTTCGTTCCAATATCATGAAGGTTTTTGTGAAATTCTCCAAGGAGTGTGGGCATCTTTCAACACTTCAATTTGCATATATGAAAACATAGAGAGAAGTTCAATTCCTGTTGCATTTTTGCATAGTTTTTCTGTGACGGTGTGGAGGGGTATAGGTTCTGTCCCGAGAATGCAGAGAGTGTGCTCTGAGTGCTCAGTGTGCTCAGTGAGAGAGAGTTCCCAGGGCAGTGTTCCTGGTATGAGCTCCTTGTTATGGAAGGGAAATAAACAGGAGAAAACTCAACCCCCTCCACACCATCACGTTTCTATCCAGCTTGTGAATGTGGGAACAAAGGATGTACATGTGGATATGAAAATGTGTCACCAATGAAAATGATGGAAGATAAAACGGTGGGAGGATACTACAAAATTCAGAAATAACACATTGAAATACACCAACTCTCTCACTCCCATCTCTGAAGGCTCCTCCCTCTTCCCTGATATTAACATAAATGTACACATACATGCCCACACTCAGACATCTGACATTTTGATAATTACACACTTCAATAAAACGTTAAAAGATTACATAAAAAAAAGATCAGGACAGGAGTGACAGAACCCAGAAAAAAAAAACAATCAAATGAAATCAAAATCAAACAGAGGGCTTCCACTTCCACACTCTCATCCATAAAGAAAAAAAAAATAATAAAAGGGGAGAAAAACAAAAACCCACAGTCCTACAACCAACGATGCCAAATCTTAGCCAGTGAACTCATCAGTCACACCCAAGGTAAAAGATATGATGCAGACGACGCGAAAAGAGCTGACCTGTCTTACCATCTAACCAGATATTTCAGAGACAGGCACCATGAACAATGGGTCTTGACTGTGCCAGAATCGATGTTGAGTCAATAGCAAACTAAGAGCTTGACAGTTTCACGAGAGCAGACAGAGACACTAATCTATTATCTGCTCATAACCAAGCTGTCCAGCTTTAATTCAGTGTTTGGCTCAACATCAACCTCGGTTCAGGTGACACAACAAAAGTGACATGACTGGATAAGCCACAGCAATGATGGCATCACATCCGCAAAACCAGTTCCAGACAGCAGGACAACTGCACAGGAAACCCAGCTGATACAGCAGAGTGTCTTGAACTATATACATGCCAGGAACTGGCGCACAGTGTCTTGAGCTATATACATGCCAGGAACTGGCGCACAGTGTCTTGAGCTATATACATGCCAGGAACTGGCGCACAGTGCCTTGAGCTATATACATGCCAGGAACTGGCGCACAGTGTCTTGAACTATACACATGCCAGGAACTGGTGCAGTGTCTCAAGCAGTCCACATGCCAGGAACTGATGCACTGCAGAGCTAGTGCTGTGCCATGTCCAAGGCATTCTTCTGGAGGCTGACATTCTTTTACTGAGAAGACTGTTGACCAGCTATGAGAAGACACTCATGATAATGTTTTTTTCAGTTTTTTTTTTCTTTTGAATGAACAGTGACTGATTGATTTTGAAAGATGGCATGCTTGAGAATAGTTTTCTGAAAACATGGTAAAAACAAATCAAATATACAAATGAATTATCATTTGAATCTCTTTGAATACACAAAACTGTGATGCAATACAATGTACAAGTATGCAAAAAACAATGACACAAGGAAAGACGAGAGCTGGCAAGCCTGCCATTGTACACAAGATTCTTTACACTACACACAGTTACATGTGAAGAATACACAACAGGGCAGAGACACGGCTCATGTGATGTACTTTTTCCAACAGAACATTAATGTCAAACATGTTTCCAGTGAACGCTGAAAGGGTTTTGACTGGTTCTACCTCAACACAAGGACTGGGACTGATGGCTTTGTTGTGTCCGACTGCAATCCTGTCGTGGGCCACAGCTGCTTTATAATGTCAGCGCATCTTGGATTCATGCAAAACCGATTTCTATGTTATCCCTGCCTTAAGATGCTCCAGCTGTCAGGGGTATTAATTTCCCTGTGCATGAATATCAGGTCTGTAGTTCTGCTCCATGCTCCGGCCATCTTCCTTCTGCTGTTGGAACAGGCTGGAGTTCGCATCTCTGTATTTCTCCACGCTTGGATCTTGGTTCATTCATTTCCAGATCAAACAGGACGATCGCTGTTTTTTTTTTTTTCTGCAGCCAGAATTCCTCTATGAACAGTACGTACACTTTGGCATTGTTCACAATTCATGGCAATATGTCATCATAATGGCAACAGTCAAGTCTTACCAAACATCAATCTGATCTACATTTCAACATTCATATGTTCAGTTTGTGTTATGTTGTGTGTCTGAAAGGGATGGAGCAGAACGCACTATCTGCCAGATAGGCTACAAGTGATCACACTCGAGAAGAGTTAGCTGAGACCCAAGGCTGTGGTGCATGTATATATACTGATGCACTGGTGGAATGAGTTTATGTTATGTTGTGTGTCTGAAAGGATGGAAGCAGAATGCACTATCTGCCAGATAGGCTGCAAGTGATCACACTCGAGAAGAGTTAGCTGAGACGGAGGCTGTGGTGCATGTATATAAACTGATGCACAGGTGGAATGAATAATGCCTTACTCTGCGTTAACAAAGGCACTGATCATGATTGTAGATCTTAATAAGTTCTCCTGCACTATCCATGATTGCCAAAGCTTTTTGGTGGGGGAAGGAAGGGGGAGGGGGGGGGGGGGGGGTTACAAGACAACCTGAATCCGAGATAAGTATTACCTTTAGGCCCAAATTACCTTTAGATCCAAATTAGAGTAGCCTGCCTGACCATGAAACGAAGTTTGAATCCCCTGAGAATTACTGGAAGTTCTCTCCCCCGCCACTTTACTACTTCAATGTATTCTAGATGTTACATTTCTTGCAATATGTGTAGCTACAACCTTCTGCATACAACAGAACCTTTAAAATGGTTATCCACAATCAAATTTGTTTTCAAAACCCTTAAGTGACAGGTAGAGAAGTAACTGTTTGCCCTCAGTGTGAAATGCGCTATGGCAGCTGTACTCCTCTGAAAACAGCTGTTGTGATTCATCAAAGAAACAAGTACTTTGACAAGAAGTGACACTTCTGGAACAAAATGGTTGTAGCTTTCTTTATAAAAGTACTTCCTGGCAATACAAAATATCTAAATTCATTCTAATGAATGGAAAAGACCATTATTTTCATTCCCTACACTTTGTTCTTAATTAACAGTTCTTTGTCATGCTCAATGTTTCAATTCAATAAAGTAGCAATCATGGGTAGATGTGTACAACTATGTACATTTGAAAATGGAGTGGAGGCAAGACAATCATATTGAAACATTCTGTCAAATCATATAATATATATCATAATTCATAGATGTTCAGCATATCTATCACAGATCGGCGATGTCACATGAATTTCATGTGCAGGGATTGATTAAAATACATTAATCATGCAACGGTTGACACGTTCTCATTGGCACCATGTATTCATGTACAAAAAAATGTGACAAAAGCATGTCTAAAATATTCCAACACCATCTCACATCTACACAATGTGTGTTCAGACTTCAAGGGATGTAGAATATAACTTACAAACAGTCTATTATTTCAAGGAATGCGCTATATTCTTACATGACACAACAATGAGTAGCATCCCACTATCTTCAGAATATGCAGTAAAGAGAACACTCCTTAAAATGTCCATTTCCTTAAAATGTCGATTCAAATTTCAGGGCTATTTCCATTTTCACTGACAAACAAAACAGAACGTCAAACCTTCCATTCACCCTCTGAGAGAATGCGCACACCAACATACACACCGAACGCCCATTTTCTAACAAACCACAGCATGAATCACGAACTAACCTGAAGTCCAAAAGAAATAAATATCACCTCAAGAAGCAACACTTCCTACTCCTGCACCCCCACACCATCCGAACCTCCTTTCGTAACGCGTGGAATTGTCCATCTGTATTCCCATTTTATTGGCAGAACATTATTACAGGCCATGGAAATGGACAGGTTAACCCCTTTACCACCACTAATAACCATGAGGGTAAGGTAAGGTAAAGTAATGTTGCTGCTTATAGCCCAGCTGACTGCAAACGGCCATATCAGGGCTGTTACTATGTTGAAGTCAACTAACATGTCATTATTTAAAAAACACACACAAAAACCCCCAAAACACCCACCTCATTCACACAACCCTTTCAAATACACCTTCTAAAAACACACCGGAAATTGTGTTTAAAAGCTTTCCTCTGTAAAATCGTAGACAATGAAAAATGTTAATCTCCTATACATAATTCCTTCCATCAATATAATGCTTTATGCAAACTAGTGCTATGAATCAACCTTGCTGATAGGAATGGTGATAGCATTTACTGATTCATCCGCTACTAGTTGCTAAGTACTCTTATTACAGTATTGTTGAATCTATGTTTGATTATCAAAGTGCTGTGTCCTATGGTATTTTTAGAATAGGTACCTTTACTTAACTTTCACCTTTACTTCCATTGTCATTTCTTTCTATGGATATGTGCATATTTGTGCTTTGTATGTGTCTTGTTAAAAATGAAAAATTGTTCAATAAAAAAAAAAGAAAAATGTTAATCTCTTTCAGAAATTCAAAGATAACATCAGGTGGGACATCTCTGAACAAGGTTTTCATGGAGTCCGCTGTAAAGTGTTTTATGTCCCACATCATGCAAGTCCCAACACTCTAAAAGAACATGTTTCACCGTGATAGGTACACGACATGGAATGCACCACGGAGCTTCTTCACTTTAAAAGATAAGACTGGGTGTCTGTCACCATCCAGATCACCACCAGGACAACGTCAGTTTGTTCAGATGAACAGCTGTGGCGACACTTCACAAAGCACAGTGACTGTTCTTGAAACCAAGGCCCGCTGATTGGCGTGTATCGAGGGTCGGCGGCCAAGGGGTTAAAAAGCAGCGCCATGGGCTTCGGCAGTCAGCTTCAGGAAGTAGAGATGAGAGCCATGCAGAGCTAATGTTGATAACACCGGCAGCCACGACACCGCCGACGTGCCCGTCCCCGCCTGCAGACAGAACAGCAAGTCAATAAGTAATTAGAAATTAAATTTAGAAGGAGAGGGGGTTAGTTACTGCCAAGGACACAGACAAACATAGCACAGGACAAGACGCAATGCATTTCGACCTCTTGGGTCTTCTCAGGCGAAAACAATGTATTAAATCCATCAAATAATGAAACATAAGTAAATGCATGTATTAAATCTATCAAATAATGAAAGATAAGTAAATACATGTATTAAATCTATCAAATAATGAAAGATAAGTAAACACATGTATCAAATCTGTCAAATAATGAAAGATAAGTAAAAATACATGTACTAAATCCATCAAATAATGAAACATAAGTAAACACATGTATAAAATCTATCAAATAATGAAAAGTAAGTAAATACATGTATTAAATCCATCAAATAATCAAAAACAGATTAATAACTGCATTAAATCCATGAAATAATGAAAGAGTGAACACATATATTGAATCCATCTAATAATGAAAAATAAGTAAATACATGTATTAAATCCATCTAATAATGAAAAATAAGTAAATACATGTATTAAATCCATCAAATAATGAAAAATAAGTAAATACATGTATTAAATCCATCAAATAATGAAAAATAAGTGAATACATGTATTAAATCCATCAAATAATGAAAAATAAATGAATAATGTATTAACTCCATCAGACCCACAGTGATCTCAAAACTTATGTGTGGGGAAAAAACAAAGAAACATTAAAAAAAAGTGTGCTTGCACATGCACACACACACACAAAGATATATTAACACACTCACTCACTCACTCACAAACACACACACACTCTACACACATACACACCCCACCCCACACACACACATTACTTACACAGAAGTCAAACTCCTGCATGATTTCCCCTGTTTCGTCATGATAGTTCACCACACAGGTCTCCAGCCAGGCATTGTCTGTGTTGCGGGCGTCGTCGGCATAGCCTTTGTACAGCTGTCAGACACACACACACATGCACACACACACACACACACACACACACACACACACACACACACACACACAAAACACACACACAGTATGACATTATCTCCATCTACCACACTCCTGACACCTGACACCCTCCACCAATCCCTGCAGAGATACCGTGAACCACCCCTCCTGTCTTAAGTTGCACCAACATAGTTACTGCCTCGTGTGAGCAGCAAAGTAAAGCAGCGGCCCTGAAGAAATGTGAGCTTCCCAAGATCTAGGACCACCCCTTCATTATCTTCAGTGCTGGCAGACCTCCTGTATCGAACATGCGGCACAGCATTCTGTGCCAACATCGGAGTGACCAGCCACAGTCATACTCACTGTGCCCAGTCCTAGGTCCTCTTCGGGGAGATGTCCTCGGTCATCACTGACCATGATGGACAAACACCATCACCAGCTGTCCAGCTCTTCAAGCTGTCTGTCCCAGGCTTGTTTGGTCTGTCTCTGGGAATTCCATCCCCTACAGTAGCAAGCTGAAAGACATGGCGGAATACAGACCCATCAAGACAAGCTTGCAGCATCAACATGAGAGACGTTCTTGTTTCCCACGCTGTGCATGCTGACTTGCTGTCTGACATGTCCGTCTTCTCAGGTCTCCTACACTATGCAGAGAACTAAGGGCTGGAGTAGCTTGGTTAGTACAGCGTTGGACTCATGATCCTGCTGATGAGGGAACTGAGGTTCCAGTATCTGCAGAGACCTTAGGTTGAGGAGGGTGGGGGAATCCCTTGGATTTAACACTCAAGTCCTTCAAACAAGAATTTAAACTGAGATCCGGTATGCAAATGCAAGCGTAATATATTATGCACATGTTGAATCCCTTCACAAGCCTTCAGATGAGAATACTCCAAAGGATGATGGTACATACAGCCCAAACTGGATTCAATGGAGGTGTGTCGCCAGTTTTCTATTCCTCCAAGAATCTGAAGGCATAATCCAGCTATACCCATATTCCGCAAGAACTGCCACCAGTGACTTGAGTTGTGCCTTCACTGGGCAGCTGATTGAGTTGGTTTTCCTGTGATGTCAACTCTTTTCTAAATATATGATGTTAGCAAGCCTTGCGACTTGCCTTTTGTCATTGAAGCGTCAACCTATTAGCCAACATGGTCAAACGGTTTGTGTCCCTCACTGATGACTGTAAGGTCCTGCGTTCCATTCCCATCACTGCTCTTAATATCACTGACAGTGCTGTCCATTGTATCACAGTTTCGACAAAAATGATGAGGGCCAAACAATCAGGTCCCATTCACGTAAGTGTGTGTCTTTAATTTAACTCCATTGATCGCACACCACCCAGCAACACTATAAAACCATTGATAATTAACAATTGCTCCGATGAACATTTAGCTATTTGTTAAGAACCTCACAATCTATTTGTGATCTGATATCTGTTATCTGAATTTTGCTTTCCTAAGTGGATCTGTACACTAACAATAACGGAAGTCCCACAGGCTCCATACACTATGGCTGTTACCAGATGTTGCTTATGACTACACACTCCCAAGCGATGAGGGTCTCTCACACTCCCAGTTCATATCAAGAGGCCTTACTTTGAAAGTCTCATCCTTTGCAAATGATGTGGATATTTCAAGGCCCTTATTCTTCAAAGATAGCCTTCATGAAATGTATGAGTTGAGAGAGACCCACATCGTTGTATATTGTCAAACATGATGTCTGGAAAAGATAAAGACTGTTATGAGTTTTCCAGTTTCACAACCAACATTGCAGACGTCAGGATCTCTTGGGCCCGATTAATACTACAAGAAGACATTAACGTGACCAACCCCCCCCAAAAAAAAACAAAAACAAAAAAAACAAAAAAAAAAAAAAAAAACCTAAATCAACAACAGCACCAGCAGGAGCAAGCAAGCACTGTGAAATTTGAAAACTGACAC
This sequence comes from Conus betulinus, assembly GCA_016801955.1. Taxonomy (NCBI): domain Eukaryota; kingdom Metazoa; phylum Mollusca; class Gastropoda; order Neogastropoda; family Conidae; genus Conus; species Conus betulinus. Next base: position 52,449 of record JADBJO010000829.1, on the reverse strand, counting down.
GCTAATCCTCAGCCAAAGGAATCTAGTCACAAACTTTAGCACCAAACATAAGCTGGAAAAGTCAAGATATGTGACTTTTACCCATTAATCATGTCTTTTTAATCATCATTAGCCCAAACTCCTGAAAAAACAAAGCAAATTGTTTGATCAAAAACTTGTCAATACGAATGACAAAATGAATACACAAAAGAATTTTATGAGAATCAGAGTGACAACTGGAACTTGACTAACCACAAAATGTAGTGGTTATATGTTATTTCTGATGAACATTTCAATCAAACCCTATCCAAGGAATGAATGTAAATCTGACATAACAAAGAGAGACACGCAAGGCAAGACAGACAGACAGAAGTGCAGCACTTCAAACACAGCCAGAAGGTCGGTGTGACAGGGTTTACTCACAGACTTCTCTGTCCTGGACAGCTGCTGCAGTCTGTCTTGAATGTCCACTCTGAGCTCCTCATCTTCCATCTGAGAGCCGTACACCTCCATGCTGAAGTACTTGGCCCACACGTCCCACACTTGGTCTCCTTGCAGCAGAATGGCCTGGACAGCACATCACCATAGTTGTACATCAGGGTGCCTCTACTATACCTTTCACTACTGGAACAGCCTATCAATGACACAAAGTCTTTTGCAGGGGCCTTCATCATACTCTGGTTCTCGTTCAATTATTGCAGCTCAGCGTTTTACTCAAAGCCTTTTCAGGGCTATTAACATGTTCTTGTTCTGGCTCTATTACTGCAGCTGAGTGCTTTACACAAAGCCTTTTCAGGGCTATTAACATGTTCTTGTTCTGGCTCTCTTACTGCAGCTCAGTGCTTTACACAAAGCCTTTTCAGGGCTATTAACATGTTCTTGTTCTGGTTCTGTTACTGCAGCTCAGTGTTTTACACAAAACCTTTTCAGGGCTATTAACATGTTCTTGTTCTGGTTCTGTTACTGCAGCTCAGTGTTTTACACAAAACCTTTTCAGGGCTATTAACATGTTCTTTTTCTGGCTCTATTACTGCAGCTCAGTGCTTTACACAAAACCTTTTCAGGGCTATTAACATGTTCTTGCTCTGGCTCTATTACTGCAGCTCAGTGTTTTACACAAAGCCTTTTCAGGGCTATTAACATGTTCTTGTTCTGGTTCTGTTACTGCAGCTCAGCACACTACACAGCGCCTTTTCTGGGCTATATCATCATGTTCTTGTTCTGGTTCTATAATTACACTTCAGATGACTACAAAAAGCCTTTTCAGGTCTGTCATCATGTTCTAACTCTGTTATGATTGCCCAGCTGACAACTAAGAGCCTTTAATGGGCTATAATCATGTTCCAGTTCAGGTTCTATAATTACAGCTCAGACAACTACAAAAAAGCCTTTTCAGGTCTATCATCCTGTTCTAGTTCTGATTCTATTATTATTATTGCCTAGCTGACTACACAAAACCTTTTTAGGGCTATCATCACATTCTAGTGCTACCATTACTGCCCAGCTGAGAATATATTTCCCTTTTGAAGTCCTCATCATGTTTCATGTTTTATCAATATATCTGATATGTGAATGCGCTCACTTTTTTAAAACAATAAATTTTCATAGTTTATTACAGACACACATATATACTGTATGTGAATGTTCATGATACTAGGTAACCAGATGAATCTTTATTGGTAGCCAAAATAAATGATCTATTAACTTACTCATGCAAAACTGTGAATTCATCCGGATTTGTTTTGTGAAATATACAGACTATATTGTGTTTGTGCATTTTACATTACTCATTTTCATTGAAGTAGATACTTAAAATGGTGCCTGAAAATGGGACTTCAACACAGTTGCACACTGTTGTGCCAAGTTCTGCAATGCTGAAAATTCTCCTGGCAGTAATTTTGCATTGAAGTATGTTAAGATTGAGTTTCAATGTATGCAAAAGAAGTGGAAGAAAAAAACTATCTCTTTCAGGATTCTGAAGGTTTTGAAAGATGTTGTAAGTTGTTTGTTTTCGCATTTAAATTCTGGAGAACAAATTATGTAAAATCCACACATGCTTTTGACAAAAATATTCAGTATTTGACAATGGCTACAAATTATTTATCAAACTAATCAGATTGTATTTGAAAATATCATTGTTCAGTGATATGTTCAAAGGGTTTTTCAAACCTTACGTGGTTTCGTTTCAACGCAACGCAGGCCAAATGAAAACATGCTACTGAATCACAACACTTGAAACTTGCTTTATCACGATGTAGTACTGTCTGGGAAAATGAAATTTGGTTCAGCTTGTGTGTCATTTTTGTTGTTGTGTGTGTAAGGTAACAGCGTCACTGCACACCAGCAAAGTTTCCAGCACAGTTTGTGGATCATTGTGAGCTTGTTTCCGATACACATGGTAAGTTCATCATTTTTCGATCATTATTGCACACAGTTCTTGCATATTGTGAGGAGTGTGTGAACAACAAGACCAGATCTGCATCAGATTGAAACAAGCATGTTGTGTTCTGAAGGGACCACCCTGGTGTTTGTTTCTGTGTAGACTTAACACAGTGTGTGCATGTGGTGTTTTGGGGTGTATGCATGCGAATGGTTGGTGTTGAATTTGGGCGTACGTAGGTATGTATAATGCAATTAGGCCTAGATAAAATAAATAATAATAATTAAAAACAAACAAACAAACAAAACAACCCCCCCCCCCCCCAAAAAAAAAAAAAAAAAAAAAAAAAAACCTCCACATAACTGAATTCAAAACTTCAAAAGAAACACTAAATAAGCAACTACCACCAAGATGGGGAAAATAACATAGACGTTAAAGTAAATGTCCAATTGGGGCTCTTAATCAGTCCTTGAACAACTTCCAAAATGTTTGATTCGTTGGAGATGACGTCTTCAAAGGCTGATATCGACGGTTCAGTGTTCAACAACCAAGCAGGTAAGTAGGGTTTCATTCTATCGCACAAAAAAAAAGTAGATGGAACGGAGTGATTTGCTGGCCACAAATACAAGTCACGTGAGGATACGTCTTTTAAAAGACTATAACTCTCATGTAAGGATAAAGGAATGCATACCTTTGTTAAATCAGTCTCAGTGATAGCAGCTTTTTTGGCTAATTGGTCTACCCTTTCATTCGCAGATAATCCACAGTGTGATGGAACCCAACAAAAAATCGACGTAGGAACCACGTAAATGCAAAAAATGAATTAAATCTAACAAACGTTAAACAAGTAGGGTAAGTCTAGCTCCAATTAGAAAACCAGACACAGAGTAACTTTTATTCAAGACTGGCACAGCCTTTAAACTTGAAATAAAGTCAGACAAATACAAAGATGAACAATCTAATAGTGGGGCAAAAACAAACGCAGGCCAACAACCCGTCGGTCATCACAGTAATGACTTGGGCAAAGATTTGAACTTAAGGGAGGGAGGGGGGAAGGGGGTTTTAAAAATGAAGAAAATGGGAACATAAAATTAAGAAAATATATTATAGATCTATATGAAAACTCTTCACTGGCTGCATGAGGGAATCATCGTAATCCCTCTTGAAGGCAGATCTATTTGTATTGCCTGCTCCTAGACCTTTGTATTGCCTGCTCCTAGACCCTTTCATCCACTGGATCGGACTCATCAGGGAGACACAGCTGACTGTGTCTGTGCTCCCGGCGTCAAATAGAGACACACCACAGTCCATAATAGTTCTATGGTGTTCTCACCACCAAGGGTTCAAAAAAGGATCCAATAGCGCCCCAAAGCAGCCAGCGAAGGGTAGTAAATGAAACAAATGAAAGTGTGGGGAGGAAAAAAATGTTGCTGAAAAAACTATAGACATTATGCAAAACAGTATAAAATGTAGGGGACAATCTTTGAGCCTATGCCTGAGGATCCACCCAGGATGCAAGGGGGATCAAAAGACAAACACAAAGATGGACAGAAACAACAAATAACCTTGATTTCAACAAATACAAACGTGTAAAAACAGTCTCATGGATTTTCCACAGATACGTTGTCTTGAGATGTCACAAACAATACACATGAAAAATGAAAAAAAAAAAAAAAAAAGAAGGAAAAAAAAAAGAAATAATACCCCCCAGATGGCTTTGAGCAAGAGTGCTGTGCGCCATATGGGAAGTATTGTTTTGATGCTGTGAGTAATATCTGATGGAGATAATGGCAGAAAATTTACTTGTCTGTTTTGTATTGTGTCTGAAACATGTTGAACTTTTTGTTTGTTTATTTGTACTATTGTAGCTTGCCTTTGCATAATTATAGTGATATCTAGATGAACTTATGAAACTGGGATACTACTCTGCAATGAAAGAGAAACATTGTACTTATTTATGTCCAGATTGCACCAAATTTTATGAAAAGAAAAAAATCCAGTGGGTGGAAACAGAACTTACTGTTTTTGTGCCTGTCACTAGTGTTATGCAGATAAACAGAGGCCCAAGTGCCCATCTTCTCCTTCTTCTATCAAATATGAAGTTACATAAAAAAAAAAATAACAGTCTGAAAAAAAGTGGAATGCTTATGACAAGGAAATATTCACTGCAGTGACATTCAGATTCAGTGTTACATTTACAGATCGATCTGACCATCTCAGATGCATAGCTGCTGTATGCTTCTGATTGAAAATGTGGGTCAGGCTCCAGTCAAGTCTATAAAATAAAAATTAGCAGTCACTGGACCCTTGAAATCCTGCATTGGTCACAGATCACTACACGTTTAGTGAAAAACTTTTTTGTCCAGTCTATTGAATGAGATTTGACTGAGAGATTCTGTTTGTTTTTAAACATGATATCAAATATAGGTAACCTTGTGTGCAATGCATCTAATGATTTTAGTCTAAAGAGAAACATAATGCTAATGAAGTTGATTAGTAATTGCCAATGAAATGTCTGCTTTCTTCATTTCGAACCTCAGTATTATACCCAGAATGATTTTGAAACTCTCTCTAAAAAATTCTGTCTGTGTCGCATGCACACACATGCACATACGCATGCACGCACACGCTCTCTCTCTCTCTCTCTCTCTCTCTCTCTCTCTCTCTCTCTCTCTCTCTCTCTCTCTCTCTCCCTCTCTCTCTCTCTCTCTCTCTCTCTCTCTCTCTCTCTCACACACACACACACACACACACACACTAACACTAACACTAACACATACTCACAGATGCACACACTTGTGCGCACACAAACAATGAGCAAATTTTGTAAGGAAAAAAAAAAGACGTACTCAATCTTTTTAAAAAAGTAAAATTGAATGGACTGCAGAATAAAGACCTTTTAGAAACAGAAAATGGGGGATCTGGTATTGATGTAATTCTTCTGTTCTGAGGTTCAAGTCGCTGTTTTTATTGCAATTACAAACAGGAGCACTGTACCATGGTGTATTCTTTCACTGCAGCATGATGTATTCATTCACTGTAGCATGGTGTCTTCATTCACTGCAGCATGGTGTCTTCATTTTACTGCAGCATTGTGTATTCATTCACTGCAGCATGGTGTATTCATTCACTGCAGCGTGGTGTCTTCATTCACTGCAGTATGGTGTATTCATTCACTGCAGCGTGGTGTATTCATTCACTGCAGCATGGTGTATTCATTGACTGCAGCATGGTGTACTCATTGACTGCAGCATGGTGTACTCATTGACTTCAGTATGGTGTATTCATTCACTGCAGTATGGTGTATTCATTCACTGCAGCATGGTGTATTCATTCACTGCAGCATGGTGTATTCATTCACTGTAGCATGGTGTATTCATTCACTGCAGCATGGTGTATTCATTGACTGCAGCATGGTGTATTCATTGACTGCAGCATGGTGTATTCATTGACTGCAGAATGGTGTATTCATTGACTGCAGCATGGTTTATTCATTGACTGCAGCATGGTGTATTCATTGACTGCAGCATGGTGTCTTCATTGACGGCAGCATGGTGTCTTCATTGACGGCAGCATGGTGTATTCATTGATGGCAGCTTGGTGTCTTCATTCACGGCAGCATGGTGTATTCATTTACTGCAGCATGGTGTCTTCATTTAATGCAGTATGGTGTGTATTCATTGACTGCAGCACGGTGTATTCATGACTGCAGCATGGTGTATCCATTGATGGCAGCATGGTGTCTTCATTCACTGCAGCTTAGTGTATTCATTTACTGCAGCATGGTGTATTCATTCACTGCAGTATGGTGTATTTATTCACTTCAGCTTGGTGTATTCATTCACTGCAGCATGGTGTGTTTGTTCATTGTAGCATGGTGTATTCATTCACTGCAGCATGGTGTATTCATTCACTGCAGCATGGTGTCTTCATTCACTGCAGCATGGTGTATTCATTGACTGCAGCATGGTGTATTCATTCACTGCAGCATGGTGTCTTCATTCACTGCAGCATGGTGTATTCATTCACTGCAGCATGGTGTATTCATTGATTGCAGCATGGTGTATTCATTCATGACAGCATGGTGTCTTCATTTAACTGCAGTATCGTGTTCATTCACTGCAGCATGGTGTATTCATTCACTGCAGCATGGTGTATTCATTCACTGTAGTATGGGTGTATTCAGTGACTGCAGCATGGTGTATTCATTCACTGCTACAGTATGGTGTATTCATTCACTGCAGCATGATGTCTTCATTCACTGCAGTAGTATGGTGTATTCAGTGACTGCACTGCATGGTGTATTCATTCGCTGCAGTATGGTGTATTCATTCACTGCAGCATGGTGTCTTCATTGACTGCAGCATGGTGTATTAATTTGCTGCAGCATGGTGTATTCATTCAATGCAGCAGCATGGTGTCTTAATTCAATGCAGTATGGTGTATTCATTCACTGCAGCATGGTGTCTTCATTCACTGCAGCATGGTGTATTCATTCATACTTTTTCATAAGAATCAGGAATTAATCATACCTCCACAGGAATTTTCAGGAGGTAAGCATAAAACGGTGGAACACATTTTTTTTTTCCCTTGAAGAAAGTTTTGCTTGCTTTGTCATTGGTGCATACTTGCACTCTCAGACAAGACAAGTGTGAGTTTCCAACAAGCTTGAAGCATTCCGACAGAGGGTACTGTCATGCCACTGGATACAGTTGTTTACTGGAAAGGTGCAAATGCCACGTAGTTCTCATTGAGTCTTGTGTTCGATAATAATGGTCATGACTGTCCGTTTTGTGGCTTGTGGCACGAAACAGAAACAAGTCTTTCAAAAAGTCTTCGTTTATAATGCATGCCTCCGCTGAGTTATGACGAGACCTTTGTGAAATGGTATACATGTATTCTTACCATTTTTGTACTCTTTTTTTCCCCACATGATTTTTTTAGCTCTGGAGAGTAAAATTTCCCCCCATTTTTATGATCTGAAACACTGGCATTTAGAGATCCTCTGTCCCCTAAAAAAGAAGAAGAAAGAAGAAGAAGAAAGAAGAAAGAAGAAAGAATGAAAAAAAAGGAGGGGAAGGGACTTGCAGTAAAAATAAGCAGAACTAATGAAACCAGTTTAAAAGTGCTATTCTTCTTCAGTTGAGGTCCTCCACAGGAGAGATGCAACTTGCATTGTTCCTTACAGCTGTTTTCTTTTTCAGTTTCACTCTTTCACTTCAGCTGGTTGCCCAGGGGCTGAGATGAAGTGGATAGCTAGTGACTTTCTCTTCTTTCTTTCTGCATACGCAGGCTGATGCTCCTCCTGCGGACACTGCCTGTTATGTATATACAGGCAGTGGAGTTTTGTGTGTATGACCGTTTTTTCTCCCACCATTAAGACAGCCATACTCCCATCTTCGGGGAAGTGCATGCTATTTGTAACGTGTCATCCATACTAACGGCCAAACTGGCCTTCTCTTCCGAAAGTTGATGATGCCATTTTACGTGTGTGCAAGATGCTGTGCGTGCGTGCGTTCACACATGGAACCTCGGTTTATAGTCTCATTTGAAGGACTGTATGGGGAATGGAGTAAGAACCAATGTTGACTCCGAGGGAAAAATCCCTCTGTACTGAAATTCGAACCCGCAATCCCAGGATCACGAGTCCGGTGCTCTACCAACTGAGCTACTCCAGCCCCCGATAGCTAGTGACAAGTTTTTGACTCTGCATACTCTTCAAATGTTCTTCCATACTTTCTTCATGTAAATTTTCTTTTTCCTTATTTGTTTTTTTTAATGTCTGTTTCATTAATTAAGCCTTAACTTCCATGTTCTGCCCAATTTGAGGAGGTAAGTGATTGCTCTTTCTTCACTGTCATTGTCTTGAAGTTGAATGTTGCTTGAATCTTGCCTGAAGAAGACCAAAGAGGTCAAAAACACCTCAGGTTTTGTCATGTAATTTGTTTGTACCTTTCATCCGCTGGAATAGTTTTTTTTTTTTTTTAAGGATGACAAATGTCACTTAACCTTTTGATAAAAAAAGAATTGACAATTTAACTCTAATCTGCACCTTGACCTCTGGCTACACAAAACAAAAGAATTTTTTGTAAGTGGGTATGATAATGTTAAGGTGGTAAATAATTTGAAAGAACATACGAGAATGTATTATCTTTTCAAAATTCAAATACAGTCATTTACCATCTCTGAATTTGAAACTTTAGGGTTTTTGTTTTTTTTTTGAAAATTATACTTTTTGTTTCCGTAATGAATGTAAAAATTCAGTTTTAAATAGCAAGATACACTGAACAGTTTCATTTTCTTTAAATATAAAACAATTAGTTGTGTGATTGGGGGGGGGGAGGGAGGGGAGGCTGTTTTTTGTTTGTCTTAGGTAGTTCATTTACACTGTCAACAGTTTGTTAGTTAAAGTATGAAGGAAGGAGTGTCTGTGTCTGTGTCTGTGTGTTTGTGAGTGTGTAAGACTGAAAGAGTACTGTTTAGGACTGTGTGATTTGTTTATTTATTTATTTTTTTTTTACTGTGTGTATTTATGGTTTATTTGGCTGTAATTTATGCTTGTTCCTTGACTTTTTTGTGTGGATGAATAAGCTTAAAAAAAGATCCACATTTCTTTGAATTTCTTGCCGAAAGCAACAGTATGATCTGTGACTCTGATAAGGTAATCTTTAGAAAAAAGGACTTATTTCTTGATTTTCTCAGTGAAAGTGACAGTGATGTGCTGGTCATGTTTTAGGGAAACTGTAGTCCTGTCCAGACGCCCAGCCATGGAGAACCACAACGCCACAAATGATGTCGGAGCTGCAGCCAGTGACGGCTCCCCCAGGCCAAGTCGCCACCAAAGCAGGCGGGAAAGAAGGGGAAAAAGTCAAAGGGCAAGCCTGAAGGCACACCGCCGGCCGAGGGGGCGCAGCTGGACGCAGCTGGGGGGGCCTCCCCTTCTCCCAGGCCGCAGTCGTCCACCAGTTCTGAGCAGGCAGACAAGACCCCCAGTGGGAAGAAACAGAAGGCGGAGAAGAACTGTCAGGGTCAAGGTCAGGGTCAGGGTGAAGGTCAGGCTGACCAGGAAGCTCCGCAGAAGACCAAGGCCGAACTGAAGGCCGAGAGGCGAGCCCTTCAGGTGACTGACGCTATGCATATACTGCCTGCCTTTCTTTTTGCTTCCATCCCCGCTCTCTCTCTCTCTCTCCACTCGAAGCTTCCTTGTGTTACCTGTGAGGTGGATGAGGGGAGGGCTGGGTGGGTTTTTTTTCCCCACCCGCTCACTGCACCTTTAGTTATGTTACCAGTGAAGAGGGAGGGGGAGGGGGTGGGGGTGACTGTCAATTCCCTACCCTTTCTCTCCAACCTCCACCACCTGTGTGTTACCAGTGAAAGAGAATGCGAGGGGGGGGGGGGGGGGGGGGGGGGGGCTCTCTTTCCCTACAGTGAAGAGGATTGGGGAGGGGGGGCTCTCTTTCCCAACAGTGAAGAGGGAGGGGGGGGGAGGGGGTTCTTGCCCTACAATGAAGAAGATGGGGGGGGGGGGGGGGGGGGGCTCTCTCCCCTACAAGTGAAGAGGAGAAGGGGATGGGGGTGACTGACTGTCATTTTCTGTCTAGCTCATGTATGTTACCACCAGTGAAGAGGGAGGTGGAGGAGGGGGGGTTGTCATTCCCTGCCTGCTGTCTCCACCCTACACTTCTGTATGTTGCCAGTGAAGAGGAGGGGAGGTGGAGGGGGGGGGGGGGGGAGGGGGCTGTCATTCCCTGACCCACTTTCTCCATCTTGCCCCTCCTGTAGGTTAGCAGTGAAGATGGGGTGGGGGATGTGGGGGGAGGGAGGGAGGGGGATGACAGTCATTCACTGCCCCGCTCTCTCTAACCTACACCAACTGCGTGTTACCAGTGAAAGATTGTGTATGTGTGTGTCATTGTGTGTGTTGTCTGTGTGTGCTGTTTGTGTGTGTGTGTGTGTGTGTGTGTGTGTGTGAAAGAGAGATTATTTCTGTACCCACTGTCTCCACACTATTTCTTGGGGTACAATCAGTTCTTTCCACCCTAACCTCTGTGTGTTACCAGAGAGGAGGAAAGGTGTGTGTGTTGTGTGTGTTGTGTGTGGTGTGTGTGTGTGTGTGCGTGTGTGTGTGTGTGTATGTGTGTGTGTGTGTGCGTGTGTGCATGTGTGTGTGTGTGTGTGTGTGTGTGTGTGCGTGTGTGTGTGTGTGCCTGTGTGTGTGTGTGTGTGTGTGCCTGTGTGTGTGTGTTGTGTGTGTGTGTGTGCATGAGCACGTGAGTGTGTGTGTGTGTGTGTGTGTGGTGTGTGTGTGTGTGTGTCTCTTACTTTCCTGCTCTCTTCACCCTATATCTCCTCTATCTTACCACTTACCCAGAGTCAATAAGGAAAAAAAAATTATCAAATTGATATAGTAAAAAACAGTTAGAATTACAAATACAGAAATGTACATTATGTTAATGTATGTGTGTGTAGTACTTAATACAGATGACTGAAGTGCAAAACTACCTTTTTTTTTTTGTAACCTCTTTCTTCAGTTTGACTTACCATTTTTCTCTTAGCATGCTTGTAATGGATCACTTAAAAGTCCTTGTTCTGAATGTGTGGAAGAATAGAAATTAAAGCAATGTGTGTCAAAATAGAAATTAAGTTAATGTGTGTAAGAAAAGAGATTCAGTTAGTACATGCAAGAGTAGAGATTTAAGTAAGGAAATGTGTAAAGAATAGAAATTCAAGCAATATATGTAAGAATAGAAATTAAAGCTGTGTGTGTAAGAAGAGAAATTAAGCAGTATGTGTAAGAATAGAGATTGAAGCAATGTGTGTAGAAGTAGAAATTAAAGCAGTATATGTAAGTATGGAGATTAAAGCAAATAATGTGTAA
>JADBJO010000829.1:0-36736 GCA_016801955.1 Conus betulinus | reverse complement strand
GATCTATGTATAATGCGCGTTCTGTAGCCATCTTAGGTATCCTGCAATAGGCTGAACACCCTTCCTGATTTGATAGTTTTTTATAGCTTGGATAATTCCATTATAAGTAAGAAAATCTGTTACAATGTCTGGATATTCACGTTGGAAGTGCTGATAACTGTAAAAGTTCCCTTCCTCATCTAGTAGTTGATAAATATAGTATATGTTTTTATCAAACCAGCTTTTCAAGAAGATAGTATGTCTAGCTCTCAATATGTCAGTGTTATAGAATATAAACTCAAAGTTAAAATCATGGATATTTTGAGGAACATTTTTTTGACAGAACTTTTTATAGTGTTTCAGAACATCCTTCCAAAAGGGATTGTTCAGCCTGTGTAAAAGTATCTGAACATACTCACTTCCTACTTTATTTAACTTGTCTAAGTGTGGATACAGGTTGAATATATAATGTGTCTGTAAGGTAGACTGAGAGGAAAATATTTTCTGAGAGGAAAATAATTTTCTCAACCAACTTATTTTCAGCGTGCTCAAATATGAAAAAATATTCACATCTTCAGTCCTCCAGACATATATTCACCACACAAACAACTTTCTTACTTATTCTGCTTCTTTTTCCATCCCACAAAAAGTTAAATAAAAGGGAGTCAAGCTCTTGTAATAAGGCGTGGCAAGGGTCTGGTAGATTGAGAAATAAATATGTCAGTTTTGACATTGCTAAACATTTTATGACAGCAATTTTTCCAAATTGAGTTAGCTGTCTCTCTGACCATTTATGTAAAATCCTTCTAACTTCATCAAGTTTTCCTTCAAAATTAATCTGCACAATGCGATCAATCTCAAGGGAGAACTTGATTCCTAATATTTTGAAATTCCTGGATTCCAACAAAAATTTTGGTCTCGTAGATATCTTACTTGTGACTTTTTCCTACTACCAATCCATACTAACTGGGTTTTTTTCACTGTTAATTTTCAAGCCAGAAGTTTGTGCAAAAAGATTAAGAATCCTGACAGCTTCTCGCAATGACCTTTCACTACCGTCAAGACAAAGAGTGGTATCGTCAGCAAACTGAGAAAGTAGGGCTTCAGTATTATTAATTTAATACCTTTAATTCTATCATTTTTACGTATCATGATGGACATAACCTCTGCACAAATCAAATACAAATATGGAGACAACGGGTCACCCTGACGAACACCTCCGCACACATTGAACCATTCAGAGTAAAGCCATTTACAGACACACAGGTGTTAATATTCTTATAAAAGGCACATACCCATCTTTGAATGTCTTGACCAAAATTAAAAGAAGAACCAGTTTTTAACTGCCGTTGATGCAAGATCAGGTGGCTGCAGGCATGAAGAAGAAGCCTTTGTGATGACAGGTGAAAATATACAATTGCCCCCTCCCCCTAACCCTCCACCAAAATAAAAAAAAGAAAAAAAAATTTGAAGACAAATATAACACTTGCCCACTTCCACAAAAATTTGGGAGATGCATACACACTCTTTGTAGAAAATACGCTTGTTTTGGTGGAAAAGTATGCCATTGGCAGATTTCGGAATTGGGGGGTGGGGTGGGGGGGACAGATCTGTATATGCTGTTGCTGGGAGTGCAGGGGTGTTAGTGACACACTTTTGACATAGTATGTTATAATTTCGTTGACATAGTATGCTATAATTTTGTCGACATAGTATGTTATAATTTTGTTGACATAGTATGTTATAATTTAGTTGACATGTTATAATTTTGTTGACGTAGTATGTTATAATTTAGTTGACATATTATGTTATAATTTAGTTGACATATTATGTTATAATTTTGTTGACATAGTATGCTATAATTTCGTTGACAATGCTCTAGGCTACTACACTTCGTGCTTCTTCCCCTTGTCCCTCCAAATCCTCCTCCTCCCCCCTCCAGACAAACTCCACCCCTTCATGGACTGTCTGGCAGCTAAAATGGTGTCACTGTGATCAAGCTCTTTAGACAGTAGACTTACTTTGCTAAAGTTTAGTAGGAAGATGGAAAAAAAAAAAAGCTAAGAAAAATTACTAGAGATGGTCAAAATTTTGCTGCGTTTTCGACTGGTTTTGATGTCCGCCATTTTTCTTTTTTTCTTCTTTTTTTTTTTTTTAAGACAGGTCAACACCAGGCAGTAGGTAGTGAGGTCTTTGTCGCGTTGGTCTGCCATCATGTCTTGTGCAAAGCGAAGCACAAGTGATGATGCTGTTGAGTCTGACTCGTGAGGCCACATATGAGTGTTGCGCTGAAATTTTAAATGCTACACTTAAAAATGTGTGTGTTTTTAGGCCACGGCAGCTCTGTTGTCTGCTAATTCTTACGTGTGTGTGATTATTTTGATAGTTGTGCAAGGGTGCATGCATGCATGCATGTGGGTGTTTGTATACACATATTCGTGTGTTGACCGTCCAGATGTATGTGTCCCAAGAGTGCATGCTTGTTCCTGTGTGCATGAGCGTGTGTGTGTGTGTGTGTGTGTGTGTAATTCCTGATGTTTGTGTGTGTGTTGCAGTGAGACACTGTGGTCCTGGAGGCACGAAATGCTGCTGTGGCTAACTCCTACTTCACTGTGGCCATCAACAGAGTGGGCACGGTAATCTCCCCCTCTTTTTTTTTTTTTTTTTTTTTTTTTTTTTGACAATCACTTTTTTTTTACTTACACAGTTACGGAATGTTCATTGTCACAGGTGTATTTTCTGTATATTGTTAATTGAACTGTAATCGTGATCGATTACTTACACATCAGAACCATTGATATCAGAACCATACACATCAGAACCCATCAAAGTATGATGTTCATAGATGGATGTTCATAGAAAGAAGAAGAAAGAAGATTATCTTTATCAGGATCTTTTTCTGGTTTGTAAGATTTTCTGGTGTGACTTTGGCTGATCTTACACATGTGTGTGTGTGTGTGTGTGTGTGTGTGTGTGTGTGTGTGTGTGAGAGAGAGAAAGAGAGAGAGAGAGAGAGAGAGAGAATGTGTTTGTGTGTTCTGTAGTGTTTATAGGTGGGCAGTTAACATAGTGTAAGTTTTGAGCAGCTAGAGAGTTTATGGAATTTTCATTGCCACAGGAATATTTTCTGTACATTGTTGTTAATTGAACTGTGACTGTGATTGATTATCAGTATCTTTTTTGAACTGTAAGATTTTCTGGTGTGACTTTGGTTGATCTTTGTGTGTGTGTGTGTGTGTGTGTGTGTGTGTGTGTGTGTGTGTGTGTGTGACAGAGAGAGAGAGAGAAAGTGTTTTGTAGTGTTTACAGGTGAGGTGTTAACGTAGTGTAAACGGTGCAAAATGATGAATGAAGTGTAGAAATGGCCATGGCACACTGACATTCGATTGCGTTTGTTATTTCCAGGAATATTTTGAGAGTGAGTTTACTTCAGGGGACGGGAAACCAGGTAAAGAACCTTTCTCTTTTTTGTTTGTCTTTCATGTTGTACATGTTGAATCATAAGTTATGCATTTTTACATTGTAGTGTAGTTGATATGTATCCTTTCTTATTCTTTTTAAGGGAAAAAAAAGTATTGGATAGTGTGCTTTATATTGTTCAGGATCGACTCTAATTTGTCACTGATGGAAAAAACTCTTAAGAACAATAGGGTTCAAAAGGGATCCTTTGGTACATCGCAGTTTTACTTTGAAGTGTGACGTTTTCACATGTAACATGGATGCCGATCTTCCCGCATTTTTCAGGAATTTTCCCTTTTTAAAAAGTGACTCCATTATCTCAAAGTGGGAGAAAGAAAGCTAGGGTTTAACATTTTTTTCCCCCATTAAAAAAGGAAGGTGATTACATGCTTTTCCCTTTTTGTACACCCAGTTATTACAGAACAGGGAGGTCTTTACAATGGGAACAAAGAAATGCTGTCTGTGTGTCTGTCCGTGGTCAAAATGTGTTCCACTCGCTCCAGACAAAACTTGTGGGCCGATCTTTCTGAAAATGTGTACGCATGTTCATTATGGGGTCACAGATGATGCCCGATGTTTATTTTACCAAAGTAAATTGGGAGTACGTTCATATGCTTTGCATCTTGTTTTTCTCCTCCTTGTTACTGAGAGCAACTATGATGATTGATTATGCAAGCCATCAACTCCGTGTAGTGAATTGTGTGTCCTGTGTAAGTTTCGGTAGATCCGTTCAAGCAGTCAGGTGTTCAATGATTTTAGTCCAAAGCCAGACTTCCCACCGCACCCCTGGTTTCTTGATCTAGATTCCAGAAAGTTGGCTGCGATGTATTAATGCTGATGTGCCAAAAACTGACATGATTCTCCCCTCGGTGTAGCACAGCAGGGTCCAAGGCGCAGTCAGTACTGTGGGATTGACACGATTGTCCTGGTGAATAGTGCACAGCGGTAGTTTATTGTCTAATATTAACGCAATACGATTGACATGATTGTCCTGATACATATTGTACTGCAGCAGTGCACTGTATAAAGTCGGTGAAGTAGGATTGACATGATTGTCCTGATACATATTGTACTGCAGCAGTTTACTGTTTAAAGTCAGTGAAGTAGGATTGACATGATTGTCCCCATGATGCAGTGCAGCAAGTTAAGAGTTTCATCAGCCCACTACTGTTGATATAATATGATGTGTTGACAGATCACAGTCAGCGCTGTAGGATTGACTTCACTGTTCCCACAGTGTGGTGCAGCATGTCATAGTGCAATGCCAGCACAGTGGGGTGACACAGTGGTCCTCACAGTGTGGTGCAGCGTGTTACAGTGCAATGTCAGCTCTCAGTGGGGGTGACACAGTGGTCCTCACAGTGTGGTGTTACAGTGCAATGTCAGCACAGTGGGATGACACAGTGGTCCTCACAGTGTGGTGTTACAGTGCAATGTCAGCACAGTGGGATGACACAGTGGTCCTCACAGTGTGGTGCAGCATGTTACAGTGCAATGTCAGCACAGTGGGGTGACACAGTGGTCCTCACAGTGTGGTGTTACAGTGCAATGTCAGCACAGTGGGATGACACAGTGCTCCTCACAGTGTGGTGCAGCATGTTACAGTGCAATGTCAGCACAGTGGGGTGACACAGTGGTCCTCACAGTGTGGTGTTACAGTGCAATGTCAGCACAGTGGGATGACACTGTGGTCCTCACAGTGTGGTGTTACAGTGCAATGTCAGCACAGTGGGGTGACACAGTGGGTCCTCACAGTGTGGTGTTACATTGCAATGTCAGCAGAGTGGGATGACACAGTGGTCCTCACAGTGTGGTGCAGCGTGTTACAGTGCAATGTCAGCACAGTGGGGTGACACAGTGGTCCTCACAGTGTGGTGTTACAGTGCAATGTCAGCACAGTGGGATGACACAGTGGTCCTCACAGTGTGGTGCAGCGTGTCATAGTGCAATGTCAGCACAGTGGGGTGACACAGTGGTCCTCACAGTGTGGTGCAGCGTGTCATAGTGCAATGCCAGCACAGTGGGGGTGACACAGTGGTCCTCACAGTGTGGTGCAGCATGTTACAGTGCAATGTCAGCACAGTGCGATGACACAGTGGTCCTCACAGTGTGGTGTTACAGTGCAGTGTCAGCACAGTGGGATGACACAGTGGTCCTCACAGTGTGGTGCAGCGTGTCATAGTGCAATGCCAGCACAGTGGGGTGACACAGTGGTCCTCACAGTGTGGTGCAGCGTGTCATAGTGCAATGTCAGCACAGTGGGGTGACATAGTGGTCCTCACAGTGTGGTGTTACAGTGCAATGTCAGCACAGTGGGGTGACACAGTGGTCCTCACAGTGTGGTGTTACAGTGCAATGTCAGCACAGTGGGATGACACAGTGGTCCTCACAGTGTGGTGCAGCGTGTCATAGTGCAATGTCAGCACAGTGGGATGACACAGTGGTCCTCACAGTGTGGTGCAGAGTGTTACAGTGCAATGCCAGCACAGTGGGGTGACACAGTGGTCCTCACAGTGTGGTGCAGCGCGTGTCATAGTGCAATGCCAGCACAGTGGGGTGACACAGTGGTCCTCACAGTGTGGTGCAGCGTGTCATAGTGCAATGCCAGCACAGTGGGGTGACACAGTGGTCCTCACAGTGTGGTGCAGCGTGTTACAGTGCAATGTCAGCACAGTGCGATGACACAGTGGTCCTCACAGTGTGGTGTTACAGTGCAATGTCAGCACAGTGGGATGACACAGTGGTCCTCACAGTGTGGTGCAGCATGTTACAGTGCAATGTCAGCACAGTGGGGTGACACAGTGGTCCTCACAGTGTGGTGCAGCGTGTCATAGTGCAATGCCAGCACAGTGGGATGACACAGTGGTCCTCACAGTGTGGTGCAGCGTGTCATAGTGCAATGCCAGCACAGTGGGGTGACACAGTGGTCCTCACAGTGTGGTGTGTTACAGTGCAATGTCAGCACAGTGGGATGACACAGTGGTCCTCACAGTGTGGTGTTATAGTGCAATGCCAGCACAGTGGGGTGACACAGTGGTCCTCACAGTGTGGTGTTACAGTGCAATGTCAGCACAGTGGGGTGACACAGTGGTCCTCACAGTGTGGTGTCATAGTGCAATGTCAGCACAGTGGGGTGACACAGTGGTCCTCACAGTGTGGTGCAGCGTGTTACAGTGCAATGTCAGCACAGTGGGGTGACACAGTGGTCCTCACAGTGTGGTGTTACAGTGCAATGTCAGCACAGTGGGATGACACAGTGGTCCTCACAGTGTGGTGCATCTGTTCATTGTTTAGTGTCAGCACAGCGGGATGACACAGTGGTCCTCATAGTGTGGTGCAGCTGTTCATTGTTTAGTGTCAGCACAGCGGGATGGCACAGTGGTCCTCATAGTGTGGTGCATCTGTTCATTGTTTAGTGTCAGCACAGCGGGATGGCACAGTGGTCCTCATAGTGTGGTGCAGCTGTTCATTGTTTAGTGTCAGCACAGCGGGATGGCACAGTGATCCTCATAGTGTGGTGCAGCTGTTCATTGTTTAGTGTCAGCACAGTGGGATGACAAAGTGGTCCTCATAGTGTGGTGCATCTGTTCATTGTTTAGTGTCAGCACAGCGGGATGGCACAGTGGTCCTCATAGTGTGGTGCAGCTGTTCATTGTTTAGTGTCAGCACCTGGACTGACATGACTGTCGCCATACTGCTGTACTGCAGCAATTGTTGTGCAGTGTCAGAACAGTGCATGTTTGACGTGACTGCATTCATCAAGGGAGATAACCCCGTACACAAAAACAAGAGCGAGGATAATATACACGATGGTTTGGGGGGGGGGGGGGGGGGGGGGGGGAGTGTGTGATTTAAACGCAGCCTTCATTGCACAGTGAATTTTGAAATTAAGACCAGTCTGGTTTTGAAAGTTTGTCAATTTTGGCTTTTTGGGATATTCGAGTACAAAGCCATTCCTTTGTCTCAGATTCTGACCAGGAACTGATACAGTTATATTTTTCTAAATGCCAGTGTATGGCAAAATCACATAGAACACCACCACACCATGCAGGCTGGAAACATTACTGTGGTTCCGGGTTTTACCACATAGTGCACAGCACATTCAGCCAGGTATGACCCGGCTTGGGCTGACAAATCTTAAAAATGTAAGTGCCAGTGATGGGAATCAAACACACAACTTCCTGGCATGCAGTCCTGCGACGCTGACTACTGTACCACTGGGGCTGGTGTTTGGGTTAGATTCTTCACATGAGTTGCAGTTAAGGATAGTGCGTGTGTCAACGAGCATCAATCGTTATTTGTGCAATCCAGCACACATTACTTGTTATTACCAGTATTCTACTGGTTCAGATGACAAAATACAGACAAAAATATTGGCTACTGGTAGTGGGCCTGATTTGATTTTTAATTTGACTAGCTGTATTTGTGAGATGTGACTTCTAAGTACATTGACATTAATACCAGGCAAAACGTGATGGACTCGCGCAACTCTCTCATTCAGTCGATTATTATGTGACACTGTCGCTTGTAGGTTGAAGATCATGCAGCATTTACCTCAGATCAGTTGGAAGAAGAAATTAGCCTGCTGTTGAAAAGTTGTTTTTTGAATTGAAAAAAAAGGGGGGGGGGGGGGGGGGGGAGGATAAAAGGTAAATTCTAACCTAACTTAGGAGTAGAGGGCAAGATGGCCAAATCTTGAAGAGGAGGAAGAGAAACTGATTTGTATGCAGCAACAGTAGCGCATCCTTTGTTCCCAAGCATCTGCTTTATGGATAAAAATGGTAAAAATTTGGTAGATTGTGAATTTGTGCTAAAAAGCATGCAGTCTGAAAATCATGGTGATATGGGTTTGGCCTTTTTAGTCTGAGCAATAGGAGTGATGGTATTTTTGTTATTGTTGTTGCTGGTGCACAGTATAAACTCCTGCTGTAAGCAAATTTCTCTTCTGACGACATTTTTTTATGATGGTTTCTTCTTTTAATTTCAGCTCACAAGGACTTTGGCCACTTTTATGGTATGTACATATTTCATGAATGATGTGTGTGTATGTGATTTCTGTTGCTGGTAATGATGGACATGTTCGAGAACAGTAGAATTTTTTTTTTTCCATTTCCACACGAAAACAGGTTGTAATTCATGTGGCTTTATGGTAAGTCTGTTATGATAGTTAGCAGTTGAACAAGTTCTGATTCATTGTTTTAGCAGTTGAACAAGTTCTGATTCATTGCACACAAATGAAGTTGAGACAATTTTTGGATATTTGTTTAGGAAATAATTTTGTGTTTCCAAATGTTCTGAATCTTATCAGTCACCGTCTATATACATAGTTTGATGGCCTGTTTATCGTTAACATCTTTCTGTCTTTGTACTAATTCATTTTAACAGTTCAGTCAATAATCCTTTCTGTGATAACATTAGAATAACATTACTTCGTGTGTGTTTGTATTTTGATTCTAAAATCATTAACTTGGGTTGAAATAGCCTTCCGTTACCCCTCTTCTAACAAAACTGTTTTTGAATTTTTCCCTACATATGCTGATGGATCCAAACTTTATACCTGTGCATGCTGTTTGTGCATGATCACGCAGCCATTGCCTGTTTAGCGTGTTTAGCTATTTTTGTTTTTATTATTTTTTTTTTTTTAATTCTTATGTTAGCTCTCCGACATGGTATGATAGCTGTAACTTTTGCATTCCCATTACCTGATATTAGTTTTAGGTTATAATTTGATTTTTACATATTGCTTTGCACTTAGACTGTGTGAGTTCAGTGCTGGTGCACTTAGACTGTGGAGTTAAGTGCTGGTGCACTTAGACTGTGGAGTTCAGTGCTGGTGCACTGAGACTTCGGAGTGCAGTGCTGGAGGACATGCTGTGAACAAACCACAGTGTTAGAGCCTCTAGGTCAGTGGTATGGTGGGAAAAAAGTTAATTGCCAACATAGAGAAACAGACTCTATAAATAGATTACTGTGGAAGCAACTTACCATCCAGTCATGACTTGCTGTTGTGTATATCTACAGGCTCCAGCTATGTCACAGGGCCTGACGGCAGCAGAACACCCGTGAGTCTCTGTTGTGTTTTGGCCTGTAGTTTGTTTGAGCCTTGTTTTGTTTTAGCTTTACAAACTTACAGTTCAGCCTTGTCTTGCTCGTCTTCCTCACAGCTTTTTAATCTGTGTAATCTGAGAAAAACAACTGTTATTCTGCTTTTCAGTGTGTGCACATGCACGTGTGCGTTCCCGTTTGTGTGTAGGCGCGTGTCCATGTGTTAGCTCAAAGACATTGGTTTGTGTCTTCATCAACCTTTAAAAGCTGTGCATGCGTCCATTAGTTACCTCAAAAGCTGTGGGGTATGTCCATACTAGACAACTTGAAAACTTAAGTAGAAGCACATTTTTGTAGAGACCTTAAGGTTCGATGGACTAGTTTTACAATCAACCTATTCTGGACAAGCAATCAGGGGAAGATAACGCATTCTTTCTGTTGCAAAGAGAGTCACCTTTTCTCAGTAGATGGGCCAAACAAACTGTTCTGCAGAGTCAAATATTTCATTTTAAAGTGCATGCCATGATAACGATTTGGAAATCAGCTGTCTGCATTACAGGCACGTTGTTTCATACCCATGTTTTGGTATTTTCGCTCACTGATTGAAGTCTGAGGGTAAGTGGTGTGGCATTATGCCTTCGGCTTGCCCACCAGAGACATCTGTCCCATGAAAATGGTGGGGTCGGTTTGTTGAACACAGATTTCTATCTCAGATCGCCTGCCTCTTTTGCAGATTTCTGAACAATGTCTGCAGTTAAATATTTCAGTTCTGTGAAAGTTCAGAACAGACAAAGTGTCAGAGGAAAATGGAGGAAAAACTCAAGAAATCTTGGAAAGGCACAATGGTTGGCAGATTAACACTGTCCAAGAGAGCGTGCACGTTCATTTGGAAAGGGAATGGCTTAAAGCTGGTCCACCCCCCTTATGGACACACGGCTTTCATTTTGTCTTTTATTTTGATTTTTTGTTTTTGTTTTTTGTTTGTGTCATGGAAATTAGTTTCTTTAGCCTTTTTGTTATCACTGTCTTGTTATTCTGTTTTTCTCCTGACCTGTCTTGTAATACATTCTCATCCTGTTTGTTCCTCTTGGTCTTTTTGTGTGTGTCATTCAAAGAAAATGCTTTCATTTGTGTTTGTGTGTGTGTCGGTATGTATGTGTGCATGTGTATCTGTATGTGCACAAAGTAACATGAAATATATCGGTTCTACATCGGATCATATAGGATTGAAGAGTCAAAACAACCAACACTGTAAACTGCAAATTTTCGGTTTATTCAAAACCTTTTTTCAAGGTAAAACACAGAAGACCTGCCAATTGCAATGAACAGCCTTTTTAAATATAAAACCAGACGATCATCTTACACTTTTTTTTTTTTAATTTCCATACTTAAGAACAAAACACAAAAAAAAAGCAAAATGCATACTCATTGTAGTAAGATAACAACAACAAAACATACATATATTGTCATCATCATCATCATCATCATCATCATCATCATGAACATCATCACTTTGCTACTAACTTGATTACTAATACCATCATTGGCACTGTTACTATCACCACAACTATTACTACTATTCTTACTACTATTACCATTAAAATGATAACATCTGCATTTTTGTTGTTTTCTTTATCCTATCAAGGACAAATATAAACGCAATAAAAATCACAGAGGGTTAGCACAAAAACAATTAAATAAAACAACAACAGAAACAAGCAAGTAAATTAATCAAATAGAGAAAAGAAAGCAACTGGCTGTTGTCATATTATTTGGAAACTTTGCAAGAAAAAAAAAATTAATTCAATCAAAAAAAAAAAATATGGGAGCCACTGTGTAACAAACTTTGTGAGGGACATTTGAAGACATGCAGCATACTTTTCTATTTCATATCTTGCTTTCAATACACAGTGAAACTTGAAATAATGGCAATTTTTTTTCATATTTACATATGTGAATGTAGAATTTGGCATGTAACAAAATTAAGTCAAATGTTTTATCCGATCTAAAATCATTGTCACAACCAAATAGGACAGTATTTTAATTCAGCAGTAGATTCATAGTTTCACATTTTGTATTTATTTTATTTTGAAACTTTTGCCAGGAAGTTTGAACATGAGGACAGTGCCAAAATATATGTTGAATGTTTTGTTTTTCTCTCTTGCAAAAAGAACATATTTTTTAATCTTCAGTTCCCGTGTTTTTCAAAACAGTATTGGTTGCCAGCATCCTGTTATGAATTCTAACCTGAAGTCATCATTAACTTTATATCTCTTACCTGTTGGATTTTCTGAAAAGTGTTAGCCCAATTAACATACTTTGGTAATCTTTCATTCCATTTATTGCAAAGAGTTGGCTCTAGAGTGTCTTAATTCAGTAAATCGTAATAAAGTGAGGCTCTTCTTGAAACTGAACACATCACAGACATTACTTTACTCGACTCACCTTCTTCATAATATTTTATTTCTACTCCAGCATCTCTCAAACACTTTTTCACAGCACTAATGTAACTGTTGTATGTTACAAAATCTGTGTTGATGTTAAATCTGTCAACAAAGGACTGGAAATTAAAAGAAAATCACCATTCTCGTCTAAAAGATTCTGTGTACAGAATGCACCATTTCCTATCCAGTTTTTATAAGAATTAGATCTGCCCCCAATTCTCAAATTTCTATTACAAAACAAAGGTTCTAAACAGAATTCTTTTGCAGTTTTGACACCAGCAATCTCATCTATTTCCTTGTATGCTTTGAATACATCTTCCCAGAAATTAATTAACTTATGATGCCCAGACAAATATCTCACACTTTTTTTTTCCACTGAGTGACTGGTCATTCACACTGTCCCCCACCACACTTCAAGCTCTCTGCTAAAACATGTGCAAACAATGTGTGTGTGTGTGTGTGTGTGTATGTGTGTGTGTGTGTGTGTGTGTGTGTGTGTGTGTGTGTGTGTGTGTGTGTGAGTATGTGCGTGTGTGTGTGTGTGTGTGTGTGTGTGTGTGTATGTATGTATGTGTGTGTGTGTGTGTGTGTGTGTGTGTGTGTGTGTGTGTGTGTGTGTGTGTGTGTGTGTGTGTGTGTGTGTGAGTATGTGCGTGTGTGTGTGTGTGTGTGCGTGTGTGTGCGCGTGCGTGCTTGGGTGAGAGTATGTGTATATGAAATGTGTGTGTGTGTGTGTGTGTGCGCGCGCTTGCGCATGTGCATGTGCACACATGCAAGCGCAATGAATCAAAATTCATCCCAATCTTGAAATACACTGAGGATACAACAATAAATATCAACAGAAAGTCCTCTGCTGTTTGAAGGTAAAACAAATCAGAGTGATCATGTGAGACATTACAAGCAGACGTGGCAGTCTTCGCAGGTACAGGTGGAAACTATGGCAACCAGTCATTAACCTCTTACCTCAGCTTTTTAGAGTTGGGCTGTGTATTCAGCATTGGTTAAATTCTTTTGTTGGTTCCTTGCTCATTCTTTCAGATGCTGTGTGTTATGCAATTAGTGTGTGTGTGTGTGTGTGTGTGTGTGTGTGTGTGTGTGGGTGTTGGTGTGTGTGTGTGTGTGTGTAAGTGTGTCTGCATGCATGAATGCTAGCGTCTGGGTGCCCGCACAGATGTGTGTGCATGTGTGTGGGTCGTAAGTGGGGAAAGTGTTTCTTTAGAGTATCAGTTAATGCATGCGTGTGGGTAAGTAGATGAGAGAGAGAAGGACAGAGGAGATGGAAAAGGTGAAGAAAGAGAGGGGAGGGATCGTACAGGATTGTTTGATAGGCCAGTGTCCACAAATCGGTCAGTGTCTAAGTATCTAGGAGCAAAAGTGACGAAATAAGTGAGGGGAAATCTGTCAACAATGAGAAGAATTTGCCTGTTTGACTCGCGTGTGATGAATGCATACCACAGCAAGATGAAGGGCGCAGGGTGGCTGGGACATATGGGGACAGAGAAGAGCAGGGGAAGGAGAGAGGACATGCAGATTGAATTCCAGCTACAGCTTCGTCTGCAGGATGGTCATTGCCTAGCGGCAGGTGAAACTTGTCACATTTTAAGGATGATCCTGAAAGAGGATTAACAAGAAAAAGTGATTACAGAAGAAAAAGAAAGTAACAAGTATCCTACTGGTGTGTTGACGTCTTCATTTGGAACAGTTTCACATTGTTGTAGCATTTCCTGATAGCACACATGATGGTAAGTACAGAAAATGTATGTGGCAGTCTGCATTAGCAGCAGCAGATGACATGATGCATTCACACTTTTGAGAGTAGAATTCTACGACCAGTTATATCTCCAACTCTCTGCAACCAACTATCCAGTCCCCCCCCCCCCCCCTCTCTCTCTCTCTCTCTCTCTTTTCCTTCCATTCCCTCTCCCATCCACCTCTCTTGTTTCTGTCGTGCCGCTTTCTTCCTCTTCTGTCCCTTTCTCTGCCCCCTCTTCTCAGTTTTGCCAGATCTTATTGCTCTTAGCATGAACAGTGTGATGATTTGCATGTCCATACCTATACTGCCCTCAGACTTGCGTGGGCGAGTGTTGGCATACACACATATATGCAAGCATGAATACATACAGTACACATGCATGCATGTGCACACATACATATATAGGCACATAATGAAAAAAAAAAAAAAAAGCATACACATATGCCTTTGCACGCATGTATGAGCACACACACACACACATGCACATGCGCACATTTGCGCACACATGCACATGTAAGTTTGCGTGCATGGCCAGACAGAGACAGACAGACATACGCATACAGCCAGATTACCAGCACAGAACTCACTAACTAGATATTCAAAGCTTGACAGTGTGTTGGGTTAATGTGCTGATCAAGCACCTGCGAAGTCTCGTCCATGAGAATTGTTCCTCTTTTCTTCCCTTTTTTGAACAAAATTTTTATTCCCTTATTGTCAGTCTGGCTGTAAACCCTGTGCACAATGGTCTCGTGCCCTACCAGAGGTGGTGCGTCATTTATAAACCAGGCTCTCTCAGTGAGGCCTCGTGAATGAAACAAACTGTCATGGATACCTATCTTTGATTGCCAACACAGTTTATCCAGGTGATTGGGAGTTCCTGAAGGACAGTGATTGCTAACCATGCGCGCGTCATAAAATTGAGCTGTTCACCAGTAACACTGGCCAGACCTGAACTGGCCCAGCTGCCTGGCTTGGATCCTGTCGAGAATGAGGGGACTCACGACAGGCAAGACGGGAGGTACAGATGCTGAATGTTTCGAAAAGAGGCCACACTCGGCTATCATAGCAGATAGTATAACAACATGATTACTGATTCATAACCAGACTTGTCTTGCTCAAGGAGGAGGAATTGTTAAGTAATGGAAAGACCATTTTCCACTACACGGAGGTCTTTCCATCTCAGACGTGGAACGTTTAATGCTTTGTGTATCAAAAGGCCTTGTGTATCAGTCTCAAATAAATGTTGATTGTGGTCATACATTTCCCCTACAGAATCATACATGCTTCCTTCTCAGGGTTTCTGTGTCTGTGTGTCAGGTGAGGTTATCTGGCAGACTTAGAGCTTCCTGTTTGCTCAGTGTGCCTCGTGTCTGTGTAAGGTTGGTAAGCACCATAAGCTGCACAACAGGAGCGAAAGGTTTTGATTGTTCTGTGTTGTTTAGATTCCTAAACCTCTTTGGACTAGCACGGTATGTTTTTCAGTGTGCTTTGTCTTATTTTCTCGCTCTGCTTTCTCTCTCTCTCTGACTCTCTCTCTTAATCCCTGAACTGTGACAGGTGCAGATGGAAAAAAGCATCAGCTTTTTCTTATCTGTTACTCTTGGCAGTAAAATCTGTCAATTAATCAGTCTGTCAATCTCTCTCTCTCTCTGTCTCTCTGTCTCTCTCTCTCTCTCCCCCCCTCTCTCTCTCTCTCTTTCCCCTTACCCTCTCTCGCACATGCACACACACACACACACACACACACACACTCTCTCTCTCTCTCTCTCTCTCTTTCTCTAACACACGCATACTCTGTCTCTCTCTGTCTCTCTCTCTCTCATTCTCTCTGACAGTACTCTCTCTCTCTCTCTGTCTCTCTCTGTATCTTTTTCTCTCACTGCCTCTCACAGTTGATGTTGCTTATAGCCCAGCCGACAGCAAAACACAGAGACAGAGTCAGAGAGAGAGAGAGAGTCGAGAAAGAATAGAATGGTCAAGACAGCATTTTACTTCCTCAGAATGCGCAGGATACCTAAGTGTGCATCATTATTGGCCTAGTTGCAAAGTGAAACGACTGCAGGCGGAAATCTAAACAAATCTTAAATAAATGTCAGCGAACCGCCCAGAGAAAACGTGGACAAACGAGTCACAAGACAAACCACGACGCGTTTCGACCTCTTAGGTCTTCTTCAGGTGCAACAAACGTGAAACAAATAATGAAAATGCACTTAGCTTTGATCGCTTCTGTGTTCAGCGCAAGAAAGAAGGCGTTATTGGCCTGTTGGTCATGTCATTACGGTCTACTTGTAATGTCTTAGCTGCTTTTTTTTTTTTCTTAAATGCAGGCGATATTCTATAGGAAAAAATGACTTCTGTGAAAAAAAGAAATGTGCCATGAAATAACGAAAGTGCATTTTTCATTAACCCATGGAAGGTAGAGGCAGCAAAAATAAAGATGAAAATGAGGCACCAAGTCGGTGCACAGTTCAGGCTGTTTGATAGAAACAGACAGATAATACACTGTCTGTAATGGTTTAATGTCTACTTTGACGTGTGAAATATGGAGAGTCAAACTTTTGATGTAAGTTACTGTAAGGAAGTAGACTTCACCATGTTGCTGATGAAAACTTTTTGTCATATGGTGTGGCAAGGTTTTGCAGAATTGTACACAGACATACAGTAAGAGTGAGTTTTCATGGGTGTTCTGTTTCATCACTATCTAAAGCAATGGTTGCAGAAGCTACAGTAAATGTGATCGAAAAGAAAAAAAATTGTAAAGATAGTGAGGTAATATGTTTGTAGAAGTGTGAAATTACATTCATGACCGTTGTAATCTTGAACAATATATTAATTGTGAGCTATATGATCATGTATATGCTCTGCAGCAGTTAAATGTAAGAGGGTTAATTTTTCATGTTTTCATCAGCTTCTCGTGCTAGGCAACATGATGTTCTGTTTTTAAAAATATCCAAACTTCATTGACACTGAAAAGAGACTTCATTTTTGCCTTTAGCTCAGTCAAATTACCATCTTCTCGTTCCTTGTCTTTGTTTGCTTTCTGCAGTCATTCCAGTCATCATCATCATTAAATCAGCTGTTACTGTAAGTGTGTACAAATGTGCAGATGTCAGTCCATGGCAAGAACTCTGGATGAAACCCAGTCCTAATGCAGGCATGAAGTCAGAGTCTGCTATGCACTCACTCAATATACACACATGTGAGATTGCATGCACACATGCATGCACTCTCTATCACACATGCCCACATACTTACAGAAACACACAGAGACAAAATCAGAATTCAATTCAATTCAATCAGTTCAATTCAATTCAAACTTTATTGTCCATCGGAAATTTTTCTTCTGCTCCACATCATTTCGCAAGTACATAAGACCTTACAAAGAGACATTATGAATCGTGACATAAAAGCCTGTGTTAGTACATGTATTTGTACAAATCTTAAAGAAATGTTAGCGAACCACCAGAGAAATGTGGACAAACGAGTCACAAGACAAAAAACACAACGCGTTTCGACTTCTTAGGTCTTCTTCAGGTAAGACACAAACAAATAGAACAACGAAAATTTACTTAGCTTTGATCACTTCAGAGTTCAGTGCAAGGAAGAAGGCGTTGAATGAATCAGTGCCTTCTTCCTTGCGCTGAACTCTGAAGTGATCAAAGCAAAGTGAATTTTCATTGTTCTATTCGTGCGTAATCGCTCTTTTACGATCATTGTCATAACCCAGTTCTGTGAAAGGATTGGCACCAAGATGTCTGAAATGGTGAGAATAAACCTGGTATGCTGTCGAGGCCTGGGAATCCACCTGATGGACCAGTGAATCTCAAATTCAGAGCTGTTATTTTGATGCAAATTGCAGGTATTTATCAGATTAGTTATTCCTAATGCAAAGAAAACAAGGTGGCAAATGTGAAGAGAGCATAGTGTATTTCATCAGGCATGAAAGGAAGAAAGAAAAAAGTGTCGACTAAAAGTATCCAAAATTTCTTTTCTGAAAAGTTAATTTTATTTTAAATTGAGATTCTGAAGGAAAAAACACTAAAGTTTTATTAATTTTTCATGCCATAGGGACTATTTTCTGCTTTCTGTGGCTTCAGTAGCGCCATCGTCTGTGTAAAATGAGTGTGTTCCCCTTGCCAAGGATTTTTGGGTGTTTTTGCATGAAATAAACAAAAATTCATAGCTCCTCATCCAGCTAAGAAAAACCCATAAAAACTGCTGTTTTAGGAATCAGCGTTATTCCTCTGTGTGTTGAGATCAAAAATCAAACAGAAATTTTTATCTAGGTATGAGCACCATGCTGTTATATAAACAAATGTGGTAAAAAGAATAAAATTTGTTAGAAAAATATTTGTAAAATATAAACATGCAGCTGGAAGTTTTCGCCAGTCGGAACTTTTATCCCCAGGTTTCCAATAAATGGCAGTGTTGCTGGGCTATAAAAATTTGGTAGTGAAAAATTCGCTTGAAACATGGCTGTCCCAGTTCGAGTTGCAGTTGCTGATTGTCTGCCACGCCCCCTTGACACACTGCCTCTCCCTCTCCCTCTGCCATGAACCCCCTCCTCACTTCAGTCCGTCTTCTCTTTCACGCCCCGCACAAACTCAAAGCAAATCTTCTTCATGTGTGTCAGTTTCAAACTGCCGAGAATCCCACACGCTGGCTGGCTCACTCGGCGTACCGACGCGTGTGTCAGCTGGGTCAGCTTGACCCATCAATGATGCATACACCAAATCATTGTCTCTTTCCCATGTGTCGAGCGAATCGACTGACTCAAGATTTGAATCGCCCTCTTCTAGAATAATATTAGCTGTTTCAAGAGCAGAAAAAGCTTTTCGAGTGGATTGTAGGCCGCTAAGTCCAGGTGTTGCATCATCTGCTACTGTTGGTGACTGAAAACTACTCAGAGCCTGTAGGGTCTTCACTTTCAATGGACTGGGCACACCATATGTGTACATGTCATAAAATATGGTTTTATTGGCCACTGGACGGGATCCTAAACCTTCGTCATATACCAAATAAGTCAGTAAAATCGCTAGGGTTTCCCAGCTAAAAATTGTGAAAGATCACCGACCAAAATTTCGGTCGCTGGCACCAAAGTGGAAGTATTTTACACTCAACAGGTTAATCCACTCCCACATTTTTTTTTTGCTTCCTAATACATAGCAGCACACAGCTCATTTTGCTACAATAACACTTGTTTTCTGAAAAGTTGTAAATTGAGATTCTGAAGGAAAACACTGAAGCTTTATTAATTTTTCATGCCATAGGGACTATATTCTACTTTCTGTGGCTTCTTACTTAGTTACTTAATCCTCTTCATCTCACAACCCGAGACATAAGGCGCCAACAAGCTTCCTCCAGCCCTCTCTGTCCTGGGCAAGCCAGCTCAGTTCATTCCAGGTCTTGTCTGCCTCTCTCATCTCCTCCTCCACTGTCCTCCTCCAGGTGCCGAGTGGTCTGCCTCGCTTCCTCTTCCCCGGTGGTGTCCATCTCAGCGCAGTATGAGGGAGTCTGGTCTTGCCCATCCGAAGGATGTGTCCCAGCCACTTCCACCGCCACTGCTTCACCTCAGCCACAATGTTGTTTATGCCGGTGCATCTTGACACTTCCCTGTTGGTGACACGCTGCTGCCAGTAAAGTTTCAGGATTCAGCAAAGACACCTTCCTTTGAAGCCTCTGAGCCTACTCTCAATCTTCTTCTTGGTTCTCCATGTCTCTGAGGCGTATAGGAGTACTGAGTGTACGTTGGACCTGTAGATCTTCAACTTGGTTTTGGTTTGCAGGACAGTTGACTTCCAGATGTTTTTCAACCCGCTGAATACCCGGGCTGTGAGTCCTATCCTGGTTGAGATCTCCTTCTCAATGTTGCTGTCGGCCGAGATGTAGCTGCCGAGGTACTTGAAGTATTCCACCTCCTCTAGAGCTGAGCCTTGCATACTGGTCTTCTCTGCGCTCTTCGTCTTCACCTTCATGATCTTGGTCTTGTTGGGGTGAATCTTAAGTCCCACACTGCTGGCTATTAGGTCCACTCGTGATGTTTTTCCTGGATGCCTTTGGGCGTGCGACAGCAGTGCAATATCGTCCGCGAAGTTGCAGTCTTCAAGCCTGGTTGTCAGTCCCCATACAAGCCCTCTCGCTCTATCGCTGGTGGCCTTCCTCATCACCCAGTCAATGATGACAAGGAAAATTGTCAGCGAGATCATGCAACCTTGCCTGACCCCGGTCTGCACATGGAACCACTTGCTCTGCTGTCCATCATGTCGCACACAGCACTGGTTGTCTGCGTACATGTCCTGTAGGATGTTGATGACTTTAAGAGGAAATCCCTAGGCTTCCAGGATCTTCCACAGCGAAGGATGATGGATGCTATCGAAAGCCTTTTGGAAATCGATATAGTCTGTGGCTTCAGCAGGTATTTATCCACTCCCACTTTTTTTTTTGGGCTTCCTTATACATAACGGTACACAGCTTATTCTATTACAGTATCACAACCAGCATTTTGTTTAGAGCTACAATTTTCCAATACATTTGCTTGTTTGGCTGGTGGTTTGATTTTGTAGAAACACACATCTGGAAAGAGACAGTTATTTTTGCATTTTGTGCTTCAATAGTGTGACATGGAATGAAGATGTAAGTTATGTTTAATGCAAATACAGGAATGAAGATGTAGGTTATTTTTAATGCAGATACAAGTCGGCACACAGCGTTATTGGAGACAGAGGCTGTTCTGTGTGGTGAGGTCAGTTCTTCACTTTCAAGCAGAAAAGGAAGAAAATGTTGAAGGCTTCAGTCATCAACCTACATTGTATTTATCCCGCACCCCTTGATCAGACCGAGATGGCTTGCTTGATTGGTCAGGCTTAAACGTGACCAATCTTATTTGATCACCACCTGAAGAATGCATGTGTGTGACAAGCATTTTACGTTTCCGTACTGCTGGTCGATGTATTTTGGTTGTGTCCAGTGTTGTCTGTTCTGACACATTACACTCAGGACACCATGTTCTGGGCCCCAATTGATGACAATGAGTTTTAGTGACAAAGCCAAATGAGCGTTACCTTTTGGAACGTGGTGCTTCATTCATTCAACAACAATGTTCATGAATGCACTGATACAAACTCACCATGTGCATGGATGAGAAGCATCCATGAAAGCCATTCCAGCTGGATTTTGTCCATATTATCAACTTAATGAAGCCTCTGGGAGAAAACATACTACTACCTCTTAACTCTTTCATTCCTACTTTTATATGAACCATTACTTCCTCTTGTTCCTAGATTCTTATGATACGATTTTTCCCTTCATTCCTGGATTTAGAGAAAAGAAAAAGAAGTGTAAAGTGAGAACTGCCTTGTGTGCAGTAGCAAACCGGCCAGAATAGAGCGGCAACAACTTTCCCACTCTGTAGGGGCCGTCTGGCATCAGTTCCATTCATAAACACTGCTGCGTGAGCAACCCCCCGTCATGATGTGTACCGATGACACGACTCGCACGAAGTTCAAAGCGCTTACTGTGAGAACCGATTTTCCGGGCTGCAGGAAGGAAAGGAGGGATTTTGTGCTGCCCGGTTTTCTAGGCTGTTTTTTTTTTTTTTTTTTCCCAGTCAATAATTGACATTAATAAACCAGTTGTTCAGAATTGGAGCTTGGTCATGCTCAGAAAATTGGCTTCTGACCTGAAATGGGTACGGAAGGTCACATATACTTAATCGCAGGTCAGTACACACTGTCAGTTTGACGCCACAAAAATCCCCTTCCAAAAATATTGCTGAAAAGGTTTGGCATGTATACATCTCTCTCTCTAAGCTCTCTCTCTCCCTCTCTCTCCCTCTCCCAAATATTACTCACACACACACACACACACACACACACACACACACACACACATATAGGTAACTAGTATATCCTTGAACTTTTCATTAAATTCATGCCACACAGCTACTTTGTGAAATTTATTTATGAAGGACAGCTTGCAAAAAGCAGTAGAACTTCAGCCTGAGACAGAAGGGTAGATGAAATCCCCAGGATAGTAAACTCTGAATCAAATTTTTGTGCATTACTAGGCCTGTAAATTTTAGAATGCATGGTAATGGTGATTAAGATTTTTTTTTGTTGGTCAATTGAGTTGCACAGTTGCAGTGGAACTCTAGTTTATAAGTGTATACTTTATGCAAGCAAGTTTGCACAGTCTTATTCATGGTTCAGTCATTTACTCGGTAGAAATTACAATGGAAAAACTGCTGAATAATCATTGTTGTTTGATTCGATAAAAGTGATTATGATTTATATAGAAATGACTGAAGAAAAGCCATGAGGAGAAGACTGTTGTGACAATTGAAAATTTTCAGGATAGGGAATCGGAAAGTTGGATCAATGGAGGTAGCCTTAGTGTTGTCTGGGTCAAGGGGCAGTGTCTCTCCGTCTCTGTTCTTCTTCCTTATCTTTCCCACCAGCAAATGGACATTTATAAGCAAATCTTATACCTTTCTTGTCAAGAAAAGGAAGAGAACTATACCAAAATTCTTCAGCACATTTCTAAAGTGCCAAACATTCGTGAGGCAATATTTCAGGGGTAACTAACTGCAGTTTTAATTGTCTCCTGGTAAATTTTTAGCAATGTCTGGATTTGAGATGTAACAAGAACAGTGATGGTTTGACAAAGATCAAGAAGGGAAGGGTTACTGTGGAATGGGGAGGGGTGGTGTTGGTTGTGACAGAGGTGTGTGTGTGTGTGTAGTGGTAGTAACTCATCGGAAGAAAAAAAAGACTCCCCAACAGATATGGAGTCACCCCCCATCGACTCCCTACTCTCCCTGTTCAGTACCTGTAGGAAAGCAGAGCCATCGCTGCTATTTGGTACTTGTCCGACACAGGTCGATGCGTTGTGTACGGGTTGTGGCCCATTTCGGTTGAAAGACTTGCGAATGGCAGTAAAGAGCTGCGCCGGAAGTTAGCTGTTGGCTTTGTTTTCCATTTGGAGTGGAAGCGATCATCTTCCGACGGTTTGCTAAAGCTCTTTTCAGTTTTACTGCACCTTGCAAACGTTGCTATACTCATAGTATTATTCATGAAAGTGTTGGTGGAAGCCGAACATTTTGACTGATAAATCGTACTGCCGCGTATTGTCAATGTACTAGTGTGTTGAGACTCGAATGATTTTCTTCACTCGCGTGGAGAGATCGCAGCTGTCATTTTCAGGTAGCACGGACTGTAGTCGGAGACGCTGTGTTAGCATTTCTGACGGTTCATTTTGTGCATATTGTTGATAGTGTTGTAAGTCAGAAAATGAGTTACGGCACCCGAAAACGACGCCATGAGCTCACGTTAGGCGACAAAATGGACGTGATTCGTATGATCGACAATCGTAAATCGCAGACTGATGTTGCAAAAATTTACAACTGTTCGCAGTCGCAGATCTCACGTATTGTCAGTAAGCGTGAAGAAATTCTAGCAGATTGGAAGAACTGTGACGATCCAGAACAGAAAAAGAGTCGATTCTCCAAACATTCAAGGCATGAATTATCGGCCAGAAAAAAGTGAACCAATACCAACTGTGGCAGACCAGTCCACAAGTCCGCGCCCCCCGTCAGAAAGCATGTATGATGGTAGTGGGCATGATCCAGAGACACCAAACAATGGGTGGTTGGAGTACTGGAAAAATCATTCATCTAACTATGGCCGTAGATCTTTTGGGGAGTTTGATCCAGAATACTCACCATGGGGTCGCCAGGGATCAGGTGGCAAACGTGGACCGAAAGGAAGACCAAAACCCTCATCAAATAAAGAAAGCCGCATTTCAAATCAGATGCTGGACATTCTCAAGAACTATGACGTGTGTGATGTGTACTGTGGTGATGAATTGGCTCTGCATTATGATGCCATGCCCAATTTAGATGGTTCTTCTGACAATGATGATGGTGATGAAGTAGATGCTGAAGGAGAGAGGAGAGATGGGGATCCAGCAACTAGTCAAAAGCAGATCACCGTTTTTCTGACATGCAATGTCACTGGCTCTGATAAAAGAAGTCCCTTGATAATTGAAGATTCAGAGCAATCTGACTCAGAAGCTGTTAAGATAGAAGGATGTCAGCGAGCCAAGGCACCACATGCGTGGATGACATATGATGTGTACAAAGAATACCTGTGGCTTTGGATTATGACATGCGCAAACAAAAACGCTACATACTACTCCTTGTGGACAATGCTGCCCCACATGATGCAGATGCTGGTAAAAGTCTGGAACACGTCCGTGTGTGCTCTATATGCGCTCCTACACCACCCCATTTTTTCCATGGTATTTTCTACAGTGTGCGTGCCCACTACCGAAAGCAGATTCTGTTAAAGTTGGTTGCGAGCAACCCGAGCTGCTGGCTCGAGAGGAGACCAGGAGCAGGAGAAGACAGTCTGAGAGGAGTGCACCCTCTTTGTCAGTGGGACATTGACATTGAAGAGGCAGTGAACATGCTGAAACTGGCCTGGAAGAGTGTGAGCCCACAGGATGTGGTGCAGTGCTTCAGCAAGTCGGGTCTCTGTGCACCTCACATCCATGGTCTGCCTGAACCCAGCGGAGATGAACTGCCTGAGCTGCCAGACGGCTTTGTCACCGATGAGCAGTATGAAGATTTCGTCAACATTGATGTGGATGCAGAGTGTTCTGGTGATGCTGACCTGGCGAGTGTGGAGTGCCGGATCCTGTCTGATCTTAGGGAGCAGGGCTTCACCGATGTGGGCATTGAACCTGCCGATGATGTCTATGATGGCCTCTCGCTAAACAACTCCACCAGCTCTGGTGGGTCAGGTGTTAAGGTTGAGGGTTCCATGGGTGGTTTCTTTCGTTCAGAAAAGAGGACTGTGTCGGACAATAGCGGAGATGTGGAGAGGTCATTGAGCACTCTTCGAAGTTTCCTGGAGCAAAGAGGGCTGCATCTGCACAATCTTCATGCTTTAGAAGCCCAGATCTACTCTTGCCATTCTGGGGGCCACTGATCAGTCAAGAACTGAATCAACAGGACTGCAGTTGACTTGGTTTTGAATCGAAATGTGTTGCCTGTAATTTCGGTGATTCACTAACTTTTTTGCAGCCCAGCCTCTCCTAATTCTATTACCACTCTTCATATTCTTTCCCTATTCCCTCCTTCACTCCCCTGTTTTCTTTTCCCACTTTTTGTTTTTTGGTGTGCTAGAAATTGAGTCATATTTTAACTGTTTTTAATTCTCGCAACAAAAAAAAAACAAAAAAAAAGGAAAAGAAATTGAATAATTTTAAGGCATCCCTTATAAATGATAATGTTCACTGACTGAAGCTTGTGAACATGGTTACAGTAATCAGATTCTGAAGAATGGTTAGAGGTTAGGAATCATTGTTGCTGAAGGAATGTGGTGAAATTGCTAGGATGAAGATGATTGACGGGGCGGAAAGTGGCTTGAGTGTCAGACTTAAACTGTTCTCACTTGGGCTCCATCAGCAGTTACCAGTTATGATCTGTACGTTTATCTGGATGGCTTGAGGCATTGGCTTTCTGTGAGTGGTGGATAAAACACTGTCTTCGTGTTGCAAGAGTCATGTGTTTGTCCCCGCTTCACACAAATTTCAACAAAGATATTGTGATACCTGTGCAGAGTTACTATATGAGTGTAAACTCCAGTCTCCTTCAGTGAAATTTGTTTTGATGAGACTAAGTTAAATTGAGGTTCAGAGTGTCACTCACTCACTGTCAGCACATTTCTAAAGGTAATAGGAAGGAGACCCATGCATATAGTATGCACACACACACACACACACACACACACACACACACACACACACACACATACAAAAGCTGATAGATTCACATAAAATCCCATTCCATCCTTGCACTGTTGTGGAAATAGGCCAGTGTGTGCAAGTGGGGTAGATTGAAGAAAAAAAGAACCTTCTTCCCCCTCCACCTCCACCCTTGCCCCACTCTACAAACATGCATGAACCTGTTGTGTTGTCAGACATCATTCTTGAAGATGTATGGAAATTGGCTGTGTCTGAATCGGTGGATGATGGGATTGTTGTGTTCTTTTCTGTGTACAACAATAGTTTGCCCGGAGTTAATGTCTTAGATCTGTTTGTCAAGAATCGTTTGCATGATTATGAATTGTACCCGGTAATTTGTTGACATGTTAAAAAGAAAATGTGGCATTTGTAATCATGTGTAAGGTGAAAAATTTCGGAAAGTTATAGGTGTCCAGACACCATAATTCTTTTATTTTTTAAAAATACAATTACAGAAAAATTCACAAGTATATAATTTGTTTCTGTAAATTTTGAGTGTGCTCCAACCCATAATGGTGTTGTTCTCACCCACACCAAACAGAAACACTTATGGTTCAGTTTGGTTGTGTATGTGTTTTTGGTTTTTGGTGGGTTTTTTTTTTTTTGTAACTTACTTCTGGACAGACGTCACAATGGGCTTATGGGATCATAATAGTAAGACCTACAGCATTTTCATCAAGACGAACAACCTTGCAGATTCTGATGGTTTGAATGGACATCTAGGTGCTCTGTCACCTCCCACGTTCAGAAAGGAACACTTGATCAGTGTAGTGTGTGGCATGTGTGTGTGTGTGTGTGTGTGTGTGTGTGTGTGTGTGTACACAGATTAATTTTTGTGTCTGGTGGCACTTACACATAAACATTATATCAACTGGTTGTTTAGAATTATTGTTGTGATTATAATGTTATTGCTCTATCTGTAACTGTTAACCTTGTTATTGATTACACCCATGGCAAATATAATAGTGAAGTACTGTTCAGAAAAGAGGTAATCTTTATAAAAAGAACAGTCACAAGGTGACTTATCTATCTCTGGAACTGCATGGCTTTTCTTTGCTCAAATGGTTCGTTTCTCTGTGTTGTGAACAAATGGAGAAAGATGAACTATTTCAAAACAAACCATTGGGGTAGTGCTCAGTCAGGGAAAGTCCAGTTGGTTGGATAACATCACGAAAAGCTGTAATTTATGCGCTGGTCAGTTTTGGCAAGGCTTGGATTGCAGCTCCTGAAATATTTCGGTACAAAATGTTACCGATCCCCTCTTTCTGGAAATTATGTGCTGGTATTTTCCTCATTTCTGTTACTCTCTGTGGTTCATGCCACTCTTTCTGACTCTCCTTCTATGCTTATTTTTTCCTTTCTTGACTTATCTTTTTTTTTCCCCAGCATTTGCTGTTCATTCTCCTGTCTTTGTGCTAGAATATAGAAAGGGTTTTGCACATCTTGTCGCTGTCACTGTTTTGGCATGCCAGCTTTGTTGTCGTAATTCACTGACTGGGTTGCGAGAGAGTGTTCACAGTGTGTGAGTGTCCAGAGAAGACACTAGCACAGTAGCAGCTGTACATGGTTTGGAAGTATCTTTTATATATATGATTTGCATTTGTTTAAGATCTGAGAGCTTTTAAGTATTATAAGTGAAATTGTTGCTCTCTGTGCACAGTCTAGGATTATTTTCCGTGGTGAGGATGTCCGTATAATTTCAGCTACCATGCCGTTTATTGTGTGTACGTGTACTGTCTTTTTATTCGTAACTTTTTTCCAGGAGGATGTGACCTCTTTCTTTTTTCCCAATCGTGTTGACAGCGTTGAGAATGTCATATGGTCAGTTGAGCTGTAATGATTTAAAAAAAAAGAAAAAGTCAGGGTAACAGATAAACTGGAATGACTAATGCCCCTTGCACATTGCAAGTTTAAGGATGTCAGAAAGGTAATGGGCATTGTGGACATCTATGGAAATGAGATCCACCTCCACCTGCTCATGATTAAAGTGATCCTCCCAGGTTGCAAAGTGAGGCAACTGCAGGCGGAAATCTAGACAAATTTTTTAATGTAATTAACAGTGCACCGCCCCCCCCCCAAAAAGTAGACAAACGAATCACAATCAAAAGACAAAACATGATGTGTTTTGACTATCTTGCCTGAAGAAGACCTGTGAGTTCGAAACATGCCGTGTTTTGTCTTGTGATCCCGTTTGTCTACGTTTTTTTGGCGGTTCACTATTAATTACATTTAAAATTTGTGATCCTCTCTATTGAGGTTGATTTTTTTTTTTTTTTTTTTTTTTTCTTAGGTTCCCAAGAGGCTTCAAATCTCTTCAACACAATCTCTTGAGTTTGTGTATTTTCATAGTAAACGGGCTGGTGGAAGTCTGTTGAATTCGGGTTGAGTCATTGTAATTTGAAGGGCACTCAAGAGATCAGAGAGGTCAGACCTTGCTGAGGTCACAGGGATCCTGGCTCTGCCCTTTGACCCATAGCAGCTCATTGGATCCTTGCCAACATTGACAAGAGTTCATTCTGGGCCGTATTTCATCTTTCCAATATGTTAAGTGAACATCTGTTTCATGTTTTCTTACCTATTGAATATGCGTGTTAAGCTTGTGTTTGTTGTTGGTTCAATAGCCTGAAAAGGCTTTGTGTGTGGCTGGCTTGGCTTTATTAGCAGAACCAGAGCTTTGAGAGTTTGATCACAGTGTTAGTGTGCTTACAGTTTGGAATGTGGTGAAACTGTGGAGGTAAAGGTTTTGTTGATTTGTGAGGGATGGGTTGTATACATGTTGGGCAGCTATTGGCAAACAGCTACACAGGTAATGTGCTGGTAGTGTTTTTGTCCAGCCTTTGAAATCTACTGATGTATTTCATTGTACATATACTGCATAAGTCTCTGAAATCTGGTCGTTTCATTGTACATACTGCATAGCAGCCTCTGACATCGACTGATCTGTTTCATTGTTTTGTATTAACTACATAACATTTTCTCTCTCTCTCTCTCTCTCTCTCTCTCTCTCTCTCTCTCTCTCTCTCAGGAGTTTTCACTTTCTCTCTTACTGTACATGACATTTTTCTCTCTGGGTTTCTCCCTGTCTCTGTTGTGTTTTTTCATTTATTTATCTAATGTGTGCTTCTATGACCTGGAAGATTTTGTGGATTATGGTAGATCCTATTCATGTATTGTTTTTTGTTTTTTTTTTTGTTTTTCGAGGAGGAGATTGGATGAATGGGGGTGGGGCTGTTGTTTCACATTGTTCATTCAGTGTACCCCAATGATTGATTAGAGGTTAAAACGAAACATTTGTGTGTTTTGACCATGATATCATGTGTTCATGAATATAGATGTAGTGAGTATGAATGTAATTAAAAAAAAAGAAAAAAGAAACGGTTGTGGGCTTGCGCTTAGTTCTTTTAATGTGTGCAAATATGTTTGTGTACATGGCCAGGGTGTGAAAAAGGATCTAACAATGGCCACTACATAACTGCCACAGTTTTGGGTACTTAACCAAATGTTGCCTGATTTTAAAAAAAAAAAAAAAGAAAAAATGTAATATCAATTATTTCAAACATTTTCATCTGGCTTGTTCTGGAATATTTGAGGAACAAGAGGCATGCAACAATTTTTTTTTTTTTTTTTTTTTTGATGCTTAATTTATAATTGGTAATGAGATTCATAAAATGGAAGGTTTAGCTAACTTTTTCTAACTACTAGTAGGCCCTCAGTTTTTCCCACGTTTCTTACTTGACTGAAAGTCTTAATCTCAAATCTGTGTACCTGTGAAATAAAAAGGCACCAAAATGTGTTCTCTGTGGTCATTGAAAACTCGTAAAAAATGACTTTTTTTTTTTTTTTTTTTTTTTTTTGATTGGCTATGTACAGGGTCTGGAAATTTGAAGTCCATTTTCCAGGCCCTGGAAAAGTCTGGAAAAATCGCACTATGGCCTTGAATAGCCTGGAAATTGAAGAATCAAGCACCATTGCTTGATATGCATGGCTGCTTAAATTTCAGCATCATAAAGTATTTATGATGCCAAAAGAAAAAAAGAATTATTCTGTGCCCGCAAATGTGATATTTCGTCTCTTGTGCATTTGTGTTTATAACATCACTTTCAAACATAGCATTATGAACAGAGTCTTGAAAGTGGTGTTGAAAATGCGGGTCTTGGCCTGGGAAAAGTCTGGAATTTTGAGTTGCATATCCTGTATGAACCCTGTATATATATATATGTGATAGTTCAATATTTCTAAACAGCAGCACAGCTCCAGTGTCATCAAACACCAAAGCAGTGGGAAGAGACATGTTTGAATAACGTGCTATGTTTGGGTGATCACTAGAGGCTTTCCAGTTCCTCTCCCCATTTAAAAAAAAACAAATCTAGAAGTGCTTGGTGTGTTTGTTCCATTTGTGTTACTTATAGGTCTAGTTTAATATCTGCAAAACTCCTGACATTGACGTTAACTGGAGCATCACCTCTCAGGCTCAGATTTTTTAATGTGAAAATTTGTAAGATTGATTGGGGGTTTTTTTTTTTTTTTTTTTTTTTTTTAATCAACATGAAATTCGATGTCTTTTGCATGAGGGTAACTAGAATTACTGGGTATTTGCTGCATTTTTTTGTGTAATTTTTATTGTGTTGAAGACCCAAGATTGTGGCTGTATTTCTTCTTACTGTCTTTCTGTCTGATTGTAAATATAGAGGTGTACAGTACATAGATCTTAGCATGTGGTATTTTTTTTTAAAGTAAATAACTCATGAAAATGATGAGATCCTTTCTTTTTTTTTCTTGAAAGAAACAAATAAAATCATTTACATTAACAGTCAGAATCCAAAAAATCATTCATCAGCACTGATAAATATTTCCATTGTCTCAAATGTGAACATACTCTTATTTCACACTTTTATCCACTAAAATGCCAGGTCAAGTGACTTTGGCGGTACAGAAAGGTAGGGTAAATACTTTGAACATGTATCCATAGAAGTTGCTCATTTAACTTGTCCTGAAAACACTTAAAATAGGTACCCGTAGAGACTAACCACGTGAGTTAGGGGACCTGGCTCAGTGAATCAAAGGGTCCCAGGTTCAGTTCCCACTGCAGACAAACAGATTAGATATAATAGAAGACAGAGTTCTCTTTCGGGACTCCAGCCCACAAGAATCCTTCAGACGAGACTGACACTAGTAAAACAGTAACTGAATGTCCTGTGTGTGAATGGAAGGAAGCATCTTTCTTGCATTGAATCCCATTCCATCACAGAATGTAAGAAAATTGGGCATTTGTGGGATGGATTTCACACATGCACACATGCATGCACATGCGCGTGCGCGCACACACACAACACAAACACACACACACACACACACACGCACAGTGTGACACACACTTACAGTCACACAATGCACCACGCACAACACACACACACACACACACACACACACACACACACACACACACACACACACACACACATGCACGCACACACACACTGGTTTCATGTATAGACATCTAACTTGAAGATGAAGCAAACAATCCGATTAAAAAGTTTTATCAACAGAGATGAATGTTGCAGTTCTACCTAACTGAGGAATGCCAAAGGTGCTGGGACATGTAAAGAAGTAAAATGTTCTCAGCTCTTTATGAATTTAAATTTATGTTTATGAAATTTGAGCAGCGTTTGTGAAAAACTTAAGTGTTTTAAGTGCATTTAGAACATATTTCGGCAATTTGGGTTGATCCAAACACAGATCAGGTGGTAATTTCTGAGCCTCCACCATTAGTGGTGTCATCACATTTCTTTACAACAACAAAAAAAAAAAAAAAAACGTTTTTGTAAAAAACTTTTTCACAGAAG
This sequence comes from Conus betulinus, assembly GCA_016801955.1. Classification (NCBI taxonomy): domain Eukaryota; kingdom Metazoa; phylum Mollusca; class Gastropoda; order Neogastropoda; family Conidae; genus Conus; species Conus betulinus. The sequence goes on along the minus strand of JADBJO010000829.1, from coordinate 5,408 downwards.
ACTTTAATTTGTCAACTTCAGAAAACTTTCAGAAGGGTTTAAAGGTGCAGAGTTATAATTTCACAAGAATTGAGGGAGGGTAGGAAAAGGGTTCCAGAATGTCACCTCCTGTAAATTCTTACTTTTTAAAAAAATTTCAACGAGAGAAAAAGCATTACGCCATCAAAGCATAGAAATCTGCTCTCAGCAAATATTTCAGTCGGTGTGGAGTTTGTGACACCTGCTGCTCAGCAGCTTTTTGGTGAGCAATCTGAGTTCAATGTACAAATTCTGTCCTAGTCCACCCTCCCCCATCCCCTTCATTGAGTCAATGAAAATTTTTGCTGCCCTTCCCTCTGTCCTTCTTCTTTCTCTTTCACAATGATTTTTTTTTTTTTTTGTTTTTTTTTTTTTTTTTTTTTTTTTTTTTTTTTGTCATTGTGGACATCTAAAAGGAAATTGGATTCCACCACCACCCACTCGTAAATAATGTGATCCTTCCTTTGAGGTGATTTTGTTTGTTTGTTTGTTTGTTTGCTTTTTTTTTTTTTTTAGATCCCCATGAGGCTTCAGATCTCTTGTACACAATGTCTTGAGTTTGTGAATTTTCATAGCAAACAAGCTGGTAGAAGTATATGATTTGGGTTGAGTCATTTTAATTAGGACACTCGGGAGGTCGGAGACCACAGATCTTGCCAAGGTCATGGGGATTCTGGGTCTGCCCTTTGTCCAGAGATGCTCAATGGATCCACACTGGTTAAATTGACTCAGTTTATCTGTAGGCACATTAAGTCTTTCCTATAGATAAGTTTTGTTAAAAACAGTTCCATAGTGTTAGGATCGGCTCTTCAGTCTAGATATGCTCCAAAATGGAATGGGTTTTTGTCCTTGGGACAACTTGACACCAAGTTTTATTAACGTTTACAGGATTTCGCTTATGACTGCAAACTCCCAACGATGTGAGTCTGTCCGATCCTGTACTGTGCACAGAGGCATTGTTGTTACAGGTATGGGCTCATGCAAAAACAGCATCAAAGGTAGAAGGTGACACACAGTGTAGTCTCAAGTTTATGACGACTTGTGAGGGACTGTTGTGGCTGGGAGAGTGTAATAACAAGAAATCTCCTGTGAAGGTATAGTGTATGGATCTAATGGGATCTAATATGTAATTAGAAAATATGATGTTTAGATTTTGTTATCAGTTTTACTTCTTCACTCAGAAAAGCTGAAGTTGGATGGATAATGTTTTTGACAAATACTTAAACTTTCATTGAAAAGTTATGAATAGTTACTTTATTATGTGTTTGAATCAGCAAGCAGGACAAATTTAAAAAGCATTGCTCTCATCAACAGTTTTGTCAGAAACAGGTCTGCACATCAAGTAACTACAGTATGGGGTTCATTTCATGAAAAAGTTTACCATATAAATTTAATGAATAAAGAACAGCCTTCGCTTACCTATTCAAATCCAGCACTTTGGACAGAAAACCGTGATGTCACTTGTGAGGCTGCTCTGCATACTGCTAATGGTCAAAGAACTAATCAAATTTTAGCAGAAAAAAATGCATGTGATCGCTGGACAGTGTATCACCAAGGATATTTCATTTACAGAGGTTTCTTAGAGTGAAACAATAGATCTGGGCTTGTTGACACCTTGATACTGAAAGGTGGAGAGTGGACACAAACAGTAATATAATATGAGCGTTACATAGTGTATGTAGCCTTCCCTATTCCACAGAGTGGAAGCAGATCATTGCAACAGAAAGCGTCTTTGTCTTCACTGGAATCTCATCGATTCAGTCCAAAGGTTTCTGATGACCCACCTTTTCTAGACAACCCACGTTCATGCATGCTTGTGAGGTACTCCAACATTTTTACAGCACCAGCATAATGGCAGGTACAGCTTCATAATGGAATGTTCTAGACATGCAGCCAAATGCATAAATGTTAAGTATGAGAAGAGGTTTGAGAGGAGGGTGGGACGTGAACAGGGCTTGGCAATGCCAAGAATCTCCATGGCAACCTATTACATGCACCAAAGAGGTACCAAGGTTATATTGCTGATACTTGCGTGTCAGTTGTTAGATCGGTCAAAATCCCCAAAGATATGAAATGGCTACTTTACAAGTGAAATTTGGATGGCCACACTGGCAGATCTGACCAGTAGTTGCCATTACAGTTGAGAAGGACCTGTATTCAAACGGTAAGCCAGTTTGCCTGTGGAGCTGACTGTCATAAGTTTCATCCACTGTGGGGTTGGATATTTACAGTTTTGAACTCACCCAGAGTCGCCCAATGTGGTACCTGATTCACATCAGGGAAAGGCTAAGGCAGCAGAAGGAAGGGGATGGGTTTCATGTTATGTGATGTGTGTGCCGTGCACAGAGTGAATCTCTGGACATTTCAGTGCTGGCCAGGTCCTTAGAGCTGAGGCTATGGGACTGTGACCTTCTGAAACTGAGAAACACGGAAGAGTGTTGAGAGTGTGTGGGTCACTAACATTACCCTAAAAACTGACATACAACACAAACTCCTGAATACAATTGCATAGATACAGTGAACCAACTAAGGAAGGGGAAGATTCCTCTGTCAGCACTGGCCTCAAGCCTGAGTCTTTGTCTCCCTCCTAGGCAAGAACCTACATCTTTTCTTGGCAGGTCTTCTACATGACATCATCGGATTTATCTTAAGATGGGCATAGGCACATGATGGACTCAGATGTCATAGAGCAAGACTGGTCCAGTTATTTCAACACATGTAATTTTGCCTGGTAAAAGTTTGGATTCTTCCCTAAAGAGACGATGTTTCCATTATACAGAACCATCCATTTGACACCCTTCTCCCTCTTCTGACATCATCTGTTTTTGTTCACATATGAAATGGGTCTTCACCACAGTATGCCCTCAGTGAAGACTGCTTTGTTCCATATGTCCAAAGTGCCTGTGGCTTATCACCTCATCTAAACGAAGGTCAACGGTGTTATTGATGTGTGGTTAGAATGGATTACCACTAGATTTTAGACCCAACAGCCTAGAGACCAAGTGTAACCAAAACAGTGGATGTATACATGGAAATAGTAGGTTTGTGGATTGAAATCTTTTTATACGCACTTTTAACAGTAGACTGGGGATTGGTCCAGTAAATATATGGATCAGAACAGTAGATTGTAGATTGGAAAAAATTGTGACTGAAACGGGTGGGAATCGTAGATGCAAACATTTGATTGCGGGTTGTAAATGTACTGATTGGAACAACAGATGTCTAGGGATCAGAACAAACGATATTGGGGGATTGGAACATTGGGTCAGAACAATAGATGTGTGATCTAGTTGAAAAGTGTGGCGACTGCTGGGTGAAATCTAAAACAGATTTTAAATATATAATTGGCGCATCACCAAAAATTGTGGACAAATGAATCACAAGACAAAACACGACGCGTTTTGACCTCTTAGCCTTCTCAGGCAAGAAACAAAACGATCAGGACTGACTGATTTGTTCCTTGTTCATTTTCATTGTCCTGATTGTTTTGTTTTTTTGCATGAAGAAGACCTTTTTTTTGGCGGTGCGCTAACAGTAACACTAATATTTAAAATTTGAATAGATGTGTGAATTTAACTGTAGGTATGTCGATCAGGACGGTGCGTGTGTGGATCAGAAACAGTAGACCTGGGGGTTAGCACAGTGGCTGTGTGAATCGGTCCAGTAGACGTTGTTGGTCAGAACAGAAGATGTGTAGACTGCAAACCATGCAAGAGTGGATGGCTAGCGATAGATTTTGGGTTGGAACAGAACAGCAGACGTGTGGTTCAGAACCATGCTCGAGCGATTATATAGGGACAAAATGATTGTGGGTCGGAGCAGTAGACGTGTGGTTCAGAAACCATGCACGAGCGGATGTAGGACAAATGATTGTGGGTCGGAGCAGTAGACGTGTGGTTCAGAAACAGTAGCTGTGGTGCAGTAGACGAGCTGACTGGAACAATGAATATGGAAAGTAGACTTGGGTGGGGGGACAGTGATGTATGAATCAAAAAAAACATTAGACTGAAGATCTGATGTATGAATCAAAAACATTAGACTGAAGATCTGAACAGTAGATGTTGAATCGGAACAGTAGACTGCGAATCTGATCAATGTTGGCCAGAACAGGAGATGTGGAAAAAATATACTGTGGGTGAGAAACAGTAAATGTGTGGATTGGAACAGTGGTAGACTTTGATCAGATACGAACAATGAATGTATGGACTGGAGTAACAGCACTGTGGACTTCAGTGATAGATATGTGGATTGGGGCAGTAGGTACGTTGACCAGAGTGGTGGTGTATGGACGGCAGCAGTAAATGCGTGAATCAGTACGAGATTTTTTTGTTAATCCCTCAACTTTTATGCCAGTCCACAACTGGTATTACCTGATGCCTCGTTTGCTTCCCCTTCTCCCGATCAACAGCCACACCGTAGCTTGTTTAGTCACAGCCCCTGGCACTGACTATCCACAGGGAGTGTCGGCGTGGAGTGGTCATGAGGCAACCTACCAGAGGAGGTAACTGCACTCATGCAGTGTTTCAGTGTTGTGGTGGTGCCTGTTCTGACCCATCCTATGCAGGACACAGGAAATATGTGCCCAAAGTGGATTTGGAGCAACATATTTTCAAGATTAAAAAAAAAGGTTAAAAAACACACATAGTACTTGAAATTTTAACAGGGATCTCAGAGTTCATTTGTGAAGTAAGTGTTTGAGCAGATATATTTCGTTGTGGCAGTCTTCCATGGCACAGAAAAAATGATGCATTTGTTTGGGAAGAGAATTACACAATCTGTGGTCTATAGAAGGAAAAGAACCCAGTGACCAAAAGACCACCTTGGTCTCAGTTGATGTGTCCGAAGAATTCTATGATAAAATACGGAACGATTTTGAGGGGGGGTCATGATGAACCTGGTGATGTCGGCCATGGGAAGAGTCTGAGAGGAAGATAATAATAACACTTAATGATGTATTCTAGAATGAATAGACACACAGTGGAGTTTCTGAAGAAGAAGGTGAGCATGCTCACACTTCTCTACCCTGAGTATCAGTCTGGCTGGCAGCAGGGTTCTGAACGAATTGCTGCAGTGAATATAGAATCCATACACATGTCACTCAGAGAGAAGTACATTGCAGTTGTCATAAGGGCATGATGGGCAGCTGTGAAAAACAATACAGAACAAAAGCACCACAGCAAGTAGAATCAAAGTAAACTGTGGTTTGTACTGTTGCAGGCACTGTCACGTACCCGTGATGCGTATGATGTGGCAGAAATTGGACCCTCATATGATCCGTCAGGTCAAGGACTTCTGGAGGTTCAGGGTAAAGTGTTACTTAGTGATGGAGTGTGCCTTCTGTCGTTTCTTCTTAGTAATGCTTTTTAAGTCAATGAGTAAAGCATGGGTGG
>JADBJO010000828.1:537500-547500 GCA_016801955.1 Conus betulinus | reverse complement strand
CATGACGTTAGCTCAGAATAAACTCTACGAACAGATCAGATTTTTTTTCAAACAAGATCTTAAATCACCTTGTAAGGAACCTTTCCCTGAGAACGTCTGGAAAGTTCCATCTAAGGTTTCACAATGTAATTTATGGTGAGAGTACCTTCTTATACAGCCCTGGCATTGTTTTTTTTCTTTCACCTGGTTTTGTAATGGTTTGGAGTGTTTAAATGAGATGAACCAGTGTGAGAATGAATAGCAAAAATGGAGGTGCCTAAATGAAAACATCAAAACCACACTATAATGAAGAGTGCTAATCTCATTGTCGCTACGTCGAAGGACTCGAACTATTCCCACACAACTTCACACATACGCTCTATGTATTAGTACAATGCAAACAGAGGAAAAAACGTAATGAAGCAGAAAGCAAACATTACCTAAAAGCCGAATATTTTCATCGAAACGTAAACTTGTCTAGACATAGGATTAGTGAACTAAAGTCCTAAATTCCCTGAGGTCGGTACCAAAGGGAGGGTAGGATGGAAAGTTAGAGGATCTAAAGGGGGGAGTGAGGGGTCAAGAGTGGAAGGGGTGTCAAACAGTCAAACGATGTAAACTACAACTAGATTTGGGAAGGCATCGTCAGAGAAGTGGTGGTGGTGGCGTGGAGGGATACTAAGCCACATGAAGAAAGTGCGAGTGAAGCAGAGCAGAGCAGAGGAGAAAGAGGACAGACAGACAGACAGACAGACAGACAGACAGACAGACGAAGACAGACAGACAGACAGACAGACAGGCAGATAGGGGACAGACAGACAGGCAGACAGACAGAGACAAGGAGTGAGGAGGAGGAAGGAGAGACAGATGGACCGCCAAACTGAGAGACAGGCAGAGCCAGGCAGCAAAAACGCGCGCGCGCGCACACACACACACACACACACACAACACACACACACACCACACACCCACACACACACACACACACACACACCACACACCACACTCTTCACGCCCACATTCACACACGGGCACACACGGGTACACACACACACACCACACAACACGCACACCACACACACACACACACACACACACACACACACACACACACACACACACGACACGCAAGAACACACACACACACAATTCACACACACACACACACACACAAACACAGATAGAGAGAAGAACTAGAGAGAGAGAGAGAGAGAAGAGAGAGGAGAGAGAGAGAGAGAGAGAGAATGCCGAAACGGTACACAGAAAGAGAAGCGAGTAATCTGATTTTTCTCCATGAGGACCCAAACCCAAAAAAACTGTTGCTCACCGTCGTCCCTCCGGTGTCCACTCCCCGCTCCACCTTCTTTGCCTCTCTACCTTTACGGGTTGTCTGTCTGTCTGCTTGCCTGTCCTGTCTGTCCAACTGGCCTCTCTCTCGAAGTCTGTCTGTCTGTTCTGTCTGTCTGTCTGATCTGTTCTGTCTGTCTCTCTCTCTCTCTCTCTCTTCTCCTCTCTCTCTCTCTCTCTCTCTTCTCGCTCGCTCGCTCGCTACGCTCGCTCTACGCTGTCTTTCTCCGTTATCAGCACGTGTCAATGATGTCTGTAAGTGATTGCATAGAGATGAGACTGTGTTGTTGATGCGGCGCGCGCGCGCGGTGTGTGTGTGTATGTGTGTGTGTGTGTGGTGTGTGGGTGTGTGTGTGTGTGGTGGGTGTGTGAGTGAAAGACAGGATAATCGAGGGATGAGAAAGCGAATGCAACGGGCGGGAGGGGGGCGGGGGGGGGGCGGCTGCAATGCATCGCTAAGACAAAACACATTTTATCGAGTGAAGGCCTTTACCAACTCTCATGCCTTTATCAGTACAATGCGTAACTCTATCTATATATCTCTATCTCACTCTCTATCTCTCTCGCTCTACTCTCTCTCTGTGGTGTGATGTGTGTTGTGTGTGTGTTGTGTGTGTGTGACCCTGGTTGTTGTGTTTGTGTGCTCTTATGTCTGTCTGTCGTCGTCTCTGTCTGGATGTCTGGCTTTAGTCTGTCTGTCTCTCTCCTCTCCGCTCTCTCTATATATACTATACTATCTCAGAAATCTTGTCATCACTGTGTGTGTTTCACAACCTACCCACGTCACCTTCCCTCCTCCCCCCTACTCATCTCTTGCATCTCTCTCTCTCTCCTATCTACGATCTCTGTCCGTTGCTATTTGTCTGTCTGTCTATCTGTTGTTCTGTCTGTCTGTCAGTTCGTCCGTCCGTCTCCTTCTCTCTCTCTCTCCTCTTCTCTCTCTCTGCCCATCGTCTCTCTGTCCTGTCTCTGTCTCTGTCTGTCTGTTTTTTTTTTTGCTGGGGTCTCTCTGCTCTCTTCTCTCTCTCTCTCTCTCTCTCTCTCTCTCTCTATCGCTCCTCGTACAGACCTCTTTGTCTCATTTTGTGTGTTCCCAATGCCCACCCACGACACCTTACCTCTCTCTCTCTCCCCCCCCCCGCTGCATTTTTACCTACTCCTATCTCGCTCTATCGCTCTAGCTCTCCTCTCTATATAGCCCTTCTCTCTCTTCTCTTCCCTCTCTCAAACGTCTGGCAAAGAACACAGACGACCTGCAATCTGGGGCAATATGTTGACAAAACTTCAGGGACGGCCCACTCTCTCTCCGTAATCCGACGGTGGCCTAAGCCAATTCAACCACACGTTAAGAACTAAGTTCTACCCTCCCTTTACCCTCTATCGCCGCCACCCCCACACCTACCACCCCCCCCCCCACCAACAACCCACCAAACCACACACCGCCCATCCCTACTACTCCTTTCGCGTCTTCTACCCACCCTCCCTTTCTATTCTCCAGGCCTCCCGCCAGTATAAAAACCAATATTGCTGGAGTGGGACCCGACTGATCCAAATGTCATCGCTTCGATCTCCCTCTGCTCGGCCCGCTTTCCAAACTAGCTGTTGCCCATAATCTTACCTTCCATGTCCTCGGGGGCAAAGGTGTGTGGTGTGTGGTGTGTGTGGTGTGTGGTGTGTGTGTGTGTGTTGGGTGTGTGTGTGCGTGCGTGCGTGCGTGGCGTGCGTGTTGAGTGTGTGTGTGTGTGTGTGTGTGTGTGTGTGTGTGGTGGGTGTGTGTGTTGTGTGTGTGTGATGAGAGAGAGAGAGAGAGAGAGGAGAGTGTGTGTGTGTGGGTCGGTGTGTGGGTGTGTGTGTGTGTGTTTGCGTGTGTGTGTTGTGTGTGTGTGTGGTGTGTGGTGTGTGTGTGTGTGTGTGTGTGTGTGTGTGTGGTTGTGTGTGTACGCGCGCCCGAGTGCGCGTGTGTGGTGGTGTATGTGCGTGTAGTGTATGTATGTATGTATGTGTGTGTGCGCGTGTGGATGTGTGTGTGTGCGGGTATGTATGTGTGTGTGTGCGTGTGTGTATGTGTGTGGATTTGTGTGTGGTGCGTACGCGCGCAGCGCGCGCGGCGCGCGCGTGATGTGTGTGCGTTGTGTGTGTGTGTGTGTGGTGTGTGTGTGGAGAGAGAGAGAGGAGAGAGAGAGACGAGAGAGAGAGAGAGAGGAGTGAGAGAGAGAGAGAGAGGACGGGGTGAAGGGGATGACGGAGAGGTACGAGAAGTAAGATAGACTGGCCGCTTGGTTGTGCCTCACGCAGTAGATCCAGCCTGTTAATTTTCTAGCGGACAGAGACGTTGTTCCCGCGTTTTTTTTTTGTTTTTGTTTGTTTGTTTTTATTTTTTTGCTTTGCTTTCCTAAAGAAGGTTTGATCAAGCCACGCTGTTTTATAACCCAGCCGGGGCCGTGTCCTCTGGAGGTTCAGAAACGTGTCACTTCCACAGTGTTACAGCTTTGAGGGCTGGGGACCTGTCCAGAGGACTCGCTGTGTCTAGGGCAGCCATGATGGAGGAGTGATTCCCCCTCTTCTCCTGTCCCCGTCTTACCTGTCCTGAGCAGAGTCAAGCGCCCATTACTGCTGGCTGGACACAGAGGATTTTTTTAAAGCGTACAAAATCCGACTTCACCCGATGGTTCAAATACACAAATCTCAACTCAAAAGTCAAACATTGAATCCATTTGACTACGAGTCCCTCTTTTTTTTTTTTTTTTAAAGGCATTCTGGAAAAACAAAAAGAGGGAAAAAAAAGAAACAACATTGCGCAAAATGTAATCCAAGGAATTCGGAAATTAAAATTAATCTTTCAAACGAAAATGGAACAGCTTAACGGATCATGACGATGACTACGCATATCTATCTCTATATATATCTACTACCTATCTATCTACCCATATATATATATAATATATATATAGATATATATATATTATCTATATATATATATATATATATATATATAGCCAGAGAGGGAGAGAGAGAGAGGAGAAACAGATAAACAAACACACAGACATACAGACAGAGAGAGAGGTACATGCATGCAGCATACATACATACATACATACAACATATATATGTATGTACATACGTACCAACATACATACATGCATACATACACAACATACATACATACATGCACACATACATGCACACATACATGCATTGCATACATACATACATAACATACATACTAACATAATGACACACAGACAGACAGACAGACAGGACAGACAGACATACAGACATACATACAGACATACGCACGCATAATCCATACACATATGGTCAATACGTTGCTGCCACCTGCCACTCTATACAATCTAAACCGAATTTAAGTTCCTATAATACGCACCTGTAAAAAAAAAAAAAAGATAGAATAAATGATACAATCTGAATTTGTGAATGAATCGATTAGCTCACAAATAACATCAGAAACAAATGGAAGAGTGATACTGACGACTAAGAAAGATGGACAATAATGCGTATGAAGATACTAACAAGAAAGGCAAACCACAAGTAAATAAACAAGCCGCATCCCCATCAAAGGGCATATGTCTTTCCGCAGGACAAACAAGGGGTAATTCGTTTTTTATGTTCACACACACACACACAACACACACACACACCCACAAACACACACACACACCACACACACACACACACACACACCACTGACTTAAACCAAATTTATTGTCGATTTAACTCATAGTTGTAATGACAACACACACCACACAACCCACACACACACACAACCACACACACAAACCCCACACACCACTGACTTAAACCAATTTATTGTCCGAGTAAACTAATAGTTGTACTGACAACACACACACACACACACACACACACAAACACACACACACACACACAACACACACACACACACACACACAAACACACACAAACGCTTGCATTCACGCACATACAAACGCGCGCAAAGTACACAACACACCACAAACGCTTGCATTCACGCACATTACAAACGCGCGCAAGTACACACACACACACGCGCGCGCGCGCGCGCACTCACACACACATACACGCACATACACACACACACATACACGCACGCGCCTACGCACACACACACACACCACACACACACACACACACACACACACACACACATACATACATACACACATGCGCGCCGGGCACACACACACACACAAACACACACACACACACACACACACACACACACGTACATGCGCACGCACGCACGCACACTCGCTTTAGAGAGAAGAGAGAGAGAGAGAGAGAGGGAGAGAGGAGAGACGAGAGAGAGAGAGAGAGAAGTCGAGAGAGAGAGAGAGAGAGAGACAGACAGAACAGACAGACAGACAGCACAGACAGTGGAGAGACAGAGACAGACAGACAGACAGAGAGAGAGAGAGAGAGAGAGAGGAGAGAGAGAAGAGAGAGAGAGAGAGAGTCTTGTATTATACACGGTACTCTTTAATCGCCACGCCCTCATGATAATTGAAAAGTGATACTCTATATGCACTGGCCTATTTTCATTGCTATAAAACAAGAGAGATCATGAACATCACGTCGTCAGTTTGTTCGTTTTTTTTTTTTTTTCCTTTTATTTCATTCATTTTTTTTTTCTTTTTTGATCAACAGAGTTCCAAATTCTCAAAGTGCTGTCGCTCGGGATGAAAATGTGTAAATGGAACTATTTGCTTCTTAGTGTTCACCTCAATGCTTCCTGCTGAGGCATTTTGAGGGAAGGAAATCCTGACGAGGACAGGAACATAATGTCCATTTACATCCACACCCAAACCCACACCCACCCACACTGACACTGACACTGGTGTTAAGAAAACGGATCAAAGTGAATTTTATTTCTAACAAACTGACACTACACGCGCACTCTCTCTCTCTCTCTCTCCTCTCTCTCTCTATCTCGCTCCTCTCTCTCTCTCTCTCTCACACACACACACACACACACAACATTCTCTCTCTCTCACACTCTCTCTCTATCGCACGTAGGCACACACACACACACACACACACACACACACACACACACACACACACACAAACACACACACACACACACGCACACCACTACTCGGACGCACTATGTCTCTACCCGCCCCTCTCATTCATTCTCACTCCCCCCCACCCCCACCTTCTCTCTCCTCTATCTCTCTCTCCTCTCTCTCTCTTCTCGCTCTTAGAGTGGGAATGTCCTATGCAGGAATGAATTATCCGAATCTCTCTCTCTCTCTCTCTTTCTCTCTCTCTCTCTCTCTGACACACACACGCGCGCATGCACACACACATGCGCGCGCGCGCGCACACACCACACACACGCACACACACACACACACACACACACACACACACACACACACACACACACACACATACACACACACACACACACACACACGCACACACGCACACACCACACACACACATTGAAAACTAGGTCATGAGGACGCGCTGCACGGGGTGCATTGCTGTGTAAAAATATTCCTCTACGGGTCGCTCCATTTGATTTTTTCAGCCAGGAGCCGGAATGACTGGCTGGTCGCACTGACATCAATAATTCCCAGTGCCCGCGTTCTCGGCGAAATTCATCCTGACAATTTGAGGATTTTTTTTTTCGGTGGGGATGGGAATGGGGATGGATGCTGAACAATAATACTTAAAAATAATGGAAAAAGATTATTTTGTGCACTCTAGCTAGTAAAGACGCCTTAATCTAGTTTTTTTTTGTCGGAGGTGAGGAAGACTTTATACGCGAAGAAGCTGGACAAAAACGTAGACTGTAGAAACTCCTCCCACTGTTTTTTTTGTTTGTTTTTTTGTTTGTTTTTTTTTTTGGTCAGTGTCTCTGTCATCCATACACATGAAATACATGTCAGACTATGATTCGCCAAACTGATAATCTGCAGTGCGATTGGTCGGAAACTCTGTCGGGATGTATCTGTTTTCATGCGCAGTAATCACATGCCCGGGTGACCGAGTCCTTATATCCTTATATTCCTCTTCGCAGCAGGTGGCGCAATGCGAGCACGAGCAGCACCAGGTTGCAAGAGAGTTCCCCTGATCAGATCTGGATACGTCATTTTTAAAGGTGAAAGCGCCCTCACAGAGAAAGTTGAACAGCATTCTACGTGCAGAGGGGAGAGAGAAGGAGGGACGGAGGATGGGAGAACGAGAGAGGAGAGACAGACAGACAGACATACCGACTGAGAGAGAGAGAGGACAGAAGTGTCCAGAAAAAAAAGAGGAGGGGAGGAGGAAGAGCAGGAGAAGAGCGACGACAACGACACAATAAAGGCCATGACGAATAACAAATACGCCATGAGGACGTAGTACAACATAAACAAATGTCCAACAGGAAGAAAAAGAAAAGAAATAATTTGATGATGGTAGTTATGAATGTTGATGATGACAATTACGGTGACGACAATGATGGCAATCATGATGCTTATGATGATGATGACAACGACGATAATGTTGGCAACAGTGACATCGACAACGACAACTAGAATGACGGTAATGAATACGACAACTACGACGACGATGGTGACACATGAAAACGGGTGTATGGGTTGATAACACCATGGTAACAGAAACCATTCTTTCAACAGAATAACTGACAACACCCACTTTCAATAATGAAATACATATAAAACAACTAGGTCCTAGGAACGAGCTGCACGTAATGTACCGTTCCTTAGAGTGTCATTTCTCCCCGAGCTAATCCCACGGACTCTCAGCAAGGGAAGGGGATGATGAGAGTACCACAGGGCACAGCCGTCAATAATGTCCATGCTGTGCGTCCTTGTCCACCACCTTTGAAGTCGATAGAAGTCAACTAAGCACGTGCAGCTTGGGGCCATGAAAACACTAATGGAAAAAGTAGGACAACAAAGAAAACAACCTTTCGGTTTCATTTCATTATGGTCTGCCCAGCACACAAGGATCGTTTCAGCGCTGTCAGTATGCTGAAAAACAAAAAAGCGAAGTCACTCTTGCTATGGGAAAACCCAGCTTTACAGTGAACATTTTACAGTAAACACATCAATCTACTTTACAGTAAACACATTAATCTAAAACTGATATCTTAAGATCGATAAAAAAGCAAACAAAGATGGTGCTTAATGCATCAAACATTTCGCTCACTTCACTGAAGTCGGGTTCCATCATAAAATCGCTTACAAAATCAAATATTTCCAAAACAACCACAATGTAGAACACACCATACAGTAGACACTCGTACATAGAAAACAATAGACACTTGGCACCCAATCCAGTGATTAAACTCTCACAATACATCGCCGTATTAAACCACAAAAATCAAAATTTTTCTCAATGTCAACATAAGTGTAAAGACTTCCTTTAAAGCTAAGAGAAAAACGGATCATAATTATAGGCATGGCAGCAAAAGTGGAAGACAGTAAAGAAATGAAAAAGACAGATCAGAGTGACAGAAACAAGGGGAAAGTATCCGCACAGAATCCTAACAAGCAGGCATACAATCACTACTAAAAGAGCCCTGGCTTCCCTAAGGAAGCCTTTGCACATCAATTACGTTTTTGAAGCCAAAACGTCTTGGGCTATTGCATAAAGAAGTACTAAAATAAAGAAAGAGAGAACAGAGTCAAAAAGACGTGGCCTTGTTGGTGACTCAGCCGATGACTCGACCGACTTCTTTCCTAAGCACTGAAGATGATCACACTGCGGAAGGTTAGTACCACTCGAAGAGATTATCACGAAACCACAGAGAGAACCAACTGTGTCTTGCAGCAGTACAAGAAAAAAAAAAAACATTCTGGACCAGAGAAGAGGGGGACGGGATCCCATGATTCTGAAAAAGATCTCCCCAGGCAATAAAGGTGTTTAACATCTTTCCTCTGTGCCGCTACGAAAGTAGGATCACCTAGCCCCTCCTGAGCTCTCCCAAACCTCCCCCGCTTCCGAGTTTTCAGTGGTGGTGAGCAGTGGTGAGCTGCATGAGATAAGAAACTGACCAGAGAGAGAGAGAGAGAGAGAGAGAGAGAGAGAGAAGAGAGAGAGAGAGACAGACAGACAGACAGACAGACAGACAGACAGAGACAGACAGACAGACAGACAGACAGAGACAGAAAACGAGACAGAAAGACAGAGACACAGAGAATGAGAGAGACAGAGGGACAAAAGAGAGAATACAGAGAAACAGAGATGAGATAGAGAGAAACATGTAGAGAGACAGATTAGAGGAGGAATCGCGCCAGACAAACAGAGAATAACTATTGACATGACCTAACATGTATAATGGGGAATCGCACTGACACTTTTGGGTCCTAATTATATCAAGGCACTAAGGAAGGAGATCAGCAGATAGTCGTTAGAAAATAATGACTCAATATGAATGAGGGGCATTCTTTGCACACTGGATATACCTATCAAGAATATAGAGAGATGGTTCAGACCACTCAACATTCCGGAATAAATTTGTCATGATTTATTTACTTGTCACAGTAAGAAAGAAAGTGAAAACTCTGTCCCTGCTGTACTTTGACTTGAAGAACAAAACGGAGTGGGGAGAAAAAAAAGCAGAGACAGAGACAGAGAGAGAGACAGAGACGAGAGAGAGAGAGAGAGAGAGAGAGAGAGAGAGAAGAGAGAGAGAGAC
>JADBJO010000828.1:527500-532500 GCA_016801955.1 Conus betulinus | reverse complement strand
CTGCTTGAACAGTGCCCTTTCTCCAGTAAGAGCACACTTTTTTTTTAAGTAATACATTTAAAACATAACGATACAAATGCAAACTAAACAGGCTGCAGTGTCCAAACTGCTAATACCCTTATACCCTGCTACGCTTTGAAATGCGTGAACAGCATCCTTTCTCCAGTAAGAGCACACGTTTGTTTGGTGTTTTTTTTTAAGTAATACATTTACAATATAACGATACAAATGCAAACTGAACGAGCTGCAGTATCCAATCTCCTAATACCCTTACACCCCACCCACCCACGCGAATATAAACACTACCACAGCGTGAGTTCGGAGAGATCGGGATGAGAGAGGGGGATATACAATCAATAAACCACAGACTTTGTGTTGTTATCCGCGTCTTTGAAAGGGGGTGGAGGCAATATAAGCACGCGCACCGCGGTGATTTAGGAACGGGTCGGAAGACAGTCCCAGCGAAACGATGCTCACATTGATCTAGGCAGGACAGAGAGGTTAACAGAATCATATATTCACAGACGAAGCTGCACAATCACCAGCTATGTACAACATTGAACAGGGAACGAAAAGGAAATGGGAGCGTGAGTTATCAGTGGGGATACGGATTAGAGAGAGAGAGGGAGAGAGAGAGAGAGAGAGAGAGAGAGAGAGAGAGATGAGAGGAGAGGAGGAGAGAGGAGGAGAGAGGAGATCAAGGGGAGGGACAGAGAGAGAGAGAGAGAGAGAGAGAGGAGAGAGAGAGAGAGAGGAGAGAGAGAAAGAAAATGGGAGAGACAGACAGACAGACAGAGAGAGAAAGTCTTTTACTGGTCAGAGAGCAATGAAAATTTGAGGGAAGGCCAGAGATTCTCTTCTCACGAGGAGAGAGATTGTCAGAGAGAGAGTTCTTTGTAGAGAGAGAAAAAGAGAGAGAGAAAGATAATATGACAAGCAATCTGAGATTGATAGAGATCATGTGCTGAGAGAAACAGAGACGATGATGTCTTTTACTGAGAGAGAGAGAGAAAATAGAAGAGAGAGAGGGGACAGAGAGAGAAACAGACTAGACAGAGAAAGTCTTTTACTGGTCAGCCAATGAAATTTTTGAGGCCAAGGCCAGTATTCTCATCTTCTCACGTTTTTATCATTGTCAGATATGTATGGTTCTTTGTACTCTCTAATCAACCAAAAAGCACAGCCAACATAATATGACAAGCAATCTGAGATTGATAAAGCGAGGATACGATCATGTGCTGTAGAAAACAGAGACGATGGATGACGGACGGACGGGGAAATGAAAGAAAATAAAAGACAGAAGAGAATGGATCTACAGGATGGAGGAGTTATGAAAACAGATTAATGAAATAAACCTGGAAGTCTGTCTAGTACAGTAAATAGTCAAGACCAAGCAAGGGGAGGGACAGAGAGAGAGAGAGAGAGAGAGAGAGAGAGCAGGCAGACAGAGGCAGGCAGACAGACAGACTGACAGACAAACGATAGACAGACAGGCTGACATAGGCGCAGATGCAGACAGAGAGATGGAGAGAGGAGCAAAAGGGTAAACTAGACACAAACGCAAACTCTCTCTCTCTCTCTCTCTCTCTCTCTCTCTCTCTGTGTGTGTGTTCTGTGCCTGTCTGTCTGTGCGGGTATATATATATATATATATATATATATATATATATATATATATATATATATATATATATATATGTGTGTATGTGTGTGTGTGTGTGTGTGTGTGTGTGTGTGTGTGTGTGTGTGTGTGTGTGTGTGTGTGTGTGTGTGTGTGTGTGTTGTGTGTTCTGTCTGTTCTCTCCTTTCTCTCCTCTCTCTCTCTCTCTCTCTCTCTCTCTCTCTCTCTCTCTCTCTCTCTCTCTCTCTCTGGGACAGAGTGGGAGTGTCAACAGACGAAGCATCGATTGGAATTGTCAGCGCCATCTGCAATTTAAAGAGATGTTTCTCTGGCACTCCTTGCCCCCAGGGAATTTCTGTGTATGTGCAATGCTTTCAAACCCGGCCAGTAAAGGTCTCGGTGTTTGGATTCGAATGACAGCGGAACCTTTCAATAAAGACATGCAGAATTTCCCCGTTTCATGCTTTTTATGGAGAGGAGAGTCTTCAACGGGAGGTATATCTTGCACGGAAAAAAAAAAAACAGTTGGGAGAGAGAGAGAGAGAGAGAGAGAGAGAGAGAGAGAGAGAGAGAGAGAGAGAGAGAGAGAGAGAGAGAGAGAGAGATTACAGACAGACAGACAGACAGAAGGACAGACAGGATGACACTACTCAGACATAGCCAAAGAGGGATTATGTAAACAGTGTGTGAAGAAGATGGTGGAATGCAAGAGCATGAACAAGAATAAGACGGAGAAGAAGAAGAAACAGATGAATTCACAATACGTAAAATAAGACAAATAAGAATGTACTCTGGTACAGCTGGCTGAGAAAGATAACGGCCATGATGAGGGCGACGAGGACGATACTGATGATGATGATGATGATGATGATGATGATGATGATGATGATGATGATGATGATGATTTGATAAAGACAAAATACATTCCCAAATGACTGAATGTTTCGTTCTGGGATCATGGCTGGACTGCTGTCCCTGTTCCCTCATCATGTTCCTTTTGTCTTCCAAAAAGGTATCTGTGACGGACTCTTGACTGGAAGGCACATCTGTGGCGAATAAACCAGAAAGGTACCCTGGAGAGAGCAGACCTCCATCAGGGTCGACGGGATCCTTGATCCGTCTTTCGATTCGGATCAGCACCACAGATCTGCACCAAGATTTGATGGATTCGCCCTCCGGGCAAGATCCAACCTTCCCATCAAGTTTCAATAAAATCGGCGTCGTAGTTTTTTGAGTTATGTTGCTAACTCCATCCTGGATGGGGAATGAGATGGGTTTGTCCTTGCGCCGTAACAGCTTTCCACCAGGTTTAGTAAAAAAGAATCGGTTCGGCAGGGTTTTTTAAGAGTTATTTTGATGGCAGATAAACCAGCAAGCAAACGGATGGGGTGAAACGAAGACCCTCTTGGCTGAGGGACAAACCTACTGCAGACATAAACAGAAATATCCCAGGCAAGGTTCTTTTCTTAGATTCATGTTTTAACCGAACTTCTTTATAATCAACATAGGACTTCTTTTCTTTCTTTCTCCGTTTTTTTTTCCCTTTAATCGGTTCTCTAAGAGGAATTCTATAATGGGAGATGTATTCAGTGTATACAAACTTCAGTACAGACAATGTGGCACACAAAATGTTAGAGAATATGCATTCGTGGGAATGTCATGAAGAAATATGTTTAAAGTCGCTTAGCCTCACTGTTGCAGGTGCAATGAATGGTTAAATATTTCCCTGAGTCTAGGACATCTAGGAGCCACCCTTTCTGAGTGTCTATCTATGGAGCAGTAAATCAGGTATCCATTTACGGCTGGGTGGACAACTAAGGTTTTCGTGACACAGTTTCCAATCTATCAGAGGTTCGAACTCAACGACCGTCGGCTCTAGGGACAGATGCTCTAATCATTTAACTACGAGCCCCACTAATCAGGAGAACAGAAAGGGGTAGTTAATTGAACCACGTTGTTGTCTTCTCCTCTGTGTCATTCTGTCATCAGTCTGTCTCCTACCCAGGCGTACACAGCTTTCATCCGATGACACTGGGATTCATCCGGTATCCATTAACCAGCGTAGACAATTTTGTCTACACTGGTTAATGGGGAATATTGTTAGATAACTACTTTGTTTTTGGTTTCTTTAGTTATTTTTTTCTTTGCCTTCGTTTCTTTTACTTTGTTTCGGTTTTTTAAACCCCGCTGACAAAAGCATACAAGCAAACTGAAACATATAAAAAAAACTGAAATGAACACATCAAAGCATACAAGCAAATTGAAACATAAAAACTGAAATGAACACATCAATGATGATACTGCTCATAATGCTGATGGTGCCAGAGATGGTGCTGATAGTGGTGGTGGTGGTGGAGCTGGTGGTGGTGGTGATAGTGGTGGTGGTGGTGGTGATGATGATGATGATGATGATGATGATGATGATGATGATGATGACAACGACGACGAGGATGAAGATGATGATGATGATGATGATGATGATGATGATGATGATGATGGTGATGATGATGATGATGATGATGTCGAAGGTGGTGGTGTTAGTGATGATGGTAACGGTTATAGCAGTGATGCTGGTTGTGATGATGATGATAATGGTCGGTGGTAGTGGCACTGGTAATGGTGAAGATGATGATTCTGACGACGAAGATGACTGTGGTGCTAGTGATGATGATGATGATGATGATGATGATGATGATGATGATGATGACGGATATGCATTGACTGTGTAACGAGCGTAAAGGCGTTCATGTGTGTGTGAAACTGTGTGTGTTCACGAAGAAAACTTTAGCTTGCATGCAAACCGAAAACACGGGATGTACGGGCCACTTTAAAAAAAATCACACGACCTCTCTGGATCTGTATGTTCTTTCTTCTTTTCTTTTCTTAATTTCTTAGGCTTTTTTTGTTTTTTCTTTTTCTTACTCATGACTTTATACAACTTTTATTTATTTTAATGCAAATGTCTATGTGGAAGTAGTGGCTGTTATTGCTGGTGTTGTTAATTTAATCGGTCGCTTCGACTGGTTGATCGACTGTTTAATCAATTAAAGCACATTGAAAAAAAAAAATGCTGTCAACGGCCAGGAAAATGACCTTTCCATGCCTCTTCTTAACCTCCACCATAATACCTCCCCGCTCCCTTTCCCCATTCTTGTCCTTTATCCCCCCTCTCTCCTTTCCCCTTCGCCCGGCTCCTCTCATTCCTTCCTCCTCCTCCTACTCCCAATCATATTAATTTGTCTCACCCGTCCTCCAGGATCTCATATCTGGCATCAAAATACGTTGTCAGGCATCGCATGCCAAAGCAGCATTTTGCGATCGTGATCATGGTGATGGTGAAGTGTATCGTGCCATCACTCTCTGAGCTGACCACCAAGTG
>JADBJO010000828.1:520000-522500 GCA_016801955.1 Conus betulinus | reverse complement strand
ATACACACAAACACACACACACTCAGACGCACGCATGCGCCTTTTCCGGCCGGATGCGCAATGCTAACTCGCCGTGTCACCGCGCGGCGTTAGACAATATATTGCTGCGTGCGCATGATCACATCCGGGGACCTTTCTGGCCAGTGGTGACGTATGACGATGGCGTGACCTCCAGTGGCTCGGTCTCCATCCGTCACGCGGCGAGTTGGGCAGGCCCCCTGTTGCAGCAGCCGCGTTACCCATCATGTTTGCCGGTGTGTCCATACCCCGTACTCCCCTCCCCCCTCTTCTCAACGTTCCTCCCGGCCCCTTCCAGTTCTTTCCAGCACTCTCTCGTCCTTGGGGGGAAATGGCCAAGTGGAGCTCATGGAGAATTCCTAGTGGTGTTTACTTGGTGGGAGAATAGGTGCATGAATGATGGAACTGGGATGGAACTGTAGTGCTTGTCTGGATGAGATGAGGGTGTGTGTGTGTGTGTGTGTGTGTGTGTGTGTGTGTGTGTGTGTGTGTGTAAATATGCGCACGTCGCTGTAACTACTACTCTTCAGGGAGAAAGAAAGAGACAGGCAGAGAGAGAGAGACAGACAGACAGAAAGAGACAGGGACAGAGAGAGAGAGACAAAAAGATAGGCCAAAACTATAGTTATACTTCGTGCGCATACTCTGGCTTCACATGCATCAAAAACTGTACAAGAAATCCGCGAAACAACTTCATGCAAAAGGGCCATCCCCCTGACTCCGCAAAAACGGAGAAGCAAACGAACTCGAAACATGCAGTCTGTAAGAATAAGTGATGATCAGATCAGAGAAAAAACAATTGTCTTAATATCGCCAGGACTGTGATCAGGAGCCCCAGTGCAGCTTCGTCATCCAGGATCTGGCGGCACATGTATGAACGTTGAGGCCAGTATCAGGTGGTGGAAGACAGATGAGACAAAACTGATATGATTAAGGAGAAGAGATTGCTGGCCCCGAAAAATGTCATTATCCTCATGGGGGGCAGGAAATACCGCAGGAAATACCGAGAGAGAGAGAGAGAGAGGGGGGGGGGGGGGAACTGAAGAAACAAATGAAGAAGAAGTCAGACAGACAGACAGTCACACAGACAGACAGACAGATATGGGACAGAGACAGAAGAAGAAGAAGAGGGCAGAGGAAAAGGAACGGGTGGGAGGGTGGGTGAGGAAGGGAATACACATCTTTCCCCAAACCAGCTTATGTCCACCTCACAAATCCCATTTTATAGGCCCCATCTTCACCAGGTCACGTTTCCACCACGAAACCTATATTTGCTTCCGCAGCAAAATCCTCCGCCGCTTGCACGAGAAGCACGCAAGTATATTTCCCACGGGAGGGCAAGGCGCACGTGCCGACACCGGCCTGTTGAGCAATAGAGCTGTGTGATTATGAATAGTGCCGGTGTAGGGGATAAAGTGTGCAACCCCTTCCCCCTTCATCAGATGATGGGCTTTATTGTTTGTCGCCATGTCCTTTCAGTTTCATTATGATTATAGCCCAGCTGTTACCAGAGATAGAGAGACAGACAGAGAGAGACAGAGAAAAACAGAGAGAGAGAGAGAGAGAGAGAGAGAGAGAGAGAGAGAGAGAGAGAGAGAGAGAGAGAGAGAGAGAGAGAGCAAAGTTCGTTCCTGAAAGAAAGAAGCAAACAAGCGAAAATAACTATCCATATCATGTGTATCAATGATTTAAAAGACATGCAATCCTCAACAGGTGGGCAAAAACTGATGTCATTCTGAGAGTGCTTACAAATTTATTTGCTATTTTTACCAGCAATTTACAAAAACAGAACATGATCAACAAGAGGAATTTACCATGCACTAGGTGCATCCCAATAGCGTCTTGTGTGTAGGAAATAGCATGTGCTGTCCATTCCAAAGTTAATGTCTCACCGCACCAGGTTGTCAGAGCACAACGAAATCCTTGCATATTAAACATAACAAGAGAAGTAAATGATTTCCAGCACACAGGTATATAGAGTTTTTTGTTTTGTTTTGTTTGTGTTTTAGAGAGAGAGAGTTGACTTCAACAGAGTGACAGTGTGAATAAGTTCCTTTGTGGTCTACTGGGTTGCAAGCAATATGAACTAAAATGTGTAGAACAAAGGTTCCAAATGTCCTACAAATGCAGGGCAAAAAATGAATATTATAGCGAACAAAGAAAACAACTGAAAAACAGTGTCAAAAAAAAAAAAAGAGAATTAGCTGCATGAATTTCCTAGATGACAGGTTTCCAGCTTATATCGAAAAATCCACGAGCATTTCCAATGGGTTAAGAAAAGAAAAAAAAACAGGTAAAGAGTTTCTGGAATCAAGACAGACGCAGAAAACCAGACGACGAGATTAAAGACAGAAAACTAGAAATTTATTACTTCAAATGCAATGACGGAAGAGTGGTACTTAATACCAGAAAAAAATGCTGAGGAGACTGGACATCACAATTTCAACCGTAAATACCTTGAAGAACAAAGAAAGGTGGAGGA
>JADBJO010000828.1:505000-510000 GCA_016801955.1 Conus betulinus | reverse complement strand
TCTCTCTCTCTCTCTCAAACAGTACAGCTAGTGTTGTTTACGGTGGCATAGCCATTAGTCTGTTTTATAGTCACATCAGCTTGTGCTGTGCACCGTAGCAGAGCTATTACTGTCCTTCGTGAAATAAGTACCATTAATGTTGTTCACAGGAGCGCTATCATTTCTGTTGTTTACGGCCGCGGGACCATTAGTATTATTCGCAGTTCAAGTACCATTACTGTTCTTCACACTAGTATTGTTCACAGCAGCAGTACCATTAGTGTTGTTCACAGCAGCAGTATCATTAGTGTTATTCACAGCAGCAGTACCATTAGTGTTGTTCACAGCAGCAGTACCATTAGTGTTGTTCACAGCAGCAGTACCATTAGTGTTGTTGACACTAGCTGTACCATTAGTGTTCACAGTAGCAGCACTATTTGTGTTGTTCACAGTAGCTGTACCATTAGTGCTCACAGTAGCAGCACTATTTGTGTTGTTCACAGTAGCTGTACCATTAGTGTTGTCCGCAGTAGCTGTACCATTAGTGTTGTTCACAGTAGCAGCGCCTTTAGTGTTGTTTCTCAATAGCAGTATTATTAGTGCTGTTCAAAGTAGCAATACCAGTAGTGTCGTTCACAGCAGCAGCACCATTACTGTTATTCATAGAAGCAATACTCCTAGTGTTGTTCGTAGTAGCAATACCATTAGTGTCGTTCACAGCAGCAGTACCATTACTGTTATTCATAGAAGCAATACTCTTAGTGTTGTTCATAGTTGCTGGACCATTAGTGATGTTCACAGTAGCTGTATCATTGGTGATGTTCACAGTAGCTGTATCGTTAGTGATGTTCACAGTAGCTGTATCATTAGTGATGTTCACGGTAGCTGTATCATTAGTGATGTTCACAGTAGCTGTATCATTAGTGATGTTCACGGTAGCTGTATCATTAGTGATGTTCACAGTAGCTGTTTCATTAGTGATGTTCACAGTAGCTGTATCATTAGTAATGCTCACAGAAGCAGTACCATTAGTGTTGTTCACAACGTCAGCACCAAAAGTGTTGGTTACAATACAGAAGCAATACCATCAGCGTCTTTCACTTTGTTGTTGTCTTCAATTTAACGTCTATCCACATAGTGATATTAGACGGAGGGAGGGGAGGGGGGGAGGGAGGGGATCGGGGGGAGGAGGAGGGGAGGAGGGGGGGACCGTATTGTGTGTGTATGTGTTTAGGTCTCTTTGATAAGGGGGAGAAAAAAAAAAAAAAAGGTCAGAAAAATGAGCGTTAACAACAATTACAATCAACTAGTCTATAACAAATGTCCTACAGGACTATGAAGCAAACATTTCGCAATATTAAACAAACTAGTAGCATTTTTTGAAAACGCCTTCAATACAATTTTCAGAAATTACTGGTAAGATAGGTCTTAATCTCTGACATTCAAAAATGATGTGCTTGCTAGATATTTGTTCACCACATAAACATCTAACATTTTTGCTGTATTTTGTGATGAACGCATTAAGTTTTATCCTGTAAGATAGCGAACTAATCTGTCTGAATTTGATTACGCCAGTATGATTCAAATATGATTTGTTATCCAAACCATGAGAATCTATATACTTATTCTTGGAGAGTCTATCTTTACTCAGGGTACAGCCTTTAATTCGACTCCCATACTGCTTGTTCCAGCAAGTGATAACACTCCTGAAGAGATAAAGGAACATGATTTCTGTAGATTCTGTGCCTTGCCTAGCGCCCTTTTTGCTACTTTGTCAGCCCACTCATTTGACGAAAATCCAAGATGTGATGGAACCCAGCAGAAGGAAACGTTGGTCCCTTTTAAAGTTAAGATATGAATTAATTTTGTGTGTGTGTGTGTGTGTGTGTGTGTGTGTGTGTGTGTGTGTGTGTGTGTGTTGCAAGATTAGCTGATAGACAGGCAGACAGAGAAACAAGAGAAAGGCATAACATAGGAAAACACAAGACAGAGCAAATAATCTGAGAGAGAGAGAGAGACAGACAGACAGACAGACAGACAGACAGACTGACAAACAGACAGACAGACAGAGAGACAGGAGAGAGAGAGACGAAAGCAGACAGAGACAAAGACAGAGAGACAGAGAGACAGAGAGAGACAGAGAGAGAGAGAGAGAGAGAGAGAGAGAGAGAGAGAGAGAGAGAGAGATTATATTGCTATATTCGTTATTACGTGCAGTTTTCCTCTATGACACACAAAAAGGAGAAGCAGCTAATTTCCGATCTTTTTTAGACATGAAGGTAGTGTATCAACCTGTGTGCTGAGGTGTGTTTATAGAGTGCCTGTCTGCCTATTTGTTTTCATAGCGAAACAGAATATACAACGGCAGCAACAATGAGAACACCATCGCCAGGACTGCTGCTGCTGCCTCCTCTGCTGCTGCTGCAACCGCTGCTGTTGCTGATGATGTTGATGTCGAGGAGGAGGAGGAAGAAGAGGAGGAGGAAGGGGAGGAACAGGACGAAGAGGAGGAGGAGGAGGTGGTGGTGGAGGAGGAGGAGGAGGAAGAGGAGAAGAAGGAGGACGACGACAATGTCGACGACGACGTTGACGACGACGACGACGACGGCGACGACGATGATGATGATGATGAAGAAGATGATGATGATGATGATGATGATGATGATGATGATGATGATGATGATGATGATGATGATGATGATGACGATGATGACGACCACGACCACGACCACGACCACGACCATATCTAGACTTCCTTTTTTTTCCTTGTTAATAGCCAACAGTAAGCCAGAAAAAACTAAGCGGTCATCCATCTCGCTCATTCTTCTCCCCCTTCCCCTTTCTCTCGTAGCGCATACCCTAATCTTCCTTTTTCATCACCACCAAACCCACCCTTTCGCGCCCTTAACCCCCGCCTTAAAAATCATTTATTTGCAGTTTCTTGCCAACCAAAATTGGAAGTAAAATAACTACACATCGACGCTGCCTTAAAACATCACAGTAACGCTTCCTTTTTCGCGTGTCCCTTTAGATTTCTCTTGCCCGTAGAAGACCTTCAGTTCGAAACGAGGTGCTTCTGTATCATCCAATGTTCAGTCCACTCCTCTCTCTTCACCTTTTTGCTGTAGTCAACTTTCAGAGAGCAAAAAAAAAACTTTTTCTCTCCTGCTAATCAGGAGACGTCATTGGTTTTGGGTGTAGAGAGGGAAAAAAATATCGTTGCATGTAATTTGGAAGGATTTCATTTTAAACTCTAGCTTCTGAGCACATATGTAAAACTTGTGTTATCAAAATTGAAGTGGATGTCAATATAGAAGAAGCTGAAACAGACACTGCAGTATTTAAACATTGTTTTCCCCGCTCTCGCTCTCGCTCTCTCTCTCTCGCTCTCTCTCTCTCCTCTCACTCTCTCTCTCTCTCTCTCTCTCTCTCTCTCTCTCTCTGTGCTCTCTGTCTGTCTGTCTGTCTGTCTCTCTCTCTCTCTCTCTCTCTCTCTCTCTCTCTCTCTCTCTCTCCCTCCCTCCCCCTCCTCCCTCTGTCTCTCTCTCCCCCTTTCTCTCTCTCTCTCTCTCTGAGCGCGTACGCGTATGTTTGCGTGTGTGTGCGCGCGCGCGCGCGCGCGAGCGTGCGTGAGTGCGTGCGTGCGTATGTTTGTGTGTGTGATGATACGTAATTTCCCGTATGTTGTACAACTCTGTGCGACTGGTTTATAGAGTCATGGGAATTCAGCAGTCTTTCTACCTAACTTATCAAAATAGGAAATATAATATTTAAAAAAAGGAGGAGAGGGCAAACAAAACAAACAAATAAACAAACCAGCTTGTGATAAAATATGTTCATGACTTCGACGACGGTGCTGGTTAAGCCCTGAGTAAATCGCTTCCTTTTTTCTGGACATCTTTGAAACCCGAAAACCTTCTGTTCCGTCTACTGAACTTTTCTATCTCCTCCCCACCTTCCCACTTTACCCACCCACCCCCCCTCCTCCCGTCCATCTCAAGCCCCGCAAGCTCCCCCATTTACAACCCCTTCCACAGTCTATCCTTCCCGCCACCATTCCAATCCCTATCTACAATCTTTGGGAACGAACTGGAGGTTACTGTGAAAGAAAAGAGGACGACAGGTCTACCTGAAGCCTTAGTTCAGCAGTGCAAAAATGTTCTCTGTCTGTCTGTCCGTCCGTCAGTTCCCCCCCCCCCCCTCTCTCTCTCTCTCCTCTCTCTCTCGCTCGCTCGTCGGTCGCCCCCCCCCCCCCCCCCCCTCTCTCTCTCTCCCCCATCTCTTTCGTGAAATCTTACTACAGTCATCCTCATCCATATCTAGGCTGAGCTCTTTCAGGTCGTCAACCTATGTGGATATCGTTGAAAATTAAACTTGAGTCTGTCTGTCTGTCTCTCTATCCCCCTGAATCTGTCTGTCTGTCTGTCTGTCTGTCTGTCTGTCTCTCTCTCTCTCTCTCTCTCTCTCTCTCTCTCTCTCTCTCTCTCTCTCTCTCTCTCTCTTTTCTCTCTTGTGTGGTGTGTGTGTGTGTGTGTGTGTGTGTGTGTGTGTGTGTGTGTGTTGTGTGTGTGTGCGTGTGCGTGCGTGCGTACGTGCGCGTGTGTGTGTGTGCGTGGTGTGTGTGTGTGTGCGCGCGCGCGCGCGCTCGCGCGTGCGCGTGCGGGGGAGAGAGAGAGAGAGAGAGAGAGAGGAGAGAGAAGAGAGAGAGAGAGAGAGAGAGAGAGAGAGAGAGAAGAGAGACTGTATGCGTGCGTGTGCGTCTGTGTATTGGTCTCTGTATCTGTGTTTGTGCTTGAATGCATGCACTCGTGCTTGCATACGTGTGTGTGTGTGTGTGGTGTGTGTGTGTGTGTGTGTGTGTGTGTGTGTGTGTGTGTGTAAGGAAGTGGATCAGGATGAACCAGTGTGCTGTATGCTGCTCAGCTTGCAGTTTTGTATGGAGGCTTTATTTTGTCATAGACGCGAAGGACTGGGCCGACCTAACCTGACGTGACGTTACGTGACGTGCACGTCCTTGCACT
>JADBJO010000828.1:492500-500000 GCA_016801955.1 Conus betulinus | reverse complement strand
GCTTTAATTCTATCACACTCTTTAGCTCTGCTTTTCACATGTGCCTGTAATCATTTATCCATTTCTGTTTATAGATAGATAGACA
Organism: Conus betulinus; assembly: GCA_016801955.1. Lineage (NCBI taxonomy): Eukaryota > Metazoa > Mollusca > Gastropoda > Neogastropoda > Conidae > Conus > Conus betulinus. The sequence continues at coordinate 499,915 of JADBJO010000828.1, read as the reverse complement.
GACAGACAGATAGACAGAAAGACAAAAAAGGCAGGTCGATAGATAGATAGACAGATGTAGCTAGATAGACAGATAAATAGATACTTGCGTACATGCACACATGCATACGTACATACATATATACATACATACCAACCAGATAGAGACAGCTATATGGCTAGATATGGGGGGAGGAGGGGGGGGCAGGAGGGGGGGAGGAGAGAGAGAGAGAGAGAGAGAGAGAGAGAGAGAGAGAGAGAGAGAGAGAGAGAGAGAGAGAGAGAGAGAGAGAGAAATTCAGAGTTGCAAAGAAAGACAGTTCCTGTGATTTTTTTTTTGAGTCAGAGTTTCCTGTTCAAATCAAACGCAGGCCCATTTCTTAATGCAAATAAGATCATTTTCAATGGATACACGTCAGAAAGGAAACTTTTAAAATCGTTTATTGCTATTTTTCTCACTTCCATGTGCTATAGTAAATTCTTCCAGTGAAAGTCATGATGTCAGCTCTCTCTCTCTCTCTCTCTCTCTCTCTCTCTCTCTCTCTCTCTCTCTCTCTCTCTCTCTCTCCATCACACACACACACACACACACACACACACACACACACACACACACACACACACACACACACACACACGCAAGCATGCACGCTCACATTCACTCACACACACACACGCGCGCGCGCACACACAGACGTACACACACACGCGCGTACGCGCGCGCAAGCAGTTTTATGCAGCACTTGGTTTACAATACACAGACACCACTATACATTAAATACCACATCCGTACAAGAATAGGAACACGGGCATGAAAACATGGTCACATTTAATCATTCGAAGTTGATAACTTGCAGACCGCAGAACAACCCAAATCTATATTACACATAACTACGGAAACATTATTATCCACGTTTGAAAAATGCTACATATTAACGAATGTCAAAAAATGACAGAAAAACAGGCATATCAAGAAATTAAATGATTCATCACCAATTATCAACCTCAACAACAATAGCATATGTTCATTTAAAGTCTCTACCTACCCTTTCTTTACACAGATCTGCTGCAATACGCACTCTCCACTAAGGATTTTGTCTTGATCCACCCGGCTCTAATTTTGCTCTGAACTGTGCCCGTGGCTTACTCTTGCTTTAGCCGGACGAACCAGGATCCAGACGAAGCTTATTTCAACAGGGTGCATTTTACTGGCATTTACATACGCGTGCGGAATATTGAAGTGAAACTTGCCCCCAAATGGGAAGAGAGAAAAAGACCAAGTTGTTATTGATTTTGTGTCAGACACAGTACAGGCTTATTCTGGGGCGTGCGCGACAGGGGAGAGGAAAGTAGGGTACAGGGAGGGGAGAGGAAAGGAATTAAATTGAAATCTCCCCCCCCCCCCCCCCCCCCCCCCCCGTGTGTGTGTGTGTGTGTGTGTGTGTGTGTGAGAGAGAGAGAGAGAGAGAGAGAGAGAGAGAGAGAGAGAGAGTTGTGTGTGTGTGTGTACGCGCGAGCGTTTGTGCGTAATTGGACTTGCGCATGTATGCGTGCTAGCCTGAGAGTGTTTCCCTTTACACACACACACGCGCGCGCGCGCTGTACACGCATATGCGCGCAAATACACACACACACTGAACAATCTGCGTCATCTGCAGATCTTTGTTAGACATTGTTCTGAACGAGTAGCGCCCGCAGCTAATATAAATACATACATATAAAATACATACACACACACACACACACACACACACACACACACACACACACACACACACACACACACACACACACACACACACACACACACACACACACACACACACACACACTAAACTATTAAATTTCCAAGGACAAGTAACTGAGCAGCATTCCAACAACTGACAGAGCAGTTTGTTGTTGCAATGACTGCATGAAATATATTCAATTATAAACAAAGATTGCTCATATGTCTTAGATTGAAGAAATAGGGGGAAAGATAAGCATTCAAATCTGCAGTGGTAGATAATTCTGCCTAACTAACAGTATGTGCTTGAGTGGGTGAATGGGGAATAAAAATGCTCCTCAAAATGAGCCTACAGCAGGCTTTATAGTCTCCTAGGAGGAGACAATCTCCAATGGGGAGAAAACTCACTAGCATATAACTCCTAGTCAGATACCAGTATTTCGAAACCTGATTGTTTCTCCTCAGTGACCGCGGAAAGTGGTAACTTGACTCCTCTGCCTTTCCAGTTTTAAGAAGAATGCTATCCCAGAAAGAGGCTGGTGTGCATTACCGTAGTATGTTGAGTTTTCAAAAAATCAACCAAAGGCGCGCCACCTAAGAAGCAAAAGAAAAATCATGAAAGAGCAAAACAAGCTACATGTAGAAAATGTAAAAAGATAACCTCTTGAGACACAAGTGCTGAGGGTCAATTCTTGGAATGAATCCACAAGGGACTAAATTACAATGAACTATTATATTCCAAGGATAAGTAACCGAGTACCATTCCAGCAACTTACAGAGTAGCTAAGACATAATCTAAGACATAAGAGCAAACTTTGTTATAATTGAATACATATATTCATATATACAAATATATATACATGCACATATACACACCCACATGCATGCCCGAACATATGCAAACATACGTAAATACATGATTGCACACACACACACACACACACACACACACACACCACACACACACACACACACACACACAACAAGCACAGATACATAAATGAATACGTACACACATATATGCAAACATACGCGCACATGCACTCACACATATATACATAGAGCGACAGAGAGAAAGAGGGATAGAGAGGGGAGAGAGAGAGACAGAGAGACAGACAGACAGAGAGAGAGAACAGACAGACAGACAGACAGACAGACAGACAAGACAGAGAGACAGAGACAGAGACAGAGACAGAGAGAGAGAAAGAGAGAGAGACAGAGACAGAGAGATAGTGACAGAGAGACAGAGACAGACAGACAGACAGAGAGACAGAGATAGAGACATAGACACAGACAGGGAGTGAGACAGAGACACAGAGAGGGAGGGAGGGATGGGGTACAGACAGACAGACAGACAGACAGAGAAAGAAAGACAGAGGTAAACAGAGACAGACACAGACAGACAGATAGACGCACGGACAGACAAACAAACAAACCAACAGACAGACAGACGGAATGATGTCGGTATCCTCGCTAACGTGGCATCAAGGAAAGCAGGCTACAGCAGACACGCAGACCTGGAAATGTTGCCGTGTCACACAATCTATTATTCCAGACTTGTACGGCATCCCCAGTGAGTGGGGACCCCGGTCCACTGGAGGAGGTGCCAGAGACGGCACACACAGGGAGCGGCCGCCCTGTCACACCATCTATTATTGCAGACATGTAGGGCGTCCTGACTCTGTAGGGATTCCAGCCCCAAATGGTGGGTGGGTGCCAGAGAAGGGCAGAGTGCGTCGGAATGAAAATGTAAAATACATGTCGGGAGACTGGAAACTGGAGACTCTCTCTCTCTCTCTCTCTCTCTCTCTCTCTCTCTCTCTCTCTCTCTCTCTCTCTCTCTCTCTCTCTCTCTCTCTCTCTCTCCCTCTCTCTCTCTCTCTCTCTCTCTCTCTCTCTCTCTCTCTCTCTCTCTCTCTCTCTCTCTCTCAAGGACGTAGAGAAATGGAATATCAGACTGACTTACTAAGTCATTTTTTTTTAGCTGATAAATACTTACAGGAACACGGCGCCATTGTAGGCAGTGTCGTGGACAAAATTACACATCGAAAAAGAAGTCGTACACTACTGCAAATATTTGGTTTGCAAACACTTTCGACAGTCAGTTCCTAAGGTATCTGAATTATTACAGAACGGGGGCATTTCCTTCCTCAGATCCCTACAACAGCAATATCCTTAAGCAAATATGTTGAGTTCAATTCAGTTCACATATAATTAATCCATGCCAAAATTAAACTTGTCTTTGTGTGGCGAATAATACGAGCTACTCATTTTCGGGTGTGGGTCAATATCAGTAAAGCCATTACCAAATCGTAAAATAAGACCAAACGGACACATTTCCATCACATTTCCATAGTGGTGCTGTATTCACAACAAGCTGGCTATAACCAGTCGGCCCTATTTACTGTTTAGCATCCAATGAAAATGAAGCGAATTAGATGTGCAATCCTGTAAAAGAACATACTGTTTCACATCCGCACTATAGAAACACATCTTCTGCCTTTGTCATGTGTAGTTCCAAATCTATATGCACCAGCTGCTCAAATCGTATTTTGTCTGCCTTTCAGACTGGTCCTCCTCTGCAACGAAAAGAAAAAACTCGGTAATATGTCTCCGTACCAGCACGTATGAATAAAGTCTGCAGACAGAATCCTACATGGAGTGAAGATAAAAGATAGACTGCTGATTCTAGCAAGTGGTGGATGCAGTCCGAATGCCAGCGACAGAATTGACGTGACGAATATTCCTTTTTACCTAACAGACGTGTTCCGAAAAAAAAAAAAAAAAAAACTTCGGTAGGAGGACAAATGGCTGTTTTGCCCTTTGATGCTAGATAATGTCGCTCAAGCACGTGTACAGTGCATTTACCTGCTGTGTGTCTGGCTGGTTACTCACGGCTTTTTCAGGCCCACTGCCTTAAAGGAGAGAACTCGTTTGGACTGGAAACACACACACACACACACACACACACACACACACACACACGCACACACACACACACACAGAGAGAGAGAGAGAGAGAGAGAGAGAGAGAGAGAGAGAGAGAGAGAGAGGAGACAGTCAGGCAGGCAGACAGACAGACAGGCAGATAGACAGACAGACAGAGACAGACAAACAGAGACAGAGAGACACAGAGAGACACAGAGAGAAAAAATAGATGGCACCATTAAACCCAAATTAGCGCAGTGGTCTATGCCTCTCGACTGTACACTCCTAGCCTTCGTTGATCTTTGTCGATCCCAATTAGACTGTGACGAACATCCCATAACACGAGCCATTTTCACCTGGCCAGTTTGTGCAGTCCTTGCAGTACTTGAAAGCAGATTGTTTGTCCACTTGCAACATGTCTGTCCAAACATCGTCTGTGTTGGAATGCTTGCCCATATGCTGTCGCTAGGGTATAGATCTGGACTCAATGGGGTCAGATAAGTATGAGAACTCTGTTACGTCATTTCGGGTATTTTGAGTTGACTTTCGGAATGAGAGTGTTGTCTTCTTACAGATACATCGTTTGAGTAGGTATTGGCTGGCGAAGAAATGCACAGTTGTTTTGACGCACTCTCATGTGCTTATCACCGTTCATATTTCCATCCACATAGTCTAGTGGACCATCTCCACCATGAGAGATGCATGTCCACATCATTAGTTTGGATGTTGTCTAGTTATCAAAATAGTCACGGGCCACAGAAAGCACTCATTATTCTTTTTTGGCTTTTTAACTCGCTAAGTCGGTTCGATAATAACAATTATGATTTCATCACCGTAGGTTACTTTTTTAAGCCGTTCAAATTCCAGTCTAGTGAACCCTAGCAGGACTAAATCGCTTCTTTCTATTATACTCGGTGTTAAATTCCAGAGGAACAGTGCTGAAATCGTTTCTCTTTGGTCTTCTCAAGAATAATTTGCTTCTTCTTTCAGGGATGCTTTGAACGCCAAAGCCCATTAACACATCTCTTGATGATCTTATCAATCACTTTGACAGAAGCTGAAGCACAACATTCCAAGCAATTTGAAACTGTCACCAACTTGCCTCCTTTCACAGTTCTTGAAAGTATAGATGTGCAGACACACACCTCTCCATGAATGCTTTCAATTATTAAAGCAAATCGCCTGGTGCCGATTCAGAAACCACTAAAAAAAATCGTTGCTTGGTATGGCTCATAAAAAACACTCATTTAATTGATCATGAACATGTAAACAGCATTCCTCATTTACAAGTGAAAAACACGTACCAATACAATAATTTCAATTCAATATTCTATAAATTGAAACTTGCCTTTAAAACTAAATATACAAACAAAGCAAAATGTATATGTGGAGAGTGAAGAATAACCAGCAAGCACTTGCTGTTTGACTGTTTACCTCTTCAAGCTCATCTACCACCATTGTCAGGCATGTCTGTGTTTGATGTCTTTTCAGATTTAGAGTTTGCCTTTAATGTTGTTTTTTCTTTAATTTGTAGTCCAGTTAAGCATGTACTTAAAGGTTATTTGCAGGTATGTTGTAGGGATGTTTAGAGGGATATTAATATGCACTCAGATGACCACATTATGCATATACTTACATAGTCACAGACATTAATGCATCTCTCTCTCTCTCTCTCTCTCCTCTCTCTCTCTCTCTCTCTCTCTCTCTCTCTTCGTCTAATATCACAGATGTGAACAGACGTAAAACTGAAGTACTACTACTACTACTACTACTACTACTACTACTACTACTACTACTACTACTACTTTCCACTTAGCATATGTTTTCTGCGGTTTTTCTCTCATGGCATGGCTTGTACGCTTCCCCTTTCGGCGCTGATTAATTCCCGCAGTTTTGCTACCTCGCACATCTGGAACCCTTGATCGATTCAAAGTATGCTGTAATTTTGTTTTCTCCTCGTGAATGGTATTGCGCGCTGATGCCATTTCAGATCCATATGGCTGACATCGACTGGACGACAACTTATCAAACTCCTCCCTAATCTCCTCAACGTGTATGTATGGGTGGCCAACACTTTGCCAAAGTAAAGATATTTGATCTACAGTGTATTGAAGACAACCGCCTAAAAATTGTCCCTTCACATTTTCAAAGAAAAATCCACAAATTCGTCCTCCCAGCACGCACACGCGCATGCACACACACACACACACACACACACACACACACACACACACACACACACACACACACACACACACACACACACACACACACACACACACACACACACACACACGTATACACACACACACACACACACACACACACACACACACAATTTCAGCACTCAATAAATACAATAGGGGCCAAGTCCATATCCTGCGGGAAAAGGTCCTGTTGTTACAGCAAAGGCACAGACGCTAGTGGCTGCAAAAGAGTTCGCATAACCTGTTGTTTTTTGCACATGGTGCTCGAGGCCACCGGCTTCACTCCAGCGGTGTGCCGCTATAGCTTTCCGCGGAGAATGTTTGCCAGTCAGAGAAGGTTTATATGTATGGCGTACTAACAGAGACTAAAGCAAGTGCGATGCATGGACTATACAAGATTTGCGTTTTGATGTCAGGCTGTACGAACTGTGTGTGAAAACAGAAGTCAGAGATGTTTTGCTCTGGATGGGTGAATCCTTTGTACACTCATAATGTTCAGAAATATTTGAGAAAGAGAGAAAAAGCCATTAACTGCAACATGAACTGTATAAACAATCCTATTGTTTTACTGGATTT
>JADBJO010000828.1:482500-485000 GCA_016801955.1 Conus betulinus | reverse complement strand
GGGAGGAAGGAAGACAACATGAAATAAAACTAACGGTTTTAGATGGGGAGGAGAACTGAGAATGTGAAAAAAAAAAAAAAAAAAAACTCACGCAAGGCCAATCTAATGAAACGTGTCCTTCATGTTCCGCCGTCTTTTGTGAAACATGTTTCCTAATCGAAGCATAATTTCGGTTTGTTTCTTTTGTTTTGCTTTGTTTTGATCTGCTTCTTCTCATTATCTGGCTCTTTTTTCTCTTTTTTCCCCTGATGATCTGGGTGAGCCACTCTCATATTTGTATTTCTTACATGGAACTTTTCAGAGTGAGGCAAGACAAAGACAGTGGGTACATGCTACGTTCTTCCACAATATGCAAACAGACAGGGAGGGAGGAAGTATGGAGAGGGTGGCACCATTCAAGAGACGTTGTTATTACGTGGTCCATGGAATAAAAAGAAACGACAACACACAATCCACTAACATTTCCTGCCTAATCTCTACCGTGTTCCTGTCGAAGATTTTATTATTAAAAAATAAAAAGAAGAAAAAACCTGAGACACTAGGTTGTGTGATGATTGTCCTAGGATTTCATCTCAATCAATGCAGAGACTAGGTTGTTTGATGATTGTCCTAGGATTTCATCTCAATCAATGCAGAGACTAGGTTGTTTGATGATTGTCCTATGATTTCATCCCAATCAATGCAGTGTCTCTTTCAGTGGGTGCTCTCCAGGTGGCCTGTCCCCTGAAGACCTCTTTGTGGCTGTTGGCTCAAGGACTGAAGAACGACCCTGACCGGGCCTGTTATTCAAGAGCTGAAATGACGGCCGTGGTATGACTACAACTGACAGGAAGATAAAACAACACACACACACACACGCACGCACGCACGCGCACGCACGCGCGCGCGCGCGCACGCACACGCCTCATACATACACGCGCGTGCAATCATCAGTGATAATAGGTATCACGACCAGACGGTCAAGATCGATGACATGAGACGCTACTGATTCACATGCTACTTGTATGCTCGCTTAAATCTCTCTCTCTCTCTCTCTCTCTCTCTCTCTCTCTCTCTCTCTCTCTCTCTCTCTCACACACACACACACACACACACACACACACACACACACACACACACACACACACACACACACTATGGAGTCTGACACACTGAATCTCATAATCACCTGGTGCAGACAAACCAGACAGCCACGAATGGCTGAGCTGCAGTACATTCGCGTTACCATGAGTCACAAATGGGGAGAGATGTCACGCACCACTCTGTGGCACCTGCGTGCGTGCATGCGCCCGCGAGCTGTGTGTGTGTGTGTGTGTGTGTGTGTGTGTGTGTGTGTGTGTGTGTGTGTGTGTGTGTGTGTGTGTGTGTGTGTGTGTGTGTGTGTGTGTGTGTGTGTGTGTGTGTGTGTGTGTGTGTGTGTGTGTGTGTGTGTGTGTGTGTGTGTGTGTGTGTGTGTGTGTGTGTGTGTGTGTGTGTGTGTGTGTTGTGTGAATTGTGAACAGCAATGACCAATCTTTGAACCAAGTTAAATTTAGCTGCAGTCAGCAAAACGGAAAAAAAAAATCGATCATGTGTAAACGAGGGTGTGAAATGTAAACCACTTTGAGCTAGGTCTCCATGCAATGATAAGATTTATAAATAGTCTCTGTAGCAAAAACATTAACATGCCATAACTAACCACCCCCCCCCCCCCCCCCCCCCCCTAAAAAAAACATTAATATTCGAACAATACAACACTGCTCACTGACCTTTTTGTTATCACAATAACGTCTATTACGTCATCATTAGTCAAAGAGACATGACTTGCTTCACGGCATTTCTACAACTGCTACCAACGACAACTGAAGCACGTATTTGAAACACATGATTCGGTGCAAGTATGTAGTTACCATTGAGATGTGGGGAAATGATTATTGGTGAGATCGTTTCGTTTGGAAGTGCAGCTACAAACAAAAGTGAGAACAGAGAGAGAAAGAGAGAGAAGAGAGAGAGAGAGAGAGAGAGAGAGAGAGTGGGGGGGGGGGGAGGGAGGGGAGATGCTGATTAACTTTATTATATGCCCATCAACTGTGGAGAAGCAAGCGCTCTGCCAGTGCACTTTGTATTCTCGCTGTCAGGATATTGCACAATACCATTATTTTCTGCTTTTCTATCACTCTGTTTGACAGCATCAGATATTGTCTTTTCTTTCGTCTGCTGGCTTGTTTGTTTGTCATTTTTATGTTTCTAGCTGTCTTGTTAGAAAGATGTTTTGCTGGTGCTATCTTATCACAAACTACTGTACTGGGATCCGTCGACTTGGTCGTAAGACTGTGTACAGGGGTGCACTTGATCACCATTCGGCAGTGTCTGCCAGCCCATTATGTATGTGTGTGGCAGCATTACGCTTTTCCTGTTCTTTCATGTATATTGTCTGAAGCAATGAAGTAAGCAGAATGGCAAGCGCCAACATTTTATCTGTCGTGCAGTGGATTGTTGTAAATGTTATAGTTGTCTTCGT
>JADBJO010000828.1:472500-480000 GCA_016801955.1 Conus betulinus | reverse complement strand
CAACTTTCCCGCGAAAAGTGAAACACTGCGCAGCTGTCAAACAGCCGCTGGTGATGTCAATCTCCGCCACAAAAAGGGCAATCGGAACCAAGCCGCTTTTTTCTGACGAGAAAGGGGAATTCTTCCAACAGCCTGATTTGCCGTTTGTAGGGAAGAGAACTGAGAGGGAAGGAGAACGGAGAAACTCAAGCGAAGGGTCTCAATGTTGGGAATGTAAACACATCGTCGTTACTTCTGGATTTAGAGTTTGGTTTGGGTTTTGTTCTCGAGTCTTCCGTGCTTCTCTCCATAGCTTGACTCTAATGCTGCTCATTTCTAGTTCTGCCATACTGTGTAACATCCAAGTTGTGTCCTTCTGCACTCCATTGGGAATAGCCAATACTAGGTCGTTACTGGGTGACCTACCAGAAGAGACACTGCTCTGCCTTTGGGGGACGTGTGTTGTGTTTTTTTTAATACAAATTCTCGTCCAGCATGCGTACGACATGACCCAAGTGCTCGCAACAAGAAATGCCTAGTAGCAGAGCCATCTTGCTAAAGCGCACCACCACACCCTCTAAAAACTGTCCAACTGAACTAGATGGTAAAGAGCAAATCGAAACTGAGGTCATCACGAAAAAGAGAACACGACACAACACAATTCTTCATAGCAAAGGTCATTGTAAATCATTTTCTCACTTTTCTTTCCTCCAAATTGTTTCAAACAAATTACCGGGAGAGGTAAGATGACGAAATACAAAAGTAAAAACTGCTCCTTTCTACGGCAGACATAAGAAAATCCGAGACTCGAAACGTTCATCTTTCTCTCGCTATTGGAATTTGGAGGCCACAATAACAAAGCGTCGGGCATTGGATCACTGCTTCGTTGCCAAGAAACCCAAACAAAAAAAGCACTCTCTCTCTCTCTCTCTCTCTCTCTCTCTCTCTCTCTCTCTCTCTCTCTCTCTCTCTCTCTCTCCTTTCTCTCTCTTTCTCTCTCTCATAATCCATATATATATATATATATATAGATAGAGAGAGAGAGAGAGAGAGAGAGAGAGAGAGAGAGGGGGGAAGAGAGAGAGAGAGAGAAACAGATATACACAGATATAGATTGAGAGAGGGGGGGGGGGAGGGAGAGAGGGAGAGAGAGAGAGAGAAGAAAGAAAAAAGAAGAGAGAGAGAGAGAGAGAGAGAGTGAGAGAGAGAGAGAGAGAGGAGAGAGAGAGAGAGAGAGAGAGAGACTTTGACACTTTGATATTTTATTGTCATTACCAAAGAGGTCTTTTGAGAAGGGGGAGAGGTAACAGAAACAATAACATTTCCCTCTTCCTTTCCTGCAAACAAATAGTACACATTCATTCATACTGTGTATCAAATCAAAGGTTAACAAAAACAAATGAATTCGTAACATTTCCTCGTGTCCTAACGCACAGGAGTAATGCAATTTAAAAAATCTTAAGACTGACTCGACCATCCACTCAATCAAATGATGACATGTATCTTACTGATCTCTTCCACTTGCGATGAATGATAATATTCATTCAGATATCTCTTATAATGCATTATCTAAATTTCACTATCCTTCATCTGTCTAATTTTCAATGCTTCTATCCTTCATCTGTCTAATTTTCAATGCTTCTGCGATGAATTTCGCAACTGATTTAATTACAAGTTCATCATCGGACGATAACACGACAGCAACACTTTGTCTTTTCACTATATCTAACTGGAAGAAATGAACAATTTGTCTGCACTTCACTATAAGCAGTACAGTGGAACAGAAAGTGTTCTTCGTCATCAATAATGTGTCTGCATGCAGGACAAGGAGATTCTGTGGATGTTTCACATTCACACCATCTTTTTGTTCGCATTAAAACCTAGAGTTCTCAACCTTAATCTTGCGTAATTTATATTGTAGCATCTATCTGTGATGACAATGAGAAACTTTTCAGAATGAAACACATTCTTAAATGAGAAAAGCCAGCGATATTTTCCTTTACTTTCCATATGTGATTGCCAATTCTGTTTAAAAGAACAAACAAGCCTGTCTTTTAAATTCCGCAACGAACTGTTGCTCATTTACTACTACCTAGGTCATCCACACTATTCAAAAACCCTGTTCTGAAAGGACTTTCTTAAATTTATGAGCTCAGTTTTCTTTACCTTCTTTCCATTTCCAAAAGCATCATATCATAGGCTTGCCTGCTAAAACGAGACTTCAAGATCTTCAACCAGTACTCAATACATTTCACAAACGTACTTATATACAAAGGGTATCTGCCCATCTCTCCATATAAAACGGTGTTGGATGAATAAATAGGTACTTGAAGGAAACGCTTCATAGCATACGTATGTACTTTTTCCATTAGCAAATTTTCATGTAAGCCCCAAATTTCAGCTGCATATGTAAGAAGAGGTTTTATCTCTGTATCAAACATTTTCCAAAATATACCACAGTCTGTACACTTCAGTTTTCTCAGGGATTTCAGAATTTCAATAGTACCTTTTTTCCCCTTTTTCTTAGAGATTTTCCCATGCGTAACGGAAAGTTAATTTTGTTGAAAATATGATTCCAAGATATTCATATGAATTAACTACTTGAACGTTTGCATTTCCATAAGACCATTTTCACACATTCATTGGTGGCCACCTATTCTAAAGACCATTATATTCGTCTTATCCAAGTTAACTGATAAACCTAAGCGATCTGCTTCTTCTGTCAATACATTTAGTTGGTTTTGCAAACCTACAACTGTTCCGGACAGAAGAACAACATCATCAGCATACAGTAATAAAACTAATTCAACTGCTCCCGGTATTATCTGGATACCATGACTTCCTTTGCGGAACAGTTCCACAGCCAGTTCGTTTATGAAAAAAGAAAACAACTGTGGACTCAGCAAGCATCCTTGTTTTACTCCATTTGGACAATCGAAATAATCTGAATACTCACTCTTCACACGCAAACATGGCAGCACTGAGTTGTAGACCCCTCTAATAGCCATGTACAATTTACTATTAACACCACTTTTACGGAGTACATTCCACAGAGCATTTCGATTTACCGAGTCAAAGGCCTTCTTGAAATCTACAAATGCAATATAGAGCTTCGACCTACAGAGTAGATGTTTTTTAATCGAAGAATATAGTGTAAAATATATGGTCTATGGTGCTGTAACTGGTTCTAAAACCCTGCTTGTTCTTCCACTATTTTTTCTTCAGTTTCAGCCCATTCAGTTAATCTGGTATCTAGTATGTGAGTGTAGATTTCACTTAAAATGCTGTTAAGTGATACTCCACGATAGTTGTCGGGATTGTTCACGTCTCCTTGTTTATGAATTTGTACAATAATAGATTTAGCCCACTCTGATGGAAAGATACCATTATCAAAAAAAGTGGGGCAAATAAATGAACAAGGAAATCGATTACAGTTGTGTTTGCCTTCTTCAATATTTCTGCTACGATCCTATCTGGTCCTGCACTCTTTTCCTAATTTTAAAATGTTTAATACCAGCAACGACTTCTTCACTGGAAATATGTTGATTAAATAATGGCTAATATCATTCTCTGCTACCACCCCGGTCTCTTCTTCCATGCTTTTATTATCAAAACTATGAAAAAACGCCCCAAAAATGGTCATGCCACCGTTGAACTGAGATTTCGTTATACACAAAACTCTTCTTATTTACAGATCTTATCACTGACCAGAACATTTTAGAATCATTGACTGATTTTTTTAGTTTCTTTAACCTACTTTCTTTAAACTCCAGTTCCTTTGTTTTTCTTCCCGTTACATACTCTTTACGTGATACCGCGTTTTTCTTCTCTTTTCTTACTTTTATCTTTGGCTGTTTTGCATCTCTTAAATCTTTTTAATAACCTTTTAACTTCTGTTTCTTTCGTTCGCACTCATTATCAAACCAGTCATTGTATGTTCTGCTGCTTCTACAAATAACTCGAACCATACAAGCTGCGGCTCCGCACAAAACATTGACAAATTTATCTCGACTCTCATTCACATTAATTTATAATAATTGACGCACTTTCTGCATGCTGTCTAGAAATTCATCACATTCATTTCTGAATATACCAGTATATTCATCAGGCTGATATGAGAGAGAGAGAGAGAGAGAGAGAGAGAGAGAGAGAGAGAGAGAGAGAGAGAGAGAGAGAGAGAGAGTGTTTTTTTTTCTTTTTTTAATTAGTTTCTTCGCAACGAAGCAGAGAGAGAGAGAGAGAGAGACAGACAGACAGACAGACAGACAGACAGACAGACAGACAGACAGACAGACACAGATATAGAGAGACAGAGAGAAAGGGGGGGGACAGAGAGAGAGAGACAAATATTCTTTAAGTGGTTAAGAATGCATCATACATGCTTGTACTGATTAACCAATAAATCAAAGACGGGTTGTGTTTTTTGTTTAAACAAAACATGACTTAGGGATAGCAAGCAACCACGTGCTGGCAGCGAAGAGAAAGGACAGAGAAATACGACGAAGCCTCACTGGTTGGGAAATACGTACACAGCGATCAAATGAGCATTAGAGCGAATCCTCTCCCAAACCGACCCACCCACTCACCCCAACACAACACAATCAACCCCGCCCCTCCCCTCCATCACCACCACAAACAGAAGCCTGATTGAAAGTGCTTCACCACACGAACAGAAAAAAAACTCTCTGAGAGCTAAAAACAATCTCAGGAAGGAACACAGAAAAGAGAACATTAAAAAAAAACTGTTTAAGATGCGGGAGGAGATTTGAGAATGTGAAAACAAAAAAACACGCACATGATGCCAATCTGCTGAAACGTGTCCTTTGTGAAACATGTTTCCACATGGAAGCGTAATCTCGGTTTTTTGTTTGTTTGTTTTGCTTGTTTTGTTTTGTTTTTTTGTTTTGTTTTGTTTTGTTTTGTTTTGTTTTGTTTTTCGTTTGTGTGGTTTTTTCCCTCATGGTCCGGATTTCGTTCTTTCCTGACGAACAGGATGATGCCACTCTCAGATTCGTCTTCCCTATATGGATCTTCTAGAGTGAGGTAGGAAAATACGACAATGGGCGAGTGCTACGTTCCACCACACAAATACCAACAGACAGGGAAGCAGACAGCACGGACTGGAGAGTATCATTTAAAGGGCGTTACGATTATATGATTAGAGCGATAAAAAGGTTGGCAACATATAATTAATTCATTAACCTCTCCTGCCACGTCTTTTCCGTATTTTTGTTGAAGACTTTATTATTTCAAACGGAATGGTTCTGATAAGACTTGGTCGTTTAAAGCCCACCTTTGATTTTCACCTCTATCATTCACACCTCATGTGTAGGGCAGTGCAGTGTCTCCTTTCGTTGGGTACTATCCCGGTGACCTGTCTTTGAAAATTCTCAACTAACTGCCGGCGCTAGCACTGAAGAGGGAGAAACCTGACTGTGGCTGTTACGACAGAGTTCGAGTGCGAGCCGTGAGATTAATCCTACTGATAGAAGAATAATGTAGCAAAAAAAGAAACACAAAAAAAACACAACCACCACCACCACCACCACACAACACAACCACAACAACACCCGGAAAACTGATGATTCCATATTGGAGACAACTGCACGGACAAGCAGACCGTCGTTGCAGGATGTGGTGGCAACATCCAGCGGTGAATTGTCTCTCTCACACTGGCTCCACACTTAAGTAATTATTCTCGTCAGGAGAGAGCTTATTTTCCTGCATATTCTGGATCACCCAGGTACCACTGAACCCCACCGAAGTCACTCAGTAACAGTGCAGCGTGATCTCTGAGGGGCGTTCTTGTAATGACATTATAGGACTGAGGGTGTGTAGGTGTATTCAATAGTGGAAATCAGCGCCGTAGGAGAATACTTCTTTCACTGGCAAGGTAAGAAAGATATGATGAAAAGGAAAAGAAAAAAGAAAAAAGACTGCAAAAATAAAAGAAAATGAAAAGAAAACATGGTGAACATGGTCAAGAGTCATCCATATCAACACACTCACAGGGACTGTTGATGGATGGTCGTGTCAGCGCCCTCCGGAGGGGGGTACCTGTTCACGCTGGCTCCGCGACTATACTACTGTTAGCAGTGTTGATCTTAGCATGTGCTATCCTGCGCATACCAGAATCACTACAGGCATCATGTTGGCTCTGGAGGCATGAAGTAACCTAAGAAAATTACAATGTGGAATTATGTTCAGCCATTATATCTGTCCCCATGCCGGATCAAAAAACGTGCGTAACGTTCTCTGAGGGGTCGGACAATCTGTCAGCACTCTCATTGGACTGTGGGTCGTGGCGTGGACTTACTAGCGCTCAGTCTCCTCAGAAAGATGCTCACTCATGCTGGTTCCGCCAGATGTACTCGGTAAGCCTAGATGGAGTCGGAAGAAGCGCAACAAAACACCACTGAAAAGGTTATCATCCGGTGGGTTATCTCATGTCGGCGCGATATATATTGCACTCTGTTGACTGCAAATGCTTAGAATAAAGCAGGACGTGACTGAGTGTAGATGGTGAGAACAAGTGGAATCCCTCTGTGGGGAAACGGGACGGAAGGGGAACAAGGGGGTGGGGGAGACAACGAAGACAAAAAAGACAAAAAAAATGGACGATGACAAGTACGTAAAACAGCATGGAAGAAGACGACGGAGAAAAAGGAGAAGAATGGAACACAAGGTCTGAACATGTGTGTGTGTGTGTGTGTGTGTGTGTGTGTGTGTGTGTGTGTGTGTGTGTGTGTGTGTGTGTGTCTGTCTGTCTGTCTGTCTGTCTTTGTGTGTGTCTGTGTGTGTCTCTGAAAGAGAGAGTGTGCACGCGCGCGCGCACACGTGTGTGTGTGTGTGTGTGTGGGGGGGGGGGGGGAGCAGGGGTGGGACGCGCGCGCACACACACACACGGCAACCCAATCACGGGTGTTAAGATCCCTTTGCCTATCTTGTATGGTTCATGAGAGCAGGAAGGACTATGGCCTGAAAAACAAAACCGTATCTATAGTTTTGAAAAACCGGTGAGTTCCCCCGCTACCTCCCCCCCCCCCCACAATCCTCTCTCTCTCTCTCTCTCTCTCTCTCTCTCTCTCTCTCTCTCTCTCTCTCTCTCTCTCTCTCTCCCGCCCCCAACAATCCTCTCTCTCTCTCTCTCTCTCTCTCTCTCTCTCTCTCTCTCTCTCTCTCTCTCTCTGTCCCTTAAAACTATTTATTTTTGTAAATGCGAACATGCTATTACTCTAAATTAAAAAAAAAATTACAAATGTGCTTGCTCTACCGAGTCTCTGTCTGTACGTCTCTCTCTGTCCGTCCGTCTGACTGTCTTCGGTCTGTCTGTCTGTCTGTCTGTCTGTCTCTGTCTGTCTGTCTGTCACTCTCTCTCTCTCTCTCTCTCTCTCTGTCTGTCTGTCTGTCTGTCTCTCTCTCTCTCTCTCTCTCTCTCTCTCTCTCTCTCTCTCTCTCTCTCTCTCTCTCTCTCTCTCTCTGTGAAAATGTGCTTGGACGTATGCATGGTTCTGAATGTAT
>JADBJO010000828.1:457500-462500 GCA_016801955.1 Conus betulinus | reverse complement strand
AATGTATTGACAGTGAAGGGGCAGACACAATGGGAAGGGGGATGGGACAGGGAAAGGCCAGGGGAGAGGGCTGGAATGAAAGAATCTCACTAACAGAGACACTCTTAACGCAGCTGTGGAACGGCGCGCTGCCAGAAGTTTTAATTGTAGTCGAAGGAGACATCACGTAGTCCTTGTCAAATTTCTCCGTGTGAAGTTCGGCACGAGTCGAAAAAAGTCTGGGTAGTTCCTGTCAAATTTCTTTGTCGAAGTTTCAGTACTCTCCCTCTCTCTCTCTCTCTCTCTCTCTCTCCTCTCTCTCTCTCATCTCTCTCTCCTCTCTCTCTCTCTCTCTCTCTCGCGCAAATTCAAGAGCACTGGGGTTGGCAAGGGAGATGTGGTTCTCTGGGGGCTGATGTATTTCACGCACCTGATTGATCGATTGCTGATATTTTGCAAATGCTGTTCTTTATTCTTCTTCTCGTTTCTTGCTTATCTATCCTTTTTCATTTATTAATTGAGCGCTATATTTGACCACACACACACACACACACACACACACACACACACACACACAGCACTCACACACACACACACACACACACACACACACACATAGAGAGACAGAGAGAGAGATTAGAGAGAGAGAGAGAAGAGAGAGAGGAGAATATAAAAAGAAATCATTATTCATGTTCAATCATTTTTCTCTCTTTGGTGATTTTTTTTGTTTCTCTCTCTCTCTCTCTCTCTCTCCTCATCTCTCTCTCTTCCTCTCTCTCTCTCTCCTCTACTCTCTGCTCACTCCTCTGTCTGTCTGTCCTGTCTGTCTCCTCCGTTCCTCCCATCCTTCCCTCGCTCCCCCCTTCTCTCTGTCCTGTCTGTCTGGTCTGGTCTGTCTGTCTGTCCTCTCGCTCTCTCTCCATCCTCTCTCCTCGTGCTCTCTCCTTCTCTCTCTCTCTCTCTCTCTCTCTCTCATGATCTCCATAAAGCGGGTCGTAGTCGAGCGAATGTTCTCCCTTAGGTTCCTTGGATTTGTTCGGGTGATGTCACGATCTTTGTGACCGTTACGTGCTACGAGATGCAGAGGAGACACCCTGGGACTAATTTTAGCCGAAGAAGAAGACCCGAACAAACGGTGGGCAGGAACCAGCCGAGAAGAACAGATCTACGATTAGAAGGCCTCAGTCAAGTCGTAGCAGTCGCAGCTACTGTGACTGGTCTCTTGGTACCTCTCTCCCCCGCCTGACAGAAAGAGAGAGAGGTGGAGGGGGGGGGGGGGCAGAGACAGAGGCACAGAGAGAAAACGACAGTGAGAGAGAGAGAGACAAAGAGATAGACAGATACAGAAACAGGCAGTTTAGTCAGACAGACAGACAGGGACAGAGAGACGACAGAGATTATCTTGACAGGGCCTGCAGGGAGACAGACACAAACACACCTATTTGTGAGAGAGTGAGAGGAAGAGAGATTCAGCGAGAGCCCGAGAGAGAGAGAGAGAGAGAGAGAGAGAGAGAGAGAGAGAGAGAGAGAGAGAGGAGAGAGAGAGAGAGAGAGAGAATGAGAGTTGACAGAGAAGAGTGAGAGAGTGAGGACAGAGACAGACTACAGGAGAAAGAGTGAACGAGAGTGAGAGAGAGCACCATCGAGAGAGAGGAGAGAGAGGAGAGAGATAGAGAGAGAGAGAGAGAGAGAGAGAGAGAGAGAGAGAGGAGGGAGAGAGAGAGTGGGCAGAGGCAGAAAGAGACAGTGACTAAAAGACACAGAGACACTGAAGAGAGAGACATAGCCAAAGAGGGCGACTGACAGACAGGAGAGAGACAGACAGACAGACAGACAGACAGACAGACAGACAGAGAGAGAGATATTTCAGACAGAGAGAGGGACAGAGAGAGAGGTAGATGCCATCACGGAAACCTAAGCTCTTTCGATGCCGGAGACTGGGAGGAAAGGGGAGGGAGTGGGAGAGCAGGGGGAGGCGTTGTCAGTAAATACCGTCTCACTGGTCTTGGAACTCTCGCACAGCTATCAAAGTGAGCTGCCGTACACCCGCTCCCTTCTCAAGGAAAATATTCCAACCTAGAACGCTTCTCTTAACACATAGAACACACCAAACCGAAAATGGGAAAAAAAAGTATGTGTGGCGGGGAGGAGAGGGTGCTTGGGGATGTGGGACGGGGAGAGGGGAAAGAGAAGGAGGAAAAAACTAGGGTAACAGCACGAAGGGTAGAGTATCATTAGATGACGGTGGAGAACAAGAAAGACAGTTATGTTGGTGCCTCTAAACCCTCCATCCAACCCCCATACTCCGCCCCCTCCCCACCCCACCCCACCCCCCCCCCACCCCCTGCTCTCTCCCCACCCGACCCCAATCATAACCCGTCCCCTCCAATGTTTCCCCGAATGACATTCAATGTATATCTGGTTATCGCGACCTACTGACGTACTGTTATAGTCTGTATATTAAATTGTGACATTCTTCAAAATGTTCGCATCGCGTCCTACCTGCTCTTTTTTCGACGGGTTGGTTTTAGCTGCGCTCTGTCATCGTGCATCGCTCCTTATCGCAGTACGTAGTTGATTTATGCAACTGTACTTAACTGTACACACTGCACTGCCTAGCACCACACTTCACTCCTCTGTATTGTACTGTGCTGCCACTAATAGTGAGTAACACACTGTGCTGCACTGTATACTATTCTACCATACCGTCCTTGACCGTACTCAACTCTTAACTCTCTTCACTGCATGGCATTCCGTTTACTGACAGGAGATCAAGAAAATTCACCTGACACGAAACATGCAAGCCAGCGGGGAAAATCTATGAATGGTACCATGGTTTTAACCATCTGTTACTATTTCCTCAATCCTCTTGCAACCTTTCTCCGAGACGGTGAGAAGTCGGGAAAATAATCAAGCTGACCTTTCATATTCTGTGAAAGTACACCCCTTTTTTCCACACTTTGACATTCGTGAAAGCAACGCAAGCTGTTACAAGGCGAAGTTGAAAACGGAGAGCGGATCACATTAAAGGTTGAAAGGTTACGAGCTTCGTTGAAGAAAAAAAAATCCCTCTGTAATTTCGACAAGTCGTTAGGTATTTTGGGATTATTCAGCGAACAAAAGTTGGAGAGGTTCTGTGACCTGAAGTTTGTGTGCTCTGGATTTAAGATAAGCGGTAAAAGTCGCACACACCACACACACACACACACACACACACACACACACACCACACACACACACTGCACCAAACGCCTTCACATATACACACGCGTGCGCGTGCGTGCATATGATTTACACACAACAGCATACACAATGCGAAGACACACGCGCACGCAAACAGCGCACGCGCGGTAGCACGGTAAGGTGGCGGAAGAGAGAGAGAGAGAGAGAGAGAGAGAGAGAGAGAGAGAGAGAGAGAGAGTAGAGAATTCTTCTGGATATGTAATATGTGAATATGGAATCTGATGATGTGGAATATGGAATCCCCAAAGAAATTAGTCTAAATGTGGTACATAGCTTAAGACAAAACTTGTGTGAAAGCTGGTGATTGGAAAAGAAGTAAAAGGAGGAGGGAAAAGGAGGAAGAGGTGACAGGAGCGGGGGGGGCGGGGGGCGAGATACAGAGAATAACAAAATGAGACGAGAACGGGAAAAAAGGAAAAGAGAAGAAGAAGAAGAAGAAGAAGAAGAAGAAGAAGAAGGAGGAGAGGAGGAGAGGAGGAGATAGAGAGAGAGAAGAGAGAGAGAGAACGAGAGAGAGAGAGAGAGAGAGAGAGGAGAGAGAAGAAGGAGAAAACAAAGAAAAAAAATAGAGAAAGGTGAAAAGGAAATAATGAATGGGAAAAGAAAAAAGAAAGAAGAAAAGAAGAAAGAGGAGAGGAGAGAGGAGTAAAAGGAGAAGAGGAGGAAGAGAGAAGAAGAAAAAAAAGAAGGAGAAGAAGAAGAACAACATGAACAAGAACAAAAGAACAAGAAGAAAGACAGGGGGGGGGGGGGGGGTTAAGCGGGGCGGAGGAGGGGCAGGAGGGAGGGGAGGAGAGAATGCAGAAGGAGGGGAGGACGAGAATGACGACGACGACGACGGAAGACGACGACGACGCGAAGAAGAAGAGAAGGAAGAAGAAGAAAGAAGAAGAGAAGAGGAGGAGGAGAAGAAGGAGAAAAAGAAGGAGGAGAAGAAGAACAAGAACAAGAACAAGAAAAATAACAAGAACAGAAGAAAGACTGAGGGGGTGGGGGGGGTGGGGTGGTAAGCGGAGGCGGAGAAGGAGGGGCAGAAGGAGGAGGAGAACGAGAATGACGTCGACGACGACGACGACGACGACGACGACGATGAAGAAGAAGAAGAAGAAGAAGAAGAAGAAGAAGAAGAAGAGAAGTAGAAGAAGAAGAAAGAAGAAAGAAGAAGAGAAGAAGAAAAGGACCAAGATCAAGAAGAAGGAGGGACAAAAAGAAACCAGAAAATTGCCGGCACTCATTCCTCCCAGATGATGTTAATCTGATTCAGAGTGTTTCCTTTCACAAGAAGAGAAAACGAATGAAGAGTAAGAAACACCAACAAAAAGCATCATTATGAGAGTGAAAGACCGGCGAGATAACAATTTCAGGGGGGGGGGGGGGGGGAAAGAACTACGTAAATAAAGAAGAAGCCCCATCCCACTAAGTTTCGGAAAACAAGAAGACACGATCAAACCAGAAATGTACTGGTCTGACTTAGAAAAAAAAAAAAAAAAGAAAAAAAAAGGCATCTAAAAGAAATATATTACAAACGTTGATAGAGTCGAGAAAGAAAAAGAATTAATGAAACTGATACAAAATACCAAGTTCGTGTCACACGGGTAAAAAAACAAATGCCAACGAAAGACGGAAAACTGACTGGCAAGAAACCATGGACAGAAGATTACCACTGTTTATGAAAGAAAAACTGAGCAATGAACCAGCCCGCTTGAAACCAGTGTCAATAGATTAAAAACGGTTTGTAGGAGAGGAGGCGGGCAATACAAGACACGGAAAATAACCTC
>JADBJO010000828.1:445000-452500 GCA_016801955.1 Conus betulinus | reverse complement strand
TGTCCGTGAGAGAGAGAGAGAGAGAGAGAGAGAGAGAGAGAGAGAGAGAGAGAGAGAGAGAGAGAGAGAGAGAAGGAAGACGTGAGCAGGGACGGAGAAAAATTGTCATTGATAGCCACGGGTGGAACTGTGCTATTCCGGTTTGTCCGAGTCCTAGCAAGCGAGAGTCCAGCCCAGCATGTGAGAGAAGGAAGGAGAAAAAGAATCACAGTGAGATACACACACACACACACACACACACACACACACAACACAGAGAGAGAGAGAGAGAGAGAGAGAGAGAGAGAGAGAGAGAGAGAGAGAGAGAGAGAGAGAGAGAGAGAGAATTTGATTAGATTTGGTTTGATTGATTTGATGTATTTGTTTTGACAATGATTTAATGCTTAGACGTTTTGAAGAAAATAATCGGGGGGGGTCGGAGGTGTTTACCTCACCTGCATAATGACTGTCATATCAGACATACTGAACTAAATATTCGGTGACAAGGTGACCATGTCACGCTTTGAACACGGTGTCCGAGAGTCCCGTGCAATACGATGGCCAGGGCGCTCACAGCGATACAAGGTGCACGTCTGACCTCGAGTCGCAAAGACCACTGGTAAAGGTGGGGATAAGGCAGGGAAGGGGAGACAGGGAACGGGAGTAGGACGAAGAGGGAAGGGGGGGAGGGGGGAGATGGGGCCGGGTGAATGGGAGGGAGGGGGTGGGGGGGGGGAGGCCTCAGTTCTACCCTTCATTTTCCCCTCGTCGGCAGGGCTCCAGAGCATACGCCTGACTGTGGATCGCGCGTTCATCTGCCTGGGGTCTCTCCTGGCGAACCAGTAAAACTCTGATGGTTTGTCTTCAGTATCAGTATAGCTAAACGGAAAGGTTATATCGTCACTTTCGCAAACAACGGTATCGGGATCTTAATCAGAGGTGACCACGTGACAAAAACTGGTGGTTTTTAGACGTGTCTCTGCGGTTTCTCTTTAACGATCGGTCTGTGGGGGCTGACCCATGTCATCTCTGATAACATTGACACTGTGACTAGCTTCACGCGCTTTCACCAGGGAGCCGGTCGGTTTCATTCACTGTGGATGTTTCTGATGCCAACACATCAACACATCCTGAAAACCTTTCACAGAGAGTAGCGCTCCACAGTATCACATTGACAAACACCAGCCATTGATCTAAAAGATATGTAAGCGCTGTGTGACAAGACTGACTTTTTTCCCCCCTGAACTTCGTTTGATTTTCATTTGAAATAAAGGAGTCTTTTTGGTCCTCCAGCCTCCAATTTTTGCCCCACTTCATTCTTTTGCCTCCCCCCCCCCCCCCCCCCCCCCCCCCCCCCCCCCCCCCTTTTTTTTTTTTTTTTCTTTTCATTTCATTCTTTAATTTCATTAAAGGGAGAACCTCCGACCTCCTAATTTTTTTCGACTAGGGTTGAAACTGACTCATCCTCACCATGCATTGTCTATGTGTGTGCGTGTTTCTTTTTTTTTTTTTTTTGTGTTGTTGTTGTTGTTGTTTTTTGAAAAGATAGACACTCACCTGCTGATCGTAGGGTTCTAACGTTTGATACAAAGCGTCTGGGTTTGTTCATGGACTTATGTGCTGTGCACTGACATTTTCATTTTGTTATGTTTGCTCAGAGTATACTTTTAATCAAATGAAAACTATCCATTTGCACCTCCTCCCCTTACTCCTTTCCCCCTCCCCACACCGCTTTGTGTGCGTGTGTGCGTGCGTGCGTGCGTGCGCGCGCGCGCGCGTGTGTGTGTGTGTGTGTGTGTGTGTATGTGTCTGTGTGTCTGTCTGTCAGTCTGTCTGTGTGATGTGTCTGTGTGTGTGCGTGCGTGCGTGCGTGCGTGCGTGCGTGTGTGTGTGTGTGTGTGTGTGTGTGTGTGTGTGTGTGTGTGTGTAGAATTTTTCCCCAGCATACATTTTATAGCGGTGATGTGACTATATAAGTTTACAGTCAACACATTCTCAATGTCCCATAATTATTAAATATTTCATGAACAATACAAACTGAGAACAATGAGCAGACTGATTAAGGCAGGGAATGCATGAGTGAGTACAAATACAAGAGCACAACATTTTAGAAGAGACAGACAGACAGACAGACAGACAGAGAGAAGTGGGGCTTCATATATTCAAGTTTACTATCAATCGTCCCCCTCCCTTCCTGTTCATCCTGTTGCCTGTATTCTTTGTGTGTTGACCAAAATCAGTGTGTGAGAAATCATTCAGTCTTTCATACTCTGCATTGCATTTGTTGCTAAGAAAGTATGAATACTGGTGCATTTGTGTTTTTCTTTTTTCGCTTCATACGCATTTTCCCTATTAAGATGATGTGGCTGACTGTATTTGCCTTTGATTATCGTTTTCACACGCACCTTTCTTAACTCCAAACAGAATGCCAAAATATATCATACTGATACCTGACTGACCATAAATATAGCATTCAAATAACTCATACTGATACCTGACTGACCATAAATATAGCATTCAATCTTATTCCGGAATGCTTTGATTGGGGGACAGTTGTGGAAAAATGTTCTAAGCAACCCACTTCATTTCTGCTAATATAGCATTTATTGTCATCCACCAGTTTCATTTTATGTAATAAACTTTGGGCATATGTTATGAACTATTTTTCACCGCAACTCCCTCGATGTAATGTCTTTTGTAGTGTTGTGCCAATAACCACGTAACCTTGCCTATTTCAAAGTTTTGATTTCTGAGCCAAAATCCATGAGCATAAGTTTCTAAGTCCTCGGTCGTATTTTCTTTGTCTTTTGATATCTTCGTGGCATGTTTTGTTTTTCGAACAATAAACCTGGTTGTCAATGTCTTCCTGTATCCATTCTTCTGGGTATGGGTGTTCACAAATCCATTTTTTCCACATTACAGGAGCCCAAATGATGGAAAATATGCTACTTTGGTTGCTTTCCTCCCAAGGGCTTGGAGACAGACAGAGAGAGAGAGAGAGAGAGAGAGAGAGAGAGAGAGGGGGGGGGGGGGGGGTCGGAGAGAGACAAAAGGAGAGAGGGACAGGAGGAAGAGAGAAAGAGAGAGGAGGAAGAATGAGAGAGGAAGGGAGAGAGAGAAGAAAGGTAAGTAATGGGGACATGGAGAGAGAGAGAGACAGAAGGAGAGAGAGAGAGAGACAGAGACAGACAGAGACAGACAGAGATAGACAGATAGACAGAGACAGAGTCACACACACACACACACACACACACACACACACACACACACACACACACACACAGAGGAAAAGGATGGAGGGGGAGAGCTAGAGAAGATGAACTGGGACAGAGACACGAGAGTGGAGAGACAGAGGCAAAGATATTTACAGTGATCTTAGACGGGCTGATGCGTGTGTGTGTGTGTGTGTGTGTGGGGGGGGGGGGGGGGGGGGGGGGGGAAAATGTGTTCTTTTTTTAAAAATGTCATTAAAAGCGTATGAAGTGTGGAGGTAGTGTAGTATGCTAATCTCTGCATGCATAGTCTATTAATGTAGTATGCTAATCTCTGCATGCATAGTCTATTAATGTAGTATGCTAATCTCTGCATGCATAGTCTATTTAGTTAATGAGATACCAATAAGTGACCATCACTTTAACCCCATTCTAATCTACCGGCATAACGGTAACTACTTTAGCCTGGATTCATATCTGAACATTAAAAACAAACAAAAAAAAACAAAACAAAACAAAAAAAAAAAAAAAAAAAAAAAAAAAAAAAAAAAAAAAAAAAAAAAAAAAACATTCTTAACCATTGGAATAATAAGAAAATAAAATTCAACAAGTATCTCGAGAATCAAAGTAAAAAATGTCCAGCTGGACTCTTAACAATTGCCCTAACAGCTTCTATAGCCTTCGCTTCGTTTCCAAAAAATGTCCCAAAAATTCTCGATTGATGGGTTCAAACTTACAGCCAAGTGGGTAAATATTTTTTAGTATTTCTGCAAAGAAAGATGACATGGAATGGTGTAATATTTTGGCCACAGCTGCAAGTGACATTTTTACAATATTTTGTTTTGTATGCATCAAGTCTAAGTCTAAAGATCAGACTCTTCAAAATCCGTTCCTGATGGAGATTGTGTCCAGTTTTATATTTTACAAGATTTTTAAAGAAGTTTCCCTTGTTGTCCTTTATTATGTTTGGACACTCTTTTTGTCTTCGTATCATCGAATCCCATGATGCTTTACGTAAAAGACTATAGTTTTCATACAAGGATAAAGGAATATTTATTTTTGTAAGCTCTTTTTCTTAGCTGCACTATTTTTGGCTAACCGATCAACCCTTTCATTTGCTGCTAAGCCACAATGTGATGGAATCCAACAAAAATCAATAGAAGAACCACGCAAAGACAAAAAGTGAATTAAATGGTATATCTCTGATATCATTTCTCCTCTCACTCTTGTATGAGAATATTTTAAAGCTTGTAAGACAGATTTTGAATCGACACAAAATAATATTTGGAATATCGTATATGGAAAAAACTAACAAGATAGTTCAGTGCCATAATAATAGCAATTAGCTCTGCTGTGAATACAGAGAAATTTTTCCCAATGTGATACGATTTCTCTATTTTTAATGATGGAATAATGAATGCAGCACCTGATAAATGGTTTTCAAGTACAGAACCATCTGTGTATATTTTAGATGATTTATATAGTTTTCATTCATATGTGCCTTGACATATGTTGGCAGCATGATCCCATCACTTTTCCTTAAATCTGTATAATTAATATCGTAATTAGCCTTACTAAGCTCCCATTGAGGAATATTACTGTAACTCGTTTGAGGAGCTACTGTTTGGGGTTCAACGCCAGCATCTGTAAATAATGGGGACGTGTAGGAGCCTATAGTTTTTACAGAGTCAAAACTCTGTGCTCGCTTTGGAAAATGTATTTCTGATTTTAAACCAGTTTCCTGATACATGAATTTTGCGTTGAATGGCTCCTTAATATATTTTGCTGAAGCAAGTTTCATATTTTCGGCAAAAGGCAAAATTCCTATTTCTGTGTAGGTTTTTAGTGTTGAGGCATGGACAGGGACACCGAGAGCTATCTTATAAGCTTTGCAATCGATACTTTGCATCTTTGTTATCAAACATTTTGGAGCTGAAAAGAATATTTCCTGAGCATAAGATAATTTTGATCTCACAAGTGCAGTTGCTAAATGAATAAGTACCTTGCTATCTTTTCCCCACGACTGTCGACTTATCATTTTTAATAAATTTAATCCTTTTCTGGCTTTTGTCAGAATATTTTCCAAATGGTAGTTCCAATTCAATTTAGAAGTCAGACTTACTCCTAGAAATTTAAC
The DNA here is from genome assembly GCA_016801955.1 of Conus betulinus. NCBI lineage: Eukaryota > Metazoa > Mollusca > Gastropoda > Neogastropoda > Conidae > Conus > Conus betulinus. The sequence goes on along the minus strand of JADBJO010000828.1, from coordinate 447,172 downwards.
AACTTTTTTATATTCAAGCGGCATTCCATTTATTGAAAAGAGGGTAGAGATTTAGGATCATAGCCAGAGTTGAAGAGAACCATATGCGATTTTTCATGTGAAAGAGTTAGTCCGTTTTCAATCATGTATTTGCTGATTTTGTCTAGTTCACTCTGATATACCTTTTTAATATAGTTAATTGACCTAATCGGTGTAAGCTTTTTTAGAGTAACTTTCATCCATATGCAGATATCATCCGCATATTGTGCTAGCTCAACGTTGTTGGAGACCACTTTTGAAGATCATGCATCAAAATATTGAAAAGGATTGGGGCTATTACACCTCCTTGTGGGATTCCCATCTGTATACGTCTTTGATTAGAGTAGACGTTACCAACTTTAGTCTGTATTGTTCTTTCGCTTAAAAATGCCTTTATATAGTTATACATACAACCTGAAATACCTACTGATTTAGTTTGTTTAGAAGTTTTGAATGCCAAACTTGGTCATATGCCTTTCTAATGTCAAAAAAAGTGGCAAGTACGTTTTTCCTACGTGAAAACTGATGTTTAATCTGAGTGGTAATTTTTACTAAATGATCAACTGACGATTTACCTTTTCTAAAACCCGCTTGTTGTATTGGTATTACATTATTTTTTTCACAGAAGTGTTCAAGCCTTTTTAGAATATTCTTTCCATAAGTTTTCCCACATGTGATGTAAGAGCGACAGGTCTATAATTATTTTCATCTGATTTTGACTTTCCCTCCTTGGGAATAGGGGGGTAACAGTAGATTGTTTCCATAAAGATGGCTGAATCCCCTCAATCCAACATTTTTGAAAAAAATAAAACTCAGAAAAAATTTTACATTACGTGGTAAATGTTTTATCATTTCATTGGAAATTGCGTCTGGACCCACCGATTTTTTCTTTGATCCAAGGTTTGAAATTGCATCATTTGTTTCCTGAAAAGTAATAGGAGCATTTGTATAGTGATTGTTATTGGGACTTTTTTCATTGTCTTCGTTTTCGTCCATTTTTTCTCTAAGCTGTTTTTGTTCTTCTGAGAGACCTTCAAAGTTACTATTTTTTGCAAATGCATCTGCAAATGCTTCAGCCTTTTCAAAATTGGAAGGAAATTCGTTATTTTCTAATTTCAAGGGGTACCCAGGAAGGCTTATTCCATTTCTCATTTCTTTTATTTTTTTCCAAGTTTTCTGAGATCTTTTATGATTTTGAACCTCATTTTCACAGAAATTTGACCAATATTCTTCCTTTGCCTTTTCATTCACTCTATTACTGTGATTTTTTGCTTTGTTTTTTTCAGCAATCTTTTCTGGATCTGTTTTATTTTTTAGATACATTTTATAAGCCTCCATTTTTTGTTCTCTTGCTTCTTCACAGGAAACATTCCACCAAATATTTCCTGTATATTTTCTTGTTTTATCAGGATTGCATTTAGGGATTGAAAGCTCAGCTGCACGCAAAACAGTATCAACAAATTTCATGTAACTTGTATCAACATCATCAACCATCATCTCCTCGCAATTGCAAATTGAAAGAATGTTTTCAAATCTATCCCAATCAGCTTTGTTGTAGTTAAATTTGGGGATTTGATCTTTTGTGAGGTCAGAAATAGTTTGTTTTACTTGATGGAAATAACTATTGGTAAATGATCACTGCCTAGGGAGTCTTTAAATGTGTCCCATTCACAACTTGGAGCGATTGCAGCCGACATGAAAGTTAGGTCTATCGCTGAAGCCCGATGATATGAAATATCCGGGATTCGAGTGACACTACCATCATTCATTCAGTACACAGAGTGACGAGTCTACTACATTTTCAAGGAATCTGTTATGCGTTATGGTTTTGCACTCATTATCCCAAAAGGGGGGCGTGTGAATTGAAATCACCTGCAATCAGCCACTTATCGTTTTGGTCTTGTAAAGTACGAATCCACTCTGTGTTTGACTGTCAGGACCTTTTGGCAAATAACCGACAATATGTTCAGTATCAATGATCCATGGAATTTTGCTTTTACTGCACAAGCATTTATGTTTTTAATGTCTTTTGAAAAAGGTGTATCTATTTCGAGGTATTCCAACATTTTGTCGAATGTACAATGCGGTACCAACCCTTCCCGTTTCATCATTGTTTTGGTATTGGGTGGGTAATAAAAGTTTTGGATTTTTGAA
>JADBJO010000828.1:427500-442500 GCA_016801955.1 Conus betulinus | reverse complement strand
GAGTCTGTTATCTTCTTAGTTGAAGAATCAAAACTGGATGCACCGATGACTTGTATTCGTCTGGCTTTCTAACGCTTGTTGTTGAAGGAGAGAACGTCATTTTATGCTTAACATTTTCTTCTGAATGTTTTTATGAGTATTTTCATTAACAACACAAAAGGATATAAAATAAAAAAAAACACGGACTTAACCAACTCAAAGATTATAAACAGCAGGAAAACAAACTCGCTCAGCCTGTACAATCGACCATTTCTATGGAGTTCTAGGATGTTGGATCAAATGCATTGATCTTTGTTTGGAGGGGTACCTGATACATGAATCAAACATTTAACAAAGCATGAACTTCGTGTGTTAATCCGCACGGAACACTGCATTCGGTTTCTGATGAGCGTATGGCTGTGCAAAAAGCAGCCACTGGTAAACAATCGACAAACAAACAAGCAAACAAAACATGGGCCGATTACAAAATTTGGAGAGAAGACATGAGGAGCATTTGGGAACATAAGATACTTCATTTCCTCCAGATTCCAGAGTCTGCTCTATTCAATGAATTCTAGAGAAAAAAATATCTCGAGGTGATACATACATATACCAGTATGATGATTTAGTCTGTTAGCCATTCAGTAAGAGAAGCGTGGGATGATAAGTTATCTATGAAATGAGCCAATTGTTTTAAACACCTTAAACGTACTTTTCGATGGCATAACTGTACTTTAAAACAAACACACCAAAAATTGTAAAACAGGAGCAACCTTATGAAATATACACTTAAAAAACGTAGAATTTAGCCAACAACAAAATCAAATCAAATCAAACATACTGTCAGTGGATGTACCAGCTTGTAGTCCAAAACGAACAAGATCATCAGTACAAGCAGCATCCATGTGACAACCTCCTTTTAGACAAAACTGTTTCTCTGACCAAAATTCTGAGCAAGGCGACAGTTCCAGAATAAGTGTTCAATAGTCTCGATCTCTTGTTTGAAAGATATGCATAATGGGTGTTCAACAATACGACACATATGCAAGTAATCTTTTGTTGGAAGAATATGGTGCAAAATTCTAGTCTGAAACCATCTCAACTGGACATGGGACGTTAATTTGCAACAAAGGCTAAACTTATTTTTCCAATTCATTTGGCTAAAATTTTCATTCCATTCACAAACAGTGGTTGGAATGGAAACAGACGTAGTGAATGCATTTGTAGAGCTTTACTGCCTTTTAGAATAATTGTTTAAGCTTAAGAATCCATAATCTTACACTGACTCTGGGGTCCTAATCCAGAACCCTACCAAACTGATAAGTTCCTACATTTAGAGAATCTCGTTATCCTGATTCTTCTCGTTGAGATCCATAGATCATTTTTTGACATTTTCAAAAAAATGAAAATATTCAATATAACTTTGCAAAAGTGAGAAAAAAAAAAAAATGAAAAATGTGGAACCACCCTTTATTCAGATCCACACTAGAATCAAATGGCTTCGGTCATGGGTTACATTCTTTGTTTCCACGAGGTTTCTTTAAGATGAATTCACTAGTTTTTGCGTAATCTTGCTCACAGACAAACCAACCATGTGATGCAGGTTAGAATGTGATCTTCATGATGGATGTAACAATACTGCTGGAGGATTTCCTCAGCTTGTCCTTGGAAAAGCAGTGACCTGACACCTGGCATGCCTTCTCTCCTGATGTAATCCACTCTACATTAATATGTACTGTAGGAAGAGTGATTGCGGGTCTTGGAAAAGAGGTCGGAAGAGGGCAATGTGATTAATGAAAAGAAAGACAGAGAGACAGGCTGATGGAATTTGTGCGCATGACAGCTGCGTAATTAGTTTAAATTGAGGGATTTAGTTGGTATGAAGGTCTGCTTGCTTCTCTTGACCCATTTAGTTCCATGATTTCCTTCATTAACGTCCCTGGAACAAAGAATCACGATTTTTATGTGTCCTGTTGCGTCACTTACTAAACAACTAACTCAAGCTCTCTGACGGGAAGCTGAACACTGGCATAATGGCGCCTTTCTGGCCGTGTCCGCAGTCTTTATTACATTAAACTGAGGGTTAAAAACTCACATGATCGTTCGGCTAATACGTTCTGCGTGGGAAATCAGAATTAATCTGCACCCAGTCGTGTGTCTTGTTAACAATGTTTACAACACATGGCAGCCCATAATGGAGAAAGAATTGGAACCTCACTAGGACGTGACAGCTTGCTGACTCGCGGTTCCTGTGGTTTGTCGCTGAACTCGCACCTGACCCTTCCCGCTCTGTTTTCTGAGGTTTCCCAGGGTCAAATGATCGTACAAATGTGCGATGAGTAACCATGGAGGGAGGAATGGGGACTGTAATGTAAAACAAAATATCACAATGCGACAGTCTCTATGGAAAATGTAATAATCCACCTATCTATAAAAAGTACCTGACGCACGAAAATTTTAGTAAATGTAACGTTTTTATGCAAAAATGTAAGAATAATCACATTTTTCGTGAGCTCTGTATTTTCATGAGGATTTACTGATCAAGTATGCTGAACCTGCTGCGATATTTAGACTCTAGATTTTTGGCTGCTGATGGATATTAAAAGATGTGAGTGCATCTATTTTAATTCTTCAACAGCACCTAACGGTGCAGTTGATAACCCTCTTTCACATTTTGGTTTCCTCATAGACAACAGAACACATTTTTTTCCGTAGGGCCATCGACCGTAACACTGAAGAGGCTTTATGAATTCGTTATGTCTAATCTTCTGCTGCGCTCGAATAGTCATAAAGTATTCACTTTGAAGAATGCTGATGCCGCATTCCTAAAGAATAGCGTGCAACGCAAAAAAAAAATACATTTCAGTGTGTAACACATCTAAAAATATCATTTTACTCGTTTTTTCGTGGAGTCTTCTGCATTGTTAAATTATCTGATGTCTCAAGTCTGTTGCTGCCTTGGTGCTTCACAGTCTAGAATCGAGAATTAGAGTTGCGTGCCACCTGACATCAATGTTATTGCTTGTCCAACATGCACGTGCCCTGCCTACCCTGTCTCCTCTTTTTCTCTACTGTTCAAAGGATTGTGGAATGTGGGGGCCGGAAGAAGCTAAAGGAAGAGGCGTTGCTATTCTGATAGAGAAGTGAAGAATCACTGGACAGCTGGACGTTGAAGCTGCTGCTATTCTGATAAAGAAGTGAAGAATCAGGTGACATATCTTTAAGAGGATTCGGTTGCTTGTTCCATGCCGAGAGTAATAACTACTCCTATAAATGTGCTCTAGCACGTTTCATTGCTTCTTCCTTGAGGGAGAGTTTAATCACATGTGTTGTGTGTCCTTTCCACTAAGAATTATTTCCATTCCTCTTCTTTAAATGCAGAATTCATTACTAAGGGGGTCACACGTCCCTGAATTTCCTTTTACCTTTTTTTTTTTCCCTACATCTGATGGAGTTACTAACATTCACCTGATTTTCATTCTGCTTACAGCCTCCAGTGGTGAGTTTCAGTTATATTCCCTGTGTCTATTCCCTGTGTGTAATGGACAACTGAAGTTGTGCGTGACCAAGCATCTTTCTGCTGTGCCTGTCCCTTAACATGCACCTGTCCTGCTCCGTCTTGTCCCCTGATGTGCCCCATCGTCACATGATCGTGGAAGAGGTCGGAAAGGGGGGGGAAAGGGGGAAGGCGATGGGGGAAACTGTGGTGATGGAGGGGATTGCGGTTAATGAACGGGATAGTTAGAAGGGAGGTAAATGGGATCAGCATGCAGAAGAACGACCTAATCAAATTAGTTTGATGAGGTTTTTTTTTGCACAAGTTTCTTGCCCTTTCGTTCAATGATGTCGTCCAGTGCTAGTTTTCCGACACACTCCCGGTAGCAGGTGCCATCGCAAAATGGGAAAAGACAGCAATGAACTAAGAGAGAGAGAGCGGGGAGGGGGGGAACAGAGAGAGAAAGAGAGAGAGCGAGGTAGAGAGAGAGAGAAAGACAGAGAGAGAGACAGAGAGAGAGAGAGAGAGAGAGAGAGAGAGAGAGAGAGAGAGAGAGAGATGTGACCAGCATCCTGATTTCGCACTGTGGCGATGATAAAAAGTATAGGTTGAGGCTGATGTCCTGCGTGTCCACTCATGTTGCCCACTGTTCATATGACGATGAAATATGGGGTGGGGAAAACAGGACAAAAGCAGAGCAGAGTGTCGTTAATGAAAACGGCGTGAAAAAGAATTAGAGGACCAGCATGTAACCAAGCTCTATAGTGAGATGAAATTGATGTATTCAGTTAATGCAAGAAGTCTGCTGTGCCCTCAGTCACCGATTTCATTCACTGCAATTCACTGAGTTCGTTCATTAATGTTAATGTCATAGGGGATTACTGAACACGATTCTACTGAGTGTTTGGTTCTCCAGTGACGCATTTTCATGGGAACTGAACACACAGCCTTAACTGGCCATACTTGGAGTTTCCGCTTTTTAGATCACGTGACCTTACCCTATGACCGTTTCGACCTGAGAGTTTTACTTACTCTGCATCTTACATTGTACCCCTTGAGGAATCTCCTTAATCAGTCTTTCCATGACGACGAACTGACTCCACATGTCAACAAGCTTCTTGACTGTACTGGCTCTTGTTCTTCTTCACTGTTAAATGATTGTGGAGTGTGGGGATTGGAGAATCGGTGGGGAGAGGCAGCTCGGGTGCCGATGAAAAACTGAAAATACAGTTTACAGGATTGTGTTATCTACTCTAGCTGAAGAATCGTAACTTCTGAGGCTGTTTGAGGCTCGTTATTCCAGAACACGTTCCTTTCATTTCTAACTTTTCCTTCTTAGTATTTTTCATGTTCAGGATTTAATGGACAATGTTATGGGCATTTAACGTGCTTTACTGATGGGTTCTCCCATTTTTTTCAAATGACAGGGCTGAAAAAACTCACGTCACCTATCACGCCGATGTTTTCAAACGGAAGAGTATGTCTAGTTGATGTGCACGTCCTCTCGTATCTAGCCGAGTTGTCTACAATGGAGGACGTAAGTCGGCTGAAATCCGACAGTATGTTCTCTTAACATTTAAGTCGAATAACTAGGCTAGAAGACGCGTAATTCGAAAAATCCATAAGCGAAAAGCAACCCATGACTGCCTTCTACATGAACGACATATGAAAATTCTACACAAAACCAAAGGAAACAGAGCAGAGGATTGTTGCGTTGCTTAGACAACTTTCTTTTGGAGAAGAACGGTACGTTTGACGAGGGTTATGTCTTTTGGGTACATAAAAAATAAGATTTAGTATGATAGGAGTATAGAAAATGGCGTAATATTGATACTTACGGCAATTTTGTTAGTATTGACAGCAATAAGATATAGGCAAAGAAATGTAAATAACACTGAATAAAATAAATATGAGGAACTGATCAAAGTGGGCTTTAAATACATAATCAAACTACATAACTAGATAAACATTTCACTCAGTGAATAAACTAGACGAGGCCTAGACTTATGATCCGGATCCAAACGAAACCAGAAATTTTCAAACATGCAAAAAAAGTAATAGTCATGATTTCTTTTTTTTTTTGTTGTCTCAATCCATGCGCTATTTTCTAAAAAAAATTCGAAAATAGCACCCCAAAAAAAATTCATTTCCTGGTAAATTTACGGGAATACAACACAATTGTCCGAACTCCGTACTTTAAACACCAAAGAAAAAATCTTGGATCCACCCTTGGATTCAGACCCACACCAGAATTGAATGGCTTCGGTCACTGGCCACATCCGTATTTCCATCAAGCCTCTATCAGCTCGGTTCACTATTTTTTGCATGATCTTGCTAACAGACAAACAAACTAAACATCGCAGGTGACAATCTAACCGTTTTGATGGAGATGATTATGTTGCTGCGGCGTGTCTCCTGCTTGTCCCTGGAGAGGCACGTGACCTGCCATTTCCTGTCCCCTGATGTAACCCGCTGTCACATGAACATGCACTGTGGGATGGAAGGGGGTAAGAAAGAAAAGAAGAGGTGGGAGAAGAGGGGAATGTGGTTAATGAAAAGAAAGGCAATTAGAAAGGATAATGGGACTAATGTGCACCGCAGCTGCCTGATCAGATTAAATTGAGGCAATATCTTGATGGAAAAGTCTGCTGTGTCTCCATATACCGATTTAATTCCATTAGTTCCTTCATTAGCGTCCCTGGCAACGCGATTCTCATGCTATTTTACTTATTAAACAATAAATTCAAGCTCTCTAACTGGAAATGGAACAGTGGCATACAGTGCTCTTCTGGCTGTGTCCAGCCTTTATTACATCACACTGAAGGTTAAAGGCTCACACATCTTACTGCTGATAAGTTCCACGGGAGAATTCAGAATTAATCTGCGCTCGGTCTTGTCTCTTGTCAATAATGTCTACAGCGCATGACTACACATAATAATGGAGGGAGATTTAGATCTGTATGAGACGTGGTAGCATGATGACTCTATGCTCTTTTGTGGCTTGTTGCTGAACATGCACTTGACCTTTCCTGCCCTGCATCCTGAAGCTTTCCACTGCTAACTGCTCACAGAAATGTGGTGATGAGACAGGATGGAGGGGGAGGCTTTGATACCACGCAAAATGTCAAAATGGGCAATCTCTGCAAAAGAAATGTAAAACTGAAAATATCTGGAAAAAATGTATTCATATCTGATGCAAGAAAATTGTAGTAAATGCAGCATTATTTTTAGTCTGTATATATAAAACAAAATGCAGGAATTGTCACATTTTCACAAGCTTGACATTTTCTTGCAGTTTTATTGATCGATAACTACTAGGCCTGTTGCAATATTGTAACTCGCCTTTTTTACAGTTTAAAGAGAAAGCTTCTTAGTTCCGCAAGACATACAAACAAAATTGCAGGATAGAACACGATGCATTTTGATTTCTTGGGTCTTCTTCATGTAAACACGAACAGCATTTAGGACAAAGAAAACAATCGAGCAACCACTTATCTTCTCATATTTGGCGCATAATGGGTGTTTTAATGCTGATGGGTATTAACAGATATGAATCCCATCTATTTGGACAGCTCTTAATTGTAAGTTGATATTGCTCTTTCACATTTTGGCTCCACGTGGATAACAGGAAATTATTCATCTTTTCCCCTTGGATGTCGACCTGTATATCAAAGAGGATTCATTTATTTATCTTTTTAGTGTGCTGCTTTCAAATAGTCTTAAATTATTTACTTTGAAGAATGTTAACGCGCCGCATTTTCAAAAGAAAACTGTAACATTTCTTTTACATAAAAAAATTACACGATTTTTGCGGCACGCAGAAAAAGTGACTATGTTATATTTTAGTGTATAATACACCCAAAAATATTCTATTTTGTCAAGGAGTCTGCTGTATTGTTAACGTTTCCATCGAATCAAGGCTATTGCTACTCTGTTTAGTAGTCCACCTAGAATGGAGAACTGTTAGTCACAGGAGACCTGACATCCAGATTGTTGATTCTCCATGAGCATGCACGTGCCCTGCCCTACCTTGTCTCCTCGGATTATCTAATGTCGATTGGATCATGGTTTATGGGGTTGCAGGACGCTGACGGAAGAGCTGTTGCTCTGTCGTACAGAACTGATGAATCATGGGGCAGGAAGCTGACGGAAGAGGCTGTTACTCTTGTCGTACAGAACTGATGAATCATGGGGCAGGAAGCTGACGGAAGAGGTTGTTGCTCTTGTCGTACAGAACTGATGAATCATGGGACAGCTGGAAGTACACGCTGCTGCTGTTCCAAATAGGACCTGAAGAATCACCTGACATATTCTTTAGGGAATTATGTTGGTCGTTGCACACTGAGACTTAGAGCTACAACCTTTGATTGTCCTAGTGTAGGTCCTACTGCTTCTTTATTTTAGGAGAGACCTCAATCAAATGCACATTGTGTCCTTCTTTCTGCGAGTTCAGTTCCCTATCTCTTCTTTAATGAAGAATTTTATATTTTGGGTGTCATACCTCCTGAGTTTCCACTTACTTTCTTTCCATAATTGAGGGAGTTTCCTAACATTTACCTAACTAATTCTGCTTACGACCTTCAACGGTGAGTTTAGATCATTCTTCGTACAATCTGTTCAATGTAGAGGGTCTCTCCCCTGTCTGTAAGGGAAAACTAAGGCTGTGCGTGACTAAGCCTTTTTCTTCAAGCCTTCTGCTGCTTGTCCCTTAACATGCATGTATCCTGCCCATCTTGTTCCCTGATGTGCCCCATTGTCACTTGATCGTGGAACTGGTCGGGAGGGATGGGTAATGTGGGGGAGGTGGGGGAGGAGGGGAGCGATGGGAGAACAAGTTGATGGAGGGGAATGCGGTTAATAAAACAGAAGATGGGACGAGGGTGAATGTCACCAGCGTGCAGCAGAGCAACCTAATTGGATTAATTTGATGTCTTTCATCATGCACAGGCTCTTGCTGCACTTTCGATCATTGATGTCATCCATTGCTAGTTTCACGTCATACTTCCAATGAAGGGGTGCCATCGCCAAATGAGAAGACAGAGAGAGAGAGAGAGAGAGAGAGAGAGAGAGAGAGAGAGAGACAGACAGACAGACAGACAGACAGACAGACAGACAGACCGGCAAAGAGAGAGTTAGAAAGGCAAAAACAGACAGACAGAGAGACAGACAGACAAAAAGACTGACTGACAGAGAGATAGACACACATACAGACACACTGACACGGGGTGACAAAAATAGACAGACAGACAGACAAACAGACAGACAGACAGACAAATAGAGTTTGAGAGCGACGTAGAGAGACGTGCGACAAGGCATCCTTAATTCATATTTCTGCTGCTTGGCCCTGAACACACAATTGGCTTTTTCTGCCTTCTTCGGCTGGTTCCCCCCCCCCCCCCCCCCCCCCCCCCTGCTGCTTGATGATTGTGCAATGTGGCGATGGAAATAGGTATACGGAGGCGCCAATGTTGCCTTTGTACAGAATTGAAGAATCATGTGACGGGTTTTTTTCTAACAGATTCGGCTGCTTTTTCCACACAGGGAATTTAAATCAATCACCGGCATGACCTTTATTGCCTAGTCCGTGATAAAGCTCCTCATCTGTAATCCAGGTACCATTTTCTTTGCTGTTGATCGTCCACAATGAAGGAGAGAGAGATGTGACATCTGACCTGGCATCCAGTTTATGGTATCTGCTGCTTGTCTCAACAAAGATACGTGACATGACCTGCCCTGTCTGTTGTTGTCCTCTGTTATATGATGCTGAAATATGAGGTGGAGGAGAAGTGAGATGAGAACAGAGCAGAGTGTGGCTAATAAAGAGAGACAGACAGACAGACACACACAGACAGAGACAGTGACAGCGACAGTGACAGAGAGAGAGGACCTGCGTGCAGCCGAGCTCTTTCATGAGATCAAATTGATGCACCCAGTTGATGCCAGAAGTCTGCTTCACCCTCTATCACCGATTTCATTCATTGCTGTTCAGTGATTTCGTTCAACGTCGGGGAGGGGGGAGGGGGTTTGCTAATGGGGTTGGAAGGATCACTGAACACGAGTCTGTTGAACTGTGTTTCTCTCCAGTGACACACTTTCATGGAGAACTGAACACACCCGTAACTGGCCATTTTCCGGATTTCCGCTCTTTACATAGCCAGACCTTATCCTACAAACGACTTCGACCAGAGCATTACTCAATTTGCATCTGGTATTGTACCCTGTCGGGAATCTCTCTCATCACAATCTTCTCATGAAAAAGAACTGACCTCCGATGTGACCTCGCCTCTTGACTCAAGGTTCCTGTTGCACATCTTTGTCCTGTGCCCTGACCAGGCCTGGATTCTGTTGTTCTCCACTGTCCATTGATTGTGGAGTGCGGGGATCGGAAAATCTACGGGAGAGGCTGTTGTTGCCCCGACAAGCAACTAATAGTTTGTACTGCATGGGATCTGTTATTTATTTCAGTTGAAGAATCACACCCCCATGCAGCTTTCTGAGGCTATTTACTGAAGAGAAAATTTCAATTGATATTAAAATTTCCTTCTAACCATTTTCTCTGCTTGATACTTAACAGATAATGGTACATGATATAACACGCTTTACTGAAGGGTTCTCTTTTTCACCTCACTTGACATGCTGATGATTCCTAACAGACCATTATTTCCAGTTACTCTGAATCTCCTCCTATATCTTGTCATGAGTTTTCTACAATGGAAAACTAAAATTCTTTGCAACCACCGTCTTGCTTTAAGAAGATTTACATCAGAGCAGGAAGCCACCAAGAGAATAGTTAGAATACATAAGAAACGAAAAACTATGCGTTTCGATCTGAAAGCGGTGCATTTCACAAACGTTATGTCTCGTGGGTATGTAAGCTTATGATTTTGAGGTGAGGGAAGACCATGAGGATGATTTTGATGCTGAAACTGATACAACTAACAGTGACAACAATACGATACACGCCACGAAAGACACATGGATCGTGACTAAAGAAAAGATAAAAGGGTGAAGCCAAAACATGTTTAAACAAATAACGTTAATAAAGAAATAGATAAAATCACCAAGAGCATTCATGAGAGAGCAGACCTTCACCAAGGTGGAATCCTTTTTTATTCAATGAACGCGAGTCCTAATACAGATCCCTACTACACTTCATTAGTTGGCTCATTCAGTAAATCTATAATCCTGACTTTTTACTTTGCGATCCATGCATTATTTCCTGAGAAACTGACGAAAATAACGAAAAGTGTGCATCTTGCACTTTAAATAAAAGAAGTACTGGATCCACCCTCGGATTCAGACCCCCACCAAATTCTAATGGTTTGGGTCATGTCCCACATTCCATCAAGCCTCTATAAAATCGGATCGCTAGTTTTTGCGTGATCTCGCCGACAGTTAAAACAACGCAAACGACGTAGATGATAACGCGACTTTCCTGGTGTTTCTCCTGCTTGTCCTTGGAAAGAGAAACGCGATCCGCCCTGCCCCATACCCTGATGTAACACACTGTCTCGTGAACTTGGATTGTGGGAAGGGAGGGGGACGATGAGAGGAGACGACGTGGAAAGGAGAAGAGTGCAATTAATGAAAAGAAAGACAGAAAGAAAGGGTAATGGGATTTGTACGCACTGGGTTGCTGATCAGATTAAATCGAAGCATTCAGTTAATGGGACAGTCTGCACAGCCTCCATTCACCGATTTCATCCCTGATTCCCTTCACTGACGTCCTCGGCAACAACGGAACACGATTCGTATCTCCTGTTGCGTCGCTTATTAAATACCCAACTCTACTGACTTATCTGTTGTGCTGCACACACACGGCCATACATTAATTACATTGAAGAATACTTATGCCAGCAGTTTAAAGTTATGTGCAACATTTTGTCACACCATTTAGGGCAAAAGACAATCAAAAATTGAATTATTTGAAGCTTTTTTTTTCGTGGTGGGTTGCATTATTGAATTTTCCGGCACATGAGGATAATGCTGCTCTGTTGCTTGCCCACCTAGAGCAGAGAACTGGAGTCACGCGTGACCTGACGTCAAGATTCTTGCATGTCCATGAGCATGCGTGTACCCTGCCCTTCTGTGTCTCCTCGCGTTCTAAACTGTCCATTGGATCGTCGAGTGTGGGGCCAAAGAAATTGAGGGAACAGGCTGTTGATCCTCTGTTACAGAACTGAAGAATCATAAGACAGCTGCTGTTATTCTGACAAAAAACCAGAGAATCACGTGGCACACTTTGGGGGGATTCTGTTGCTTGTTACAGACTGAGAGTTAGAACCACGTCCTTGATTGTCCTCCTGTAGGGCTTACTGCTTCTTCCTTGAAGGGGAGCTTTGTCACATACAAAGCATGTCTTTCATAATGAAATAATTTTTGTTCCTCTTCTTTGATTCAGAGGAGAGTTTATGGTCATCTTCATGTGACCTCCCATCCCACCTCGATAGATACTTGCCTCTGTCTGTAATAGAAAACTGAGGTTATACGTGTCAAAGCATCCTCAATACAGACTTCTGCTATGTATAGTTTAACACGCGCGTATCCTGCCCCCTTATGTGCCCCACTCTCACGTGATTGTGAAATTGGTTGGAAGAGATGGGGGACATGGAGGAGAGGTGCAATGTGGGTAAAGCGGGATGACCGGGGTGGGGGTGGATACTGTATATAAAAGGGAAGGTGCGAAGAGATAGAAATGGGATGGACGTGCAATAGAACAGCCTAACTGGGTTAATTCAATGTCTTTCTTCATTCACAGTTCATTGATATCGTGCATTGCGAGTTTTCACACCATATTCCCAATAAGGGAATGCCATTGCCAAATGAGAAGGGAGAGAGAGAGGGAGGGAGGGAGAGAGAGAGAGAGAGAGAGTGAGAGAGAGAGAGATAGAAAGAGAGACAGAGAGAGACGGAGACAGAGACAGAAGGAAGAGAGACACAGAGTCGGAGAGACGAGAGAGAGGAGAAAAAAGCGAGCGAGCGAGAGGAGACAGACAGACAGAAAGAGCCGTAGAATGAGACATAGAAAGGGACAAATGCAGAGAGAGAGAGAGAGAGAGAGAGAGAGAGAGAGAGACAGACAGACAGACAGACAGACAGACAGACAGACAGACAGAGAGAGACAGACAGACAGACAGACAGACAGACAGAGAGAGAGAGAGAGAGAGAGAGAGAGAGAGAGAGAGAGAGAGAGAGAGAGAGAGAGAGAGAGGAGGTTGTTGTTGCTCTCTGAAAAAAAGGGGGAATTCGTATTGCATTCTTCTTCAGGATTCTGTTAACTGTTTCAGTTGATGAATTACAATGAAATGAGCCCGTGGCTTGCACTCCTGTGGTTTTCTACGCTATTTGCTTGAGTGAAAAATCACCTCATGTTCACGATTTTCCTCTGAGTATTAATCTTGAATGCTTAAAAAATTAACCGACGAACGTGCTTATTCGTAACGTGTTTCGTCTTCTTCTTGTCTCCACAAAGGCTAGACACTGACACCTGTCGCTGATGGTTTCTAACGGAGATGTATTGCTAGTAAATGTGCACATCCTCTAGTATCCAGCTGACAGATGTCTATGATGGAGAACGAAAGTCGAACACAAGACGGGGTCCTGTTTAAAGAAGATGTAGGTTGGACTAGTAGACTGCTAAACGCAAGGTTCAACACAACATAAGCGAAAAGCAATTCATGTTGGCCTTAAAGGCCTCCTCAGGCACTACCTACAACAGTTGTAAACAAAAAACAAGGAAACCGGAGCTGACACTTCGCTTTGCCTGGGCAACTTTCTTTTGCAGGAGGCTCGAAAGTTTTCGCCAGCGTGCATCTATTCTATATATAAAGATTATGATTTTAATGTGATCAGAAAGAAAAATAAGACTAATATTAATTTTCATACTGATTCCATTACCATTGACAGTAAACATATATAAGAAAAAAAAGGATCAATCAGAGTGATTAAACAAAGATGAACAACTGACCAAGTTGTGTTTTGTGTACAAATTTGAAATAAATAAATTAGTTAATTAATTAATTCGTAAATAAAGTTGAAAAGCTCTAGCGAGAGACGAGACCTCCACCAAGGAGGAACATTCCTTTATTCAATGAACTTGTGTTTTAATCCTCATTCGTACCACACATAAAACTTTCATGCATTCAGGAAACCTAATAGCCCTTATTTTTTACGTTGACATTAATGCATTATTCTTTGAGAAACACACACAAAATAAACGAAAAAAATGCTCACCTCGCAACTTTAAACAGCAGTGAAAGAAAATTATGGATCCTGCCTTTAACTTAGACCCACAACCCCAAAGGCTTTGGCCATTCAAGTTCGATCTTTCAATCAAGTGTCTTTAAAATCAGTTCAGTAGTTTTTTGTGTGATCTTGCAGACGGACAAACCAAATGACGCATTGATAAAAAAAAAACCTTTTCGGTGGAAATTATGCATTTGTAGAGTTTGTCCCTGGCTGGAAAGGCACGCGAACTGTCCTGCCCTGTCCCTGAGTGTGGACTGGGAAGGGAGGGATCGACTGCTGGAAGAGGTGGGAGAAGAGAGGAGAACCGTTAATGGAAAGGAAGGCAGAGAAAGAGGATAATGGAACTTGTGTGCACGGCAGTTCCTGACCAGATTAAGTTGAGGCATTTAGTTCACGGGGAAAAGTCCGCTGTGCCTCCATTCACCAATTTCAATCGCGCGATTTCCTTCATTAACGTCCCCGGCAACAACGGAACACGATTCCCATGTCCTGTTGCGTCACTTATTAAATCATGGCAGGAAATTGAACCCTGGCATCTTGTGCCGTTCAGGACTAGTCCATTAGACTGAAGGTTGAAGGCTCTCATGACCTGGCGGCTAAAACATTTCACATCCGATTTTAGAATTTATCTGCACACACAGTCTTGTGTCTTGTAAACAATCTCTACAGCGCCTGATTGGCCACAATGGAGAGAGAATTAGAACCACATGGGACATGGCAACATGTTAGCTCAAGGTTCCTGTGGTTTGTTGCTGAATGTTCATTCGTGAAGGTTCATACTATCGACTGATCTCAGAAGAGTATGGATGAGACAAGATGGTAGGGATGGCTGCAATACAACGTAGAATGTGACAACGCAGCAGGCTTCACCAAAAATGTAATAATGCACCACTCTGGGAAAAAATAATGGTGCTTGATGATTGAAAACTGTTGCATATTAGCTTTTGTCAGTGTGTACAAAAAATGTAAGAATTGTAAAAATTTGGTATTTTCTTGCTGGAATATTATCTGATAACTACTGAACCTGTTGCAATAATGGGACTTTAGTTCTTAATGCTGATGGGTATTAGATCTGAGTTCAATATGTTTGAACTCTTCAACAGCACTTAATTTTACAGTTGATATCTGCCTTTCTATTGTTTCCATAGCTGTCGACCAGTTTGCTGAAATGGTTTTATTTTATTTTATATTAATGAATTGCTTAAATCAATTAATTAATTCATTTATTGATTATGCTGCACTCAAACAGCCATAACTTATTTACATTGAAGAACACT
>JADBJO010000828.1:412500-422500 GCA_016801955.1 Conus betulinus | reverse complement strand
GATTTGTGTGCACTGCAATTGCCTGATCAGATAAAATCGAGGTCTTTAATTCATGGGAAAGTCTACTCTGGCTCCATTCACCGATTTCAATCCATGATTTCTTTCATTAACGTCACAGGCAACAACGGAACACGATTCTCATGTCCTGTTGTATCTATATTAAATAAGTAAATCAAGCTTTCGGGCGGGGAATTGAGCCTACTGTGCATTAGATTGTTCGATAATCTCATGACCTTCTAAAACGTTTCCCATTTACTTTTAGAACTGATCTGCACAGTCTTGTGTCTTGTTAACAGTCTACACACAGCGTCTGACTCTCCATAATGGAGAGAGAGTTAAAACTATATGAAGCGTAGCAGCATGCTGAGTAAAGGTTACCGCGGCTAGTGGTTGAACATTGATTTCCTGAAGATTCACACTTTCAACAGATCGCAGAAATGTGGGGATGAGACAAGATGGAGGGGAAGGTTGCAATGCAGTGAAGTTGTAGCAATGTAGCAGACTTTACGAAAAATGAAATAATGCACCACTCTTGAAAAAAATGTAACAATTATTGCTGGTACGC
This sequence comes from Conus betulinus, assembly GCA_016801955.1. Lineage (NCBI taxonomy): Eukaryota > Metazoa > Mollusca > Gastropoda > Neogastropoda > Conidae > Conus > Conus betulinus. The sequence continues at coordinate 421,935 of JADBJO010000828.1, read as the reverse complement.
AAAAATTGTAATGATATTAATTATTGTAATCGGTATGTACAGAAATGTAAGAATTGTCAGAATTTTTGTGACCTCTACATTTTCTTTGAGGTTTTATTATTCGACAACTACTTAACCTGAGGCAATATTGGGACCTAAGCGTTTAGCTGCTGATTGGTACTGAAAGATATGAGTTCAATATGTTTGAACTCTTCAACAGCACTTAATTTTACAGTTGATATCTCTGTTTTATATTTTGGGTTTTTACATGAATAACAGAAACCTGTTTAAAAGAAGATACAAAATTTGATTGCAGGTTCGTGGTGAAAATGAAATAATAATAAAGTTTATAAAACCTTTTGGTGGTGGTTGAACCCCTTGGAAGATAGGATACTGACGTTTCAAGCCATAGGCCCGTTGTCAAAGTGAAGAGAAGAGGACAGTGTAGACAGGAAAAGCCCATGTGAAAATTGGGTGAGAACATCTAATCATTAAGTTGGAAAAAAAAAAAAAAAACCTCACTGACCACTGTTCAGGTGTATTGAGCACACACACACACACACACACACACACACACACAGTTCACACAAAAACACCACACACACACATGCGCGCACACCCCTGCCCCCCCCCCCCCCCCCCCCACACACACACACACACACACCCCACCCCACGACACCCTCATCCACGCCACCACACACACGCACACACCTGGCTGGGGCACACACACACACACCCCTTTTTTCCATTTATTCCCCTCCTCCTCGCCCCCCCCCCCCCCCCCCCCCTTTTTCTCTTTTTTTGTGTGTGTGTGTGGGGGGGGGGGGAGGGGAAAAAAGGGGGGGAAAAGGGTGTGTGTGTGTGTGCCCTCAGCCAGGTGTGTGTGTGTGTGTGGTGGCGTGGGGTGAGGGTGTCGTGGGTGTGGGGTGTGTGTGTGTGTGGGGGGGGGGGGGTGCGCGCGCATGTGTGTGTTGGTGTTTTTGTGTGAACTGTGGTGTGTGTGTGTGTGTGTGTGTGTGTGTGTGTGTGTGTGTGTGTGTGTGTGTGTGTGTGCTCAATACACCTGAACAGTGGTCAGTGAGGGTTTTTTTTTTCCCCAACTTAATGATTAGATGATGACTTAATGATTAGATGTTCTCACCCAATTTTCACATGGGCTTCCTGTCTACACTGTCCTCTTCTCTTCACTTTGACAACGGGCCTATGGCTTGAAACGTCAGTATTCTATCTTCCAAGGGGTTCAACCACCACCAAAAGGTTTTTATAAACTTTATTATTATTTCATTTTTAGAAACCTGTTTATTTTTCCATAGCTATCGACCAGTGTTGAAGTGACTTTATTTTATTTTACTTTTTTCATATCATATCATGCCATACTGTATATTATATTATACTGTTATATCACATTATACATATTATATCAAATTATATCATATCATATCATACTTTATTATATTACATTGCTTATATTGTATTATATTATATCACGTTACATTACCTTATAGTATAATATTTATTTTTGAATGTATTTATTGATTTATCGTGCTGCACTCAAATGGCCATGAATAATTAACATTGTTGGCTGTTGATGCCAGTCTTTTTTTTTATATAAACTTAACATAACCTCTCATTTTTTCGTAGAACGCAAAAAATGCAACAATGGCATTTGGTGGATAAGACAACCAAAAATGTAACATTCGATTTGTTTTTAATAGTCTACTGCATTGTTAAATTTTCCATCATATCCAGGCTGATGCTGCTCTGTGGCTTGCCCAACGAGAACGGAGAACTCGTGTGACATGTGAGTTAACATCCAGATTGTTGGTTATACATGAGCATGCACGTGTCTTGTCCTACCTGGTCTTCTAATGTTCTCTCTACTGTCCAGTGACTCGTGAAGCGTGGGGCCAGAAGAAGCTGAACAGAGAAGGTGTGGATCTTCTAATACAGAACTGAAGAATCATGAGACGGTAGAGGTTTCTGCTATTCTGATAAAGAACCGAAGAATGATGTGACACATCTTAAAGGATTCTGATGCTTGTTCCAGGCTGAGAGTTAGAACTACGCCCATGGTTATGCTCTTGTGGGTTTTACTGCTTCTTCCTTAAAGGAGAGTTTCAGCTCATCGATGCTGCGTCCATCCGGAGAAATATTTTCTGTGCCTCTTCCTTGATGCAGAATTAATACCAAGGGTGTCATACCTCCTGAGTCTCCCCTTATTTTTGTCTCTACATTTGATGGAATTCCTGACATTCACCTGACTTATTCTGCCTATGAGCTCCAGCAGCGAGTTCAAATTAATCTTCCTGTGATCTTCCTGCCCCACCTATAGAGGCTTTTGCCTGTCTGTAGGCTGTGCGTGACCAAGCATCTCTCTATGAGCCTCTCCTGCTTATCCCTTGACATGCAAGTGGCCTGCCCCGTCTTGTCCCCTGATGTATCCCACTGTCACATGATCGTGTAATAGGTCGGCAGGGTGGGGAATGGGGTTGGGGGAGATGGGGTAACAGGTGGAGACGGAGGGGAATGCGGTTAATGAAAGGGAAGATTGGGAGAAAAGTAAGTGGGGCCAGCGTGCACCGGAACCATGTCATCGGATTAATTTGATGTCTTTCTTCTTGCACAGGTTTGTTTGCACTTTCTTCCATTGCTATTGTCACATCATACCATCAATGGGGGTGGAGGAGAGGCGGAAGTGCTATCACCAAATAAGAAGAGAGAGAAGAGAGAGAGAGAGAGAGAGAGAAGGAGAGAGAGAAGGAGAGAGTGTGCGTACGGAGAATGGAAGAAGGGAGGTAGACGAGGAGCAAACGAGGGAGAGAGAATGACAAAGAGAGAGAGAGAGAGAGAGGGGGGGGCAGGGAGAGAGTGACGGAGAAGGAAGAGAGAGAGAGAGAGAGAGAGAGAGAGAGAGAGAGAGAGAGAGAGAGGAGAGAATGTGTGTACGGAGAATGGAGGAAGGAGGTAGAAGAGGAGCAAACGAGGGAGAGAAATGACAAAGAGAGAGAGAGAGGGCAGGGAGAGAGTGAGGGAGAAGAGAGAGAGAGAGAGAGAGAGAGAGAGAGAGAGAGAGAGAAGAGAGAGAGATTTACACATTGACGGATAAACACACAGATATAAACAGAAACTGACAGAGACAGAGACAAGACAGACAGACAGTAAGAGAAGAGACAGAGAGATAGAGTGACCAAGGGGGGGGGGGGGGGGGATTACTGAACACAATTCCATTGAGTGGCTATTTCTCCAGTGACATCCTTTCAGGAACAATTGAACTCAGCCATAACTGACCATTCTCGGAGTTTCTGCGATTTGCAACACGTGACCTTACCTGCAACGATTTCGACCTTAGAGTTATATTAATCTGCGTTGCGACCTGAAAGTCTTCAACATGCATAAAAAAAGTTCTAAACGAAGCCAAAGGAGACAGATGAGCAAATTTGCTTTCAATTCGAGAAGAGTGGTATATGAAGATTAGGATTTTAATGTGATGGTATTATAGAAAAATACAGTAATATTGATACTTATACTGATTCCATTACTATTGACTGGTATAAGTTTGAGCTAAGAAAGGTAAATCATTTTTAATAACAAAAATGAACGGCTGACCTAAATGGATTTAAAATACCTAACAATTTTTTATTTCAAAAGATGAATGATTAATTCAATAAACTCAGATCTCCACCAAAGACGAACAATCCATGGTTAATTAATCGGGTTTATAATCTGGATCCGTACTGAAACTAATAGTTTCATACATTCAAGATATCTAATAGTTCTGAATGTTTTCCATTGCTATCCATGCATTGTTTTATAAGAAATTTACGAAAATGAAAAGATAAACCTGTCTGGCGACTTCCATCCCCAGTCTCTATAAACGCGGTTTCCTCGCTTTTTGTGTGATCTTGCTGACAGACAAATAAACCATACGACGAAAGCGAGAACATAACCTTCTTGGCGGATGTAACTGTGTGGGTGTAGAGTGTCTCCTGTTTCTCCCTGGAGAGGCACGTGACCTGCCTTGTTCCCTGATGAAACCCACCGTCACAAGTACGTGGACTGTGGGAAGGGGGGGGGGGGAGGATGGAAGAGGTGAGAGAAGAGGGGAGTGTGGTTATTAAAAGGAAAGCACAGAGAGAGAGAGAGAGAGAGAGAGAGAGAGAGAGAGAGAGAGAGAGAGAGAGAGAGAGAGAGAGAGAGAGAGAGAGATCATAATGGGATTTTTGTGACGTGCAGCGGCATGATCAGATTCAATTGAGGCATTTAATTTAGTTGATGGAAAGTCTGCCGTGCCTCTGTTCACGATTTCAATCCATGAGTTCCTTCATTAACTTCCCTGGCAACAACGGAACACGATTCTCGTGTTCTGCTGCGTCACTTACTAAGCAAGTAAAACAAGGGGAAATTGAACACTGGCATGTTCCGTCTTTCAGGCCCTGTCCAGTCCTAACTAGGTTTGAACGCTCTCGTGACCTTACTGTTAAAACGTTACACCTGAGAATTTAGAATTAATATGCACACAGACTCGTGTCTTGTCAACGATCTCTACACCACATGACTACTCAAAATAGAGAGAGAATCAGAACCACAAGGCACATGACAGCATGCTGACTCAAGGTTCCTGGGGCCTGTTTCTGAACATTCTGTTCCTGAAGCTTCAAACAGTCACCTGATCGTAGATCTTTGAATGAGTCGAGAAAGAGGAGGAGGCTGCGATACAAGGCGGAATGTAAAAATGCAGCAGTCTTCACAAAAAGATGCAATAATGCACCATCATGGAAAATTGTAACAAACAGAAGTGAGACTTTTTTTTTTGCGTGCTCATATGGGTATATCTCTCTTTTACACTCTGGTTTCCACTTTGATGACAGAAGCCTAACCATTTTTTCCATAGGTTTTGACCAGTTTATTGAAGCGGTTTTTTTATCTATTCATTTATTTATTTATCTATCTATACTTCGATTTATATATTCAACTGTTCATATTTTTATAGTGCTGCACTCAAACGTCCATAAATAGTTTACTTTTAAGACTACTGAGCCAGCATTTTTGAGAAAAGTGTCACACTTTGTCCCATTTTCATGGAGCGCACAAAAATGTAATACTGGTAAAGTTGGTGGATAATACGCCCGAAGAAAATTGATTTTTTTTTTCATAGTCTACCGCATTGTTGAAATTTCCATCGCAACAAAACTCATGCTCCTCAGTTACTTGTCCACTGAGATTGAGAACTGGAGAACTGACTGACATTTAGATTATTGCTTGTCTAGAAACATGCATGTGACTGGCCCCCCACCCTGCCTCTTTCACTTTCTCTACTGTCTAATGGATCGTGGATTGTGTTGTCTGAAAAAGCTAAAGGGAGAAGATGTTGCTCTTCTGACACAGAACTGAAAATTCCGCTTCTTCCTTGAAGAGTTTCATCACATGCATACCATGTCGTTTATTTTGAAAACTATTTTATTTGCCCCTTCTTTGATGCAGAAATTAATACCTGATGTGTCACATCTCCTGAGTCTCCCTTTACGTCTTCTCTACAGCTGATGGCGTTCCTAACATTCACCTGACTTGTTCTGCCTACGACCCCCAGTGGTGAGTTCAGATTAATCTTCATGTGGTCTTCTGTCCCACCTACAATGACTCTCCCCTGTCTGTAATGGAAAACTGAGGTTGTGCGTGATCAGGCATCTTTCTAAAAGCCTTCTGCCGCTTAACCATCAACATGCACGTGTCCTGCCCTGTCTTGTCCCCTGATGTGCTCCACTGTCATACGATCGTGGAATTGGTCGGAAGGGGTGGGTGATGGGGGGGGATGCGATGGAACAGGTGGTAATGGAGGGGACTGCGTTTAATGAAAGGGAAGATTGGGAGAGAGAGGTCAATCGGACCAGCGTGCAACGGATCCACCTAATCAGATTAATTTGATGTCTTTCTTCATGCACGAGCTGCTGCACTTTCGTTCACTGATGTCATCCATTGCTAGTCTAACGTTGTACCCCAAATGGGGAGATGCCATCACCAAATGAGGAGAGAGAGAGAGAGAGAGAGAGAGAGAGAGAGAGAGAGAGAGAGAGAGAGAGAGAGAGAGAGAGAGAGAGATCTTCAGGTAAATGGATCTAACCACTGGCCATGGGCCTCGCCTTAAGAACATACACAAACGGACGTAAAAGCACGTGTACATCGAATGGCGATACGCATTAACCACGCATAATTTTCGGAAACAGGAGCTCACTCTTCACTGTAAAGCATCCATATACAAGGAAACTCATGTAGCAAAAGCACGTGAATTTTCAATTGAAAGGTTTGGATTTTAGGCCCACGCATGCATTCTATAAACTGAGTTTCTGATCAATGAAGGGATAGATGATCTGAGTATCTGTTCAACATGATAGAAAAACTAGTCAGCAAATGAAATGGAAAAAAAAACTTTTCTCCTATTTTGTTCCAGAAAGACATGTGACCTGACCTGACACGTGCCCCCTGTTATTACCTACTGCTGCTTGAAATGGAAGGTGGGAAGGGTGCAGAACGTAGAATAGCGAAAAGAAAAGGAGTCCGATAACGATGGGCGTAGCGGGCACCGGAGCAACCTCATCAGATAAGATCAATACATTTGGTCAATGCCAAAGTCTGGCTGCTTTCATCTCTTGATTTTATCGCATCATTTCCCACATGACTATTCTGGGAACAAAGGAACACGAATCTTACGTCATGCTGCTTCACTTATGAATAAAGCAAATGAAGGTTTCCAGTGAAGAATGTATCATTTTTTTGGTGTGACTGGAGGTGTTCTTTATTACACTACATCAAATTTTACACGCTCCTGTGGCATTAACCTGCTAACAAGATCGACATGAAATTTCAAAATTAATCTGCTCCTGGTCTTGTTTCTTGTCAACGATTCCCCCTTGCTCGTCCACCATTAATGGACAGAGAATTGAAACTGCACGTGACGTGGCAGCATGCTGACTCGAGGGTCTTGTGGATGGTTGCTGAACGTGCTCATGACCTTTCCTGCTTGTCCCCTCAGGCTACTCACGGTCAACTGCCGGTGGAAATATGGGGATGAGATACAATGGAGAGTGAGGATGTAATACTATGTAAAACGTAAAAATGCAGCAATCTATACAAAAAATGTACCGACGCAGCAGTCTGTTAGTGTTACTAACTCTTGTTGTTGTTGTCGTCGTCGTCGTCGTTGTTGTTGTTGTTGTTGTTGTTGTTGTTGTTGTAATGTATGGTGCTCGTAAATCGTAAGCACCGTTACATTTGTTGTCCGAGATGTTCGAACAGCTTTTGTCACATCTTTTTCTTGGATAGCCGCTTCCGCCATCTTCGTTGATCGATAAGTGATGAACCTTTAGAATATTGAAACTTAAGTCTCTGGCTGTTGATGAGTAGTAAACATAATTATTTCCAGCTGTATGAACCCTTAACTGCATTCACATGAAAAGCTAATACGTTTGTTGCAATATCCTGCCCACATGGATACAGAAACCTTGTCAATGGATCTTGTGCTTATGATTCCTTTAGGGTGAACGTAACTGATCGTTTTTACATGCGTGCGCGCGCGCGAGAACACACACACACACACACACACACACACACACACACACACACACACACACACACACACACACACACACACACGCGCGCGCGCGCGCGCGCGCCCGCACCATACTGCACCATGGGGGCTCCTCACCCTTTTAAAGATATAAACACGTCTAAAAGAAGAAACTCTATGTGTAATCAGCAAAAAACTATTCGTCTCGCGTGCTGGAACATCAAAACCATGCTTGCTGTGGTCAATTGTCGTCCACAACATCGTTCCGCACTTACTGCACACGAACTGTCAAGAGCAAATCTCCAGATCACCGCTCACAGCGAAATCCGCTTCCCAGCGGAAGGCAAAAATACATCTTCTACTGCAATAAACCAGGAACGGATACATGCCTTTCGGGCGTCGGTTTCATGGTTTGAAACTCCATTATTCACACATTTGAAAACTTGCCAACAGGTCATTCTGATTGTTCATATAGCTGCGCCTCCCACTGAGAAACCAGCGATATGTCACGCTCTTCAGTTTGTGCTCCCCGACTCTTCAAGCCGATCCTGCACAAAAGGACAAGTTCTACTCTGATCTGCGCAGTCTCCTGCAAAGAACCCCCTGCAAACAAGGTCATAGTCACTGGCCACCTCAACACCAGAGTAGGCCGAGCTCCAGAAGCCTGGAAGGCGATACTCGGGAAAGTCGGTGTTGGAAGCGGGAACGCCAAATGGCCGCTTGCTGTTGGAGTTCCGCACGAAGCAGTAATTCGTTACCACAAACACCATCCTCTACGGAAAAGACAGTCTGTAAACAACCTGGATTCATCCTCGATCCAAACGCTGACAGCTTATTTATCACATGCTAGTGCGCCAGCGTGACCTGAAAGACTTGTTGCAACTAAAGTGATCTCCAGTGCAAAATGTCACATTGACCATTGCCTCGCTCGCTGCAACTCAAGCTCCACTTCAAACCCAAACCTAGAAAATGAGGGGCCCCATTAAAAAGCTCGGTTTTGACAGATTCCGGTCAGCTGAAACGAAAGCTGACCTTCAGGCAGGCCTACACTCTAGGCTTGAAGTTGCAAGATCCCCACGGGTCCCTCTCCAAAAACGCTTTGGAACAATAGAAACTAGCATTCTGCAGACATCCAAGAAGCCATTAGCTTCACTATAAGAAAGAACAAACACTTGTTCTACGAAAAGCTATAAGAAAATTCAAGAATTGCTGGTGAAAAAAAGATCTGCTCATCAGTCAGACAGACACACAGACAGACAGAGAAACAGACAGACAGACAGGGAAAGAGACACAGTCAGACTAAGACAGAGAGAGGGACAGACAGACAGACAGAGAGTGAGAGACAGAGACCGAGACAGACACAGACACACAGAGATAGACAAATAGAGAGAGAGAAAGAGAGACAGACAGACAGACAGACAGACAGAGACAAAGCAACCGTGTGTGTGTGTGTGTGTGTGTGTGTGTGTGTGTGTGTGTGTGTGTGTGTGTGTGTGTGTGTGTGTGTGTGTGTGTGTGTGTGTGTCAAAAGTCAAGTCAAAAGTTTATTTTTTGATTGTACATTTATAAGCAGTATCTGTTTTTTTTTAAATCCATCAAACTATCTACAAAACTAAACAAAATGCATAGTGTGACAATAGAAAAAAGAACACATTCGAATGAAGAAAATGAGATGCAATATCTCACTATGAATAAGACAAGGAATCTGTTAACATTCATCCTTTCAGTACCATCACTCACTCTTATGTATGTGGCAGTACGTTGTATACACACACATATGCAAGTATTACAAACATATATATATATATATATATATATATATATATATATATATATATATATATATATTATATACATTATATATGTATTGGACTGTTCAAAGCGCTTACTGTATG
>JADBJO010000828.1:395000-397500 GCA_016801955.1 Conus betulinus | reverse complement strand
ATGACGAAGCGATTGTGTGGACGGAATTTTCTTTCTTTTCTCCTTTTTTCTTTTTCGTTCGTTCCGTGTCATGTTGTTCCGAGTCTAGAACTTCAGAACTTTGCTACCATAGCAACTGTATAAGTTAACCCGCTGCCAGACCGTAATTGAGAAATTCCTATACCATCCTCAGTTTAAGTCTATTGATTAGACCTTTCCAGGCTATTTTGATTATATTCATGTTTATGCTGTTTTGGGAAGTGGCTCAATATTTTTATATGGTTATTTCATTTTACCATATTTGTCATCGTCCTCCTCTGCCACCAACGCCTTCTTAACGCCTTCGTCTTAGTCTTTTTTTTAAAGTTGTTTAGGGCTTATAAAAATTCTGTAGTTGTTCACTTTGCTACATGTTATTGTGCTGGTTCAGTGAATTTGTCTCTAAATTTTGAGACCCAGATCCTTCTTCTCCTGATTCAACGCCAATGTCTGGTTTTATCAGTCCTAGACGAAATCAAAATCAAACGTGTCGCAGAGAACAGATCAGAGACGTGTATGTGCCTAACAACTATACAGTCATGGTCAGTATCAAGGAAGAAACTGATAGGAATGTACGGGTATCCCTCTTTAATTTTTTTCATGGTTCATTATTACAATTCTTCACACAGACGTTTTAAAATAAAGAGGGCTCTGGTATGGAATAGGTCCAATAATAAGTGTTCAGATTTTGCCCATCAGTTCCAAGCCTTCCAATTCCAAGTTCTCTTACTTTGCCCGCCTGTGGCTGGTTTTAAACTTTTCTTTTCATTTTTTCCTGAATGTGAAAGGCCTCTCTTCTGTCGCCCAAAGGTCTCTGTAACTGCTCCGTGAAGCATTACCCCAACTTCCGACATCACTTGGCCTGTAACTGAAGACAGTGTGAGGATGAACAGGACGAAACAGGAGACTGTCCCCACAGCAGCCCTCTGTGCAATGGACTCATAGCAACGTGTAACAAATGCTACACACTTGTCGACAGTTTGCGGGGATTTGTCAGTGATAAAACAGATCCCAACGAAAGGGCCAACGAGTATTGAAATTCAATACAAAGCCGACAATATTGCCCCTTGTGTGCTCAAAGCTGGTGTAATATAATCAGAGACAAGACAACGATGCATACCTCACGGCTGAACAACCTTTCCGTCGGTTTGTACTTTAGGGACACTTCCTTGCCATATGTGTAGAAATATGCTTTGGTTAACCATGGCAAGACGACAGTCCATCATTCCTGGACTTTCACCTTTATTTCAAGTAAAACATGGAAGCAGTGTATGAGCACAAATACAAGAAATAATCAAAATACATTATCTTTAACTTCTTTGCGGTGTACACCATATTATTCTCTTGGGACAGTTTTAGAATTCATATACAACACGATGACAATATACGTTCATCCAAAGACAATATCAGTGAGTAGCAATACCTTCTTACTGTTATCAGGACATCAATATATGACAGATTGTCCTGATGGTCATGTGACAAATACATACTTCCTCTGTGGTTCGGACCACTACAAGATATGCGGTAGGCAACAAACCTCTCCGTGCACTTTTTATGGTAGTTTGTCCTATAAAAATAAATCTAAATCCTCTGATCAGAATTTCTCTGCTGTTAGCACGTTTATGTGTAATAGTAATTCCAGGCAGATATCGTACACCTTAGTATGCGATTTCATAGATGATTGTAATGTTAAGAGTGATGAATCCTTTTGCAAGTACACCCTTTGTGCCAGGCTGTTTAGATGTAACAATGGTGACTTTGAAAAATCGTGTGATGGGATGATCAATTGCCGGGATGAATCCGTCGAAGAAAACTGTGCACACAGCAGGGATTTTCGTAGGCACAAACAGTTAGCAGTTCCATCTCCAGTTCTTGTCAAGTTTAATGGAATAGCACAGTTTACCTACAGATCCATGACGTCCAATGAATCTTGTCCTGAAAGTCACTATCGTTGTCCTGGTGAATTGAATGGCTGCATGCCTGTCTACACAAGGTGCAAAGGACCATACGACTGCATTGATCACCAGGATGAGAGGGGTTGTAAGGAAATGAAATGCCCAGGGCTTTTTCGATGCAGACATTCAACAATATGCTTACACGGCAACTATTTGTGCGATGACTGGCCTCACTACCATATTTATGACGATGAAATGTTTTGCGATGTGACATGTCCAAGAAAGTGTCGTTGTCACGGTTACACCTTTCTGTGTTATCAGACTTTCTCTTCTACACTTCTTCCTCACCTCCGCAATCTGGATGCCACAGGGTCAGGTTTGACTCTGTGAAACGTGAGCAATAATACTCTCCTTATTGGTTTGGTCCTTGCACAGTGCTCTTTGACTTTTTTGCCCGAAATTCAGTTGGTAAATATGAGATTTCTTGATCTAGGTGGTAATCAGCAGCTCCAGTATGTCAACTTTACCTCTGTTCTTGGTTTAGAAAGTTTACACACACTGTCTCTGTCTAACAATCCTCTGTCCTC
>JADBJO010000828.1:367500-372500 GCA_016801955.1 Conus betulinus | reverse complement strand
ACGCCTTGTCAGTCCTTCCGATTAAGCCCGGTGTAACTTGGGGAGGTTACCAACGACCGCTCACGTGCTGATCGACCGATCAACCCCGATCACTAATCGATACCTGTGTAAAGGGCAGCTTTGAGACTACACAGACAGACAGTTGAGATAATAGTGAACAACTCTGGGTTTGTACTTAGCCTCTCTCTCTCTCTCTCTCTCTCTCTCTCTCTCTCTCTCTCACACACACACACACACACACACACACACGCGCGCGCGCGCGCGCGCGCGCGCGCGCGCAAACACACACACACACGCACACACACACACACACACACACACACACACACAAAATACAACTACACACACACACACACACACACACACACCACCACCACCACACCACACACCACACACACACACACACACACACACACACACACACACAGATACTCTCTGTCACCAGCCGAAAAGACTTTGGGAGGGGGAGGCGACGACAGAGGGGGCGGTGGGAAGGCGTGGAGGGCAATGCGGATTCTCAATCTGTTTTCAGTACAGTCCTTACTCTGGGGGTTGTTTTATGTCGTGTAACCGAGACGAGCTGAAATCAGATATGCGTCTCGCTTTCGGAATAGAACTCATGGGGCAGTCAGTGGAGCGCTCCCTTGATGATAATGTCCCGTACCTCTGGCTGTTCACGATCACCACAGCAGCGAGGTCAGCTGAGCCTCAGTCTACGATAGGCCTTGATACTCTGACTTCGAAATCATGCTTTTTTTTTTCATTAACTGCTTCTAAATTTGTTCATGAAATATATTAGGAAAAAAAACGGAAATTTTTGTCTTTTCCAACACTGACTTTCTCTTTGGAAATACTTGGATGAATCTGTTAAAAAGTATATCTAGTGATTAAGTGTTTACTTAATACCTAATGGTCGGCCAGGCAGGCTATAGTCTCTGTTTCGGACTCGTACTCCCTGGTGAAAGCCTGGAGCGTCTCACGTTATTTCTTTGGTGGAGGTCTGTTGGGCCTTAGTCTTTGGCTTCGACTAGCACAGAGGGACAGGTCCACTGTGTCTACATACTGAGCAGAAGAAGTCGCCCAGTGCTAAATCTGCGCCGGTAGGGGGCTGGGCAGAAACCCTGCCACTCCAAAAGTGCACGAAGCCGAAAGTCTTAAAACTCAATAACTTCTGTGGATCAATGTTTTTGGTGGCTGTGACAGTGCATCTCCGAAATCTGGAACTTTGGAACTCTTTTCGTGATTCTTTAGAACAAGTAAATGAACAATTCTAATGTGTAGATGATTTAATGTCGTGATGCGAGCATGTGTGCTCATATTTTTTTAATTCCCTTCTTTAAGCCAGAAACCGCAAAATTTATTTGTTTATAGCCATCAGACTGTAGCAAAAAAAAAAAATCGATAAACGTAGTCCCCCTCATAGGGAAAAGCAGCTATTTTCCCGAGAAGATAGTTTCCTTGGTAAGTTTTTCTGGTAACTGCACTCAGTATGTGACTCGCACACGGTCATTGTTAGCCATGATAAATCAAGTGGCATTTTCCCTTCACATCCTCCCCCATTACCCCCTTCCCGCATCCCCCCCGCAAAGATCAGGTTTTCCTTCTCTGCAGCCGTTTTGTAATGGGTTGTGCTGTGCGCATTTGGTGAGCCCCTCTTAAACTCAAAGGTGTTGTTTCACATTGGAGTTAACTTTGTATTCGTGGCTTCCTGGTTTGACGTCTCGTTTGGTGCGAGTGATTTCGTAGCCCAAGAAGAGTGAAATCGGGGTATGACCCCCTATCCCCACCCACCCATCAGGCCACCCCCCAATTTAATGTTGGGGTGTGAAAAAAAAGTTTACATATTTAAGAATGTGAAGCCCTGTTACAGAAATCCGCCGTCATTGTTCCTCGGTAGGATTTTCATTTACCCAAAAGAACTGTTAAAACCACATAGTGAGCGCAAAGGAAGCATGACATAATGAAATAATTACACCCCATCTCTCCACCGGCACCCTTCCCCTGCCCCACGGACAAGTGTAGTCATTGTGAGCACACCCGAGTCTGACAGCACGTACAACGCCATTGCAGCCGCAGCGATTTCATCGAATCAACACCCTGTCAACGAATGTGTACATACGCTGCTATCCAATGCTTTCCAGATGAGGTCTGTGCCCACCAGTGATCTGACGTTTGAAGAGCGGTAACGAAGATCATTGAACCATGCGATGGTTTCCTTTACAGGTCGTAGTTATCGTTGGTGGTTTCCCAAAACTGTGCTATTTGCTGAGAAATCAGATTCAACCACGGAACAAAAAGAAATCCCGCATACCATTGGAAGGCAACGGAATTATACAGGTCTTATACTCGTGCAGAATCCTAACGGACGTTTCTGACTGATTCACGCATGCCTGTAGTAACATATTTGAACAACTTGATAGAGCTGGGAACACCATGAACAATGAAACATCGAAACAATGAAAGGATAAGAAAGATAAGAATCAACAACGATTACAAAACACTGCAAAATGTATTATAAACCATAAAACCAAAAACGATTAAACAAAAAAAAAAAGAAAAACCGAAAAGTCATCAAACCTAAAAAACCCTGTAAAATATAAAAAAATCGAAAAAAACGCTACAAATCACAACAAAACATGAATACAAATCGCATCAAAACAATCAAAAGATAAAGATAACCACAAAAACATTGCTCAGCATCAATAAAACAATCACTGCAAAAGAAAAAAACACCACCACCACACCACCACCACCCAAAAAAAAAAAAATAATAAATAATAAAATAAATAAATAAATAAATAAAAACCGCTAAAAACCGCCAAAAAAAATCACATACTGCAAAAAAAAAAAAATGGTATAAACAAAATCAAAAGAACCAAGCAATTGCTAAAAAAAAACAACAAAAAAAAAGTTTTTACTATTACGAAACGCTCCATAACATAATAGATGTTTTTTTATTAAAAAGAAAAAAAAAAGTGAATCAAAACAATCACAGCAAAACATAACAAAACACCAAAATATTTCAGTCGTACAAAACAATACGAAATATAAAACCAGTCGAACACTGAGCAGCATCAAGCACTAAAAACAGTGCAAAAACTCAAAAATGACAGCACATTAACAAACATAAAAAAATGGTCCAGTACAGCAAATATAATCACTTTTTAAAACTACCACACAAGATCACTTACAAGCGAACCCCTCCCCCCCTCCTCCTTCTGCTCTCCCCCCTCAATCCACCATCCTTTGTCAGAAAAAAATATAACATGCTTTCAAAAAATTAGAATAAAGAAAGAAAAGAAAACATGGCAAAGATGCAGTTATCACGATGAGACACCACTAGGAAAAAAACAAAGCAGCGCAGGAGGGTGGGAGCGCCTCCAACAATCTGTTTGCCCCAATATTTAATTTTTAAAAAGAATCTAAAAGAAAACTTCAAGTGCCTGAAAACCACAGAATGAGCAGCAAGTGCCTTCTACAATGTTCTGCTCCCATCCAGACCGCCCAGCTGTGGGAACTCAACGACATAACAAATGTTATGGATCGAAAGTGAGGACTTCCGTGTGGCAACACAGATGAACGAACCAGGAAACAGAACAAAGAGACGTATCAAGAGGAAAATGTGGCAAAAAACAAAAACAAAAACTGACGGAACACACAATGATTTGTAGAAGACGGAGTAGTGTTTGTAACTAAAAGAGATAGAATTAAGATGCGTTGCAACATCTCTCTCTCTCTCTCTCTCTCTCTCTCTCTCTCTCTCTCTCTCACACACACACACACACACACACACACACACACACACACACACACACACACAGGCGCATGCACACAAGCATGAACATGTACACACAGAAACACACACACTCTCTCTCTCTCTCTCTCTCTCTCTCTCTCTCACACACACACACACACACACACACACACACACACACATACACACGCACGCTCGCGCGCGCACACACACACACACACACACACACACACTCACACACACACACACACACACACACACACACTGAATATACAAGTCATGCTACTAGAAAGCATCCAGCCGATCATAGAGTCCGCTCCAAAAGAATGAGCATGCAAAGTTATATGATTTCCTATTTCATCAGTCAGGAGCAATGAAGCCTTTCAGCATAAAACGAGCGAACAAAACCGACAAAAATCATAATCCGCCTAGCCCCATTATGAACAACATACAACAGAATCTGTAAATGATTATTTAATTCCTGAGCATACCAGCGGAGACTGTCTTTCCGTCAATGTGCATCATGACACAAAAACCCGTCAACGTATCACAGTGAGAAATTTGCTGCTGTTTCTGTACTGGGCCTCCAATTCAGTTAAAAGTCGGCATTTTTAACAAACGATTTCAATGTGTGATTAAGAAAAAGTGGTTTCAGATTATGAAACAAAAATATGGTTTCTTTGTTGCTCTGCGCAAAGACAGATGTGTGGGGGGCAGTTCGTTAGTGAAGTCCAAAGGCAGGCAGTGTTTTACCTGCTGAATCCGAATCTATCCCTAACATTTAAAACAATTCTCCCGAATGCAAATGATGCAAACAAGTGGGAAAACAGTTCCCTGAACAACATATCCCAACTGACTGTAAACGACACACTTCTCCATGCATCTCACTGAGCATTCAACACTGCTGAACAACAGGCCACGGTTCCATTTATTATAGATGTGCTACAGTCCATTGTGGTTTGGAACATCTCTCATTTACAGCGCTCCTGCCTGAGGGATAATTGTCATGCGTCAATTTCTAAGGACGGGCCTATTCAAGTGGGAGACGGCTTCCTTTGAAAAGTCTGGCGAAAGTGATAGCTCCGCGGGGCAATCTAGACGCAAACCTTTAACAACTCATGTGTTAATAAATAATTATGCAACGCAAGTGTCATGGGGTGCGTGGCGGAAAGGCTAAAAGGGGTGATGAAGGAAGTGTTTTGGTCCTTTCAATCTGATCAATTAAAATGGAGGGTGGGAAGGAGGA
>JADBJO010000828.1:325000-362500 GCA_016801955.1 Conus betulinus | reverse complement strand
AAACACTGGGTGCAGAGCCGTGTTTTATGTACAACAGATGTGGTACAGTCCATTGCGTGTTGGAACATTTCTCATTGGCACCGTTCTGTTTTAGGGATACGATGCGTCAGTTTGTGATGTGAGACCTTTTTCAAGCGGAAATAATTCCTTTGATGAGCGTGGCGAAAATGATAGCTTCATGGAGGAAATTTGTAAACTCTATTCTCGCTATACCCAAGGTCACTCCAAATTGTTGGAGGGAGGGAGGGAGGGGACCTGAGACGGGTGTGTGTGTGTGTGTGTGTGTGTGTGTGTGTGTGTGTGTGTGTGTGTGTGTGTGTGTAAAGAAAAGATGTAAACGTTTAATGATTCACATTATGAATGAATACACATCACAAGTATCACGGGTAGTGTGACGGAGACGCAAAAGGGGTATGCTAAGGCAGCAGCGGTTTGGTCGTTACTAGAAATGTTATACACTGGGAGTGTAGATGTGGGAGTTTAAACCCACTGATTGGTTCACATATGGTCTATCCAGTATCGATTGGTTATCAATATTACAAAACTTTATAATATTGAATTTACATTGGTTGAACACCAAACAACAACTGTAAAAGAGACAACGAGAAAGAAAGCTCAAGAGACAGTGAAAGAAAAAAAACTTGGGCAAAGACAGATCTAGTTGCAAAGTGAGACGACTGCAGGCGGAATGTAAACAAATCTAACTAAATGTCAGCGAACCGCCGAGAAAAAACGTGGACAAACGAATCACAATCGTTTGTCCACGTTTTTCTTGGCGGTTCGCTAATATTTATTTAAGACTTGTTTTGCAAAGACACAAGGACAAAAACCCATTGTGGTCGAAGAGAAGGGATACAAAGTAACAGATAAAGTGGAGATTAAAACAATGATAAAAGAAAGGGTAAAGACAAGAAAAGGATACAGACCATTAACAAAATAACGCTTCAGGTCACATCTCAGCCCAAAGAGTGACGTTGTTCAACAGAGTGAAATTTCAAGGAAAAGCATTCACATCTCAAGGCAGACAAACGCCAAGGTAGATGGTGACACATACAATCTTCTGCCTCTGTTTCACTTTGGCTGACGCATACATCGCTGTTAATCTTTCATTACATGTAAGCTGCTTTCTCCCTTTAGGTGACGTGTTTCCCTCTTTATGTGGGCCTCTTTCATACTTTGCCTGACACCTGTGACCCTTTTGATATGTAATCTCGAGATATGAGCCTCTTTCTTTCAGTGTGACCATCCACCTGCAAACACGACTGTCTTGAATTGCAAACCTTTGTCCTGAAAATAAAAAACAGTAAATAAGCAGGGTAACTTTTGCTCCCATAAGAAAACCTAACACAGAGTAACTTTTATTCAAGACTGGCACAGCCTTTTAAACTTAAATAAAGTCAGACAAATACAAAGACGAACAATCTAATAGTGAGGGAAAAAAAACAAGCGCAGGCCAACAACTCCTCTGTCATCATAGTAATGACTTGGCAAAGATTTGGACTTAAGGGGGGTGGTGGGGAGGTTGAAGATGAAGAAAATCTGAACATGAAATTAAGAAATATACTATAGATATGCATGCAGTTATGAAGGGCGTTTATATGTATAATATTTTTCTTAATTTCATGTTCAGATTTTCTTCATCTTCAACCCCCCCCCCCCCCCCCACCATCTTGTGTATTTGTCTGACTTTGTTCAAGTTTATAAGGCTGTGCCAGTCTTGATAAAAGTTACTCTGTGTTAGGTTTTCTTATGGGGAGCAAAAGTTACCCTGCTTATTTACTGGGTTTTTTTATTTTCAGGACAAAGGTTTGCAATTCAAGACAGTCGTGTTTGCAGGTGGATGGTCACACTGAAAGAAAGAGGCTCATATCTCGAGATTACATGTCAAAGGGGTCACAGATGTCAGGCAAAGTATGAAAGAGGCCCACATAAAGAGGGTAAACACGTCACCTAAAGGGAGAAAGCAGCTTACATGTAATGAAAGATTAACAGCGATGTATGCGTCAGCCAAAGTGAAACAGAGGCAGAAGATTGTATGTGTCAGCTGAGGGCAGAAGGAGCTTAACAGTTTTAACAGAGAAGCGTAGTAAACAAAAAAATATATATATAATATAATATGCACAAGTCAACATCGACACAGGCCATGGTCGTGTTGCAGTTTTATGTAAATTATATCAGAAACATATTTTGAGGATAAAAGGGTTTCATCTCTCTCTCTCTCTCTCTCTCTCTCTCTCTCTCTCTCTCTCTCTCTCTCTCTCTCATGTTTGTTCATGCAATGGAATTGTTCTTATAAGGCGGGCTGACGTGCCAGAGGCAAGGATCCCTGTAAGAGACAGGCACAATCAAAGCACAGTCCTCGCTTTCCATTTCTCCCTCCGGCTCAGCTGCCCTCTCACAGCTAACACAAACACGCGCTCTCCATCCCCCATTCCGTGCAAGCGCTCTCCAGACAAGAAAGATCTAGGACGTGTTTGCTTTGCGTGATGAGAAAAGTGAGGGCAAGAGACCTTCAGGGTCCGGGGGAAAAAAAGCCAGGGAATAGGCTGGAATCTGGAGTAATCCTCTGCTTCATCAGCTGTATTTATCTGTCCATTGGGCTCCAGCCAATTGCAAATCCCGTTCTAAAATAGATGAACAGCCAGAAGGCTGTAGGAAACGTTTGCTGACACAGCAGTATTTTGATAGGAAACTGTCATTTTCTGCAAAATGACAAGAATGAATAGAGGTAAGAAGTATGCCTGTGGAACCGTTCGCACTATATGTTATCAAAGCAAACCGAACTCAACAGAGGATATAAATTTCCATCTGACAAATTCGTCTCATCTGCTGCTGTTGTAGTTGCATACACCAGTAGACATAAAAAAGGAGTGCTGCCATCCGGCTATCTGCAAAGCGCTCACAAATGATTTCTGGATCAGTGTAATCTTCTTGCCACAAGTTGATATCATTTCTGCTTGCCATTTCTCAACAAGCACAGCACTATAAGCTCCACCCTGTAAGACTGCTGTAATCATTTTGGTCAGCCAGCACTTTTTAGGTTACATAAATCAAAGAAAACTCGTTTCGAACAAGTTGTAGGACGTCAGTTCGTAAAATATGTCCGGATCACTCTCAGCAAGATACGACTGCCTGCGGATGCTCGATGTTCAATTCCGAGGAACTTTTGGGGAGCCCCTTTCTCCAGTATGTTCTTGAACAGAGAAGCGTTATTTCGCTAATCGATATTTCTGAAGATGAACGTGATTGAATCCCCATGTCCTTCGAGGTTCTAATTACCTGTACAATTACCTCCTGTCGATGTCACCTTAGGTGAAATGTCCACGTGAAACGTTTAGTCATTTACAGATTTACAAGCATGAAACACACACACACACACACACACACACACACACACACACACACATATATATATATATATATATATATATATATATATATATATATATATATATATATATAACCAGGCCTCGAAAACACACACACACACACACACACACACACACACACACACACACACGCGCACACGCACACATTCTATGTGTGTGTGTGTGTGTGTGTGTGTGTGTGTGTGTGTGTGTGTGTGTGTGTGTGTGTGTGTGTGTGTATGATGGACTAATAAGGAAGTAGTAGATACATATTAAAATAAGACCTGCTCTCTTCTGTCCTTCAGTGTGTGTGTGTGTGTGTGTGTGTGTGTGTGTGTGTGTGTGTGTGTGTGTGTGTGTGTGTGTGTGTGTGTGTGTGTGTGTGTGTGTGTGTGTGTGTGTGTGTATGTGTGTGTTTAGAGAGAGAGAGAGAGAGAGAGAGAGAGAGAGAGAAAGGAGGAGAGGGAGGAGGAGGTGGAAGGAGAAAAAATAATATAATTAATTATGGAAATGGAGGAGATTAAGACAAAGTTCCCGGTAATAGATTACATAGAGAGACCACAAATGCGAACAGAAAAAGGGTTATATAACAATTACAATTAGTACTTCCAGACAATCAAAATAACGCACTGGTCATTCGATCCGATAAACCCAGTCTGACTTGCGAGGTTAAACACCTAGCACTCACAGGCTAATTGATTAATGGTCCCCGATCACTGGTCAATACCTAACCTGAGTGAGTACAGGGCGGACTTCCAGCTGTGCAGACAGACAGTTGAGAGCATAATGATCAGCTCTGGATCTGTATTTACTCTGTCTCTCTGTCTGTCTGTCTGTCTGTCTCTCTCTCTCTCTCTCTCTCTCTCTCTCTCTCTCTCTCTCTCATATCTCCAGCCCTATTCATGCACGGACGCATGTGCACACGCCCAAACACACACACACACACACACACACACACACACACACACACACACACACACACATTCAAAGGCGCTTGTGCACAAATATTATCTGTTACCAGCCGATAAGAATAAATTGTTGAGGGGATGTCGGTAGTAAGGAGGGAAGCGGACTGGTCAGTCTCAAGCTATTTCAATATGGTACTTCTGGGGGGGGGGGGGGGGGGGGGGGGGGGTTTGGTTGGTTGGTTGGGTTGGTTGGTTGGTTGGCTGGTTTTGTTTTTTTGTTTTGTTTTTTGTTTTTGTTTTTGTTTGTTTGTTTATTTTTGTTTTTGTTTTTCTTTTGTTTGCTTTACGCTGTGCAACCGAGGTGAGTCGAACTCTGACATGCTCTTTGCATATAGGAACATAACTCTGAGTGCAGTCAGCTGAGCGCTCATTTGAGGTCAATGCCCCTTACCGCCTGGCTGTTTTCGTTTAAATATGACAGTATGATCAGGCGAGCCTCAGTAATCCTACTTCGAAATTTTGAAACATTTTGATTTCTTGTTTCTCTTTTGGAAACCGCTTCCAAACGCATCGGCCAAAACTTAGAAAGGGTAATACTAAGTATGTTTCAATTCTGCAATGACGCTTCCGTCTGGAAATATGTGGAAGAATCTATTTAAAATAAACTTGAGTGTTTTGTTAAATACCCATATTGCCAGGCACGCTAAACTGTCAACTCCAGACCTGTGCACATCATAAAGCCCGGAGCCTCTCACATTTACTTCTTGTAGAGGCCATGTGGCCCTTCGTGTTCGACTTCCATTAATTTAGAGGAAGAAACTCACTCTGTCGACATACTGGATTAAAGAAATCACCTAGAGCCCAATCTGTGCCGAAACGGTCACAGGAGAAAACCCTGCCATTTCCTGGGTACAGTTAGCCGCTAGTGCTATGATTTTATACTTTAGTGGCTGAGTGATTTGGTAGCTGGGTTGGTGTATCTCCAAATCTGGAAATTTGAAACTCTTTTAAGATCCTCTTGGGCAAGAAGAAGCCTATTTATAACAAAAGATGGCTCGGCAAAGTGATAGAGTGCATGTGCTTTATATATTTTAAGTCCCACAAGACTGCAGCAGAACCTCACTGACTATAGTCCCCCATGGGGAAGCAGCTAATCTTTCGCATAGGAGCTTTTCTTTTGTCCTGGTCATTGTAATCAATCTACAAGTACAGTAGCCGCTGTACGGTTGCTATTAACCATGAGGTGGCAGCTTCCCGTCACCTACTCACCCACTCTCATCTATCTCTGCCATTTCATGTTTTGTGTTTTTTCCCTTATGTTGCGGTTTATGCTAAGAAAGGTTTTCACCTTTGCAGCGATTGTTCAGTTGCTTGTGCTGTCCGCGTTTGATGAGCCCAAATGAAACTGAGACTTGTTCCACAAGGGAGTTAGACTTGTATTTGTGGCTCCCTGGGTTTGCTAACATTTACTGGTGCAAGTGACTTTGTACCACATGAAGAGTTGAATCATAATAATAATTTGATTACACGGCTGACGGATATACATTCTGTGTGCTGTCAACTCTTTCAACCCTATTATCTGAAACCGATTTCCGAAATCCTTCTATGACTCCACGCCTTGCAATTACAAACACCCAGACATTCTACTCGTAATCTTCTCTAAGTGTTTTTTTTTTTAAATGTTTGTGACGTCGTCTTTCTCAGCACTTTATCTGCCTTTCCTAGAACATCTCTCTCTCTCTCTCTCTCTCTCTCTCTCTCTCTCTCTCTCTCTGTGTGTGTGTGTGTGTGTGTGTGTGTGTGTGTGTGTGTGTGTTTCATTACTTTTGTGAGGAGTGCTTTCCCTTTAATAGATCTATTTAGTTCTTAGCCAGTCAGTAGACGCCTTACATTTAATTTGCAAGAAGCAAAAGAGTGACTGGTTATTACACATTTCCTTAGTCGTTCATATGATAGGAGCGAAGTGTACAGAAATGAATGCAGTTCAGATTAAGACGAAAGTGACAAATCTAAGCCAACTGAGGCATAATAACGGTGGAACATCGCGTTTATCTAGCTACCATAACCAGAACAGCGGAGTGTTTGTGCGAATGATGTTGCACCCTACGAACTGGATCAATGTTGCACAAAATTGGCATGCAGCAGAAAATATGCAAAGTATGGTAGGGAATCTGTCAGCGATAGCACTTATTCGCCACCAAGAGTTCAAGTAATATCCATCATCTTTGAGACAGATCAGCAACTATGCTTTCAACCAGAGAAGAACCCAATTCAATGTTTGGGACCTGCTATATAATATCTATCTATCTATTTATCTATCTATCTACTATCTATCTATTGGGACACACACACACACACACACACACACACACACACACACACACACACACACACACACACACACCACAATCATAATAAATCTAATTGAGAGAGAATATGACAAAAACCTTGGCATGTGAAACCACCCAGACTTTTTTGTTGGGGATATGAAAACCACATAATATTTCACTTCAGGATATTAAAACCCTTACTTGTTTTTAAATAACATGAACCTCTACACGTTATTATCTTCTTCGGGTTTTCGCTTACAAAAACAAAACAAACAAACAAAATATATAAAAGCATACGCTGATCGCACAGGAAACACGATATCAAAAAAACAATTACTCCCCCCACCCTCCTCACGACTACCATTCATCTGTCCTGTGGTCAAGTGCAGCCATTGTCAGCACGCCCGAGCCTGACAGCATTTGCAACGCAATTGATGGCGCAGCGATTTTATCGGGTCAACAGCCTGTCAGCATACGTGTACATATGCCACTGTCCAATGCTCTCCTGATGAGCTCAATGCCCACCACAGATTTGACGTTTGAAGAGCGGATAATGAAGATCACTGAACCGTTCGACGGGTCCCTTCACAGGTTGGGGTATCGCTCATTGTTTTTGTAATTCTAAGCTATTTGCCGTGAGGTCTGGTTTAAAACAAAATCATAGAGTGAAAAAAGAATCCCCTGCGCCATCCGGAAACAACGGGATTTTTAAGGGCTTATAGTCGTGCAGAATTTAATGCATGTTTCTGATTGGTACACACGTGTCAGCACAACATATTTCATGTTTTCACAGTCCAGTTGACCTGATAGGGCTGGAAACACAATGTGAACCATGATAGATCAAAATGGTAAAAATAGTAGGAAATGTCAGAGTCAACAAAAACTTACAAAACACTGCTAAAGCTATCAGAAACTGCAGAACAATAAAGATAAAGATAATCAAATATGACAGATCATCGCACCACATTAAAAACATGCATGTGCGAAGACGTCACGAGCGACAAAAAACTAGAACACACACACACACACACACACACACACACACACACACACACACACACACACAAAGGCATGTATATGCGCAAGACAGAGGCACACAAATGAGCAGACCAAAGAGACAGACAAAAGAAACAAGAGCTTATGAATTAGAAGCATAAAAAAATCACAACACACACACACACACACAGAGAGAGAGAGAGAGAGAGAGAGGAGAGAGAGAGAGAGAGGAGAGAGAGAGAGAGACAGAGACAGAGAGAGAGAGAGAGAGGTGGGGTTAATAATGTCAATTTGATAAGTCACGCATGGATACCCAGTAATTAGGTGATTTGGATACTGAATAAATACTATTAATTTTTTGGTTATTTGGATCTTACTACTTGGGAACAAAAAAGTAGTAGCAGCCAGGGAGACACAGAAAACAGAACGGAATCAGTAAAAATAGACGGCTAGTGACAGAATGATATGAAAGACGGGACAATCCTTATGAAGGAGAGAAGAGAGACAAGGATAAAAGAATGCAAAAAAAAACTTAAAAGGACAAATACGAGACTATCAAAGAAGTGACACAACTGACCTGAATTGAAGTCATTCCTGGAATGCTGCTGCAGTTATCCCAAGAGTGACGATTCATGCCAAAGCCAGTTCTAGATTCTTGAATAATTTCATCAACACTGCTTACTTTTCTGAAAAAGGTAACACAATGGATGGTAATCCCTTAAAATCTGCTGCACGTAAAAATACAAATTTTGTCCTTATTATCTTTGATAAAATGGAATTTGTAAAAGAAGTGTGCAGTCTTTCATGAGGCATATTCTTGTGAGATATATATATATATATATATATATATATATATATATATATATGTGTGTGTGTGTGTGTGTGTGTGTGTGTGTGTGTGTGTGTGTGTGTGTGTGTGTGTGTGTGTGTGTGTGTGCGTGCGTGCGTGCGTGCGTGCGTGTATGTGTGTGTGTGTGTGTGTGTGTGTGTGTGTGTGTGTGTGTGTGTGTGTGTGTGTGTGTGTTTTTTGCTGGGTGTATTTTTTCGATCTTTTTATATATCAAACCCATAATAAAATGCCAAACAAACGCAAAATGCAGTGCAAAGAACAGCACTAAGCAAAACTAAATCTCGCATTTCCTTGAAAACTATACATTTGTTTCTCTTTACAAGTACGGGTCCGATTTACGTTTCAAAAAAGAAGGGCAAGTCACGTTCATACGCGAGGTGTGACTCTTCAGTGTGGAAAGGGTAGTTTGGGGTGCATGTAATTGGTACTCACAGGTAGTACCTGTATGTACATATGTATCAAAGCCTCAATAAACTTCAGACGCATGCTATGAATGTCTTATGTCACCAGGGAATCCAGCAAGACTCCAATAGCCAGAGTGCAATACAACTCACCATGAAACACAGGGTCACAGTTAAGAAGAGGGTCGCGTTTCAAGATACAGGGTCACAATTCAAGACACAGGGTGGCATTTAAAGGCTCCCTTGCCAGTTCGCCCACCCCCCACCCTTCCCCAGCGTAATTGCCCCCTCACCACTAACACAAAAAACACGCCCTCTCTTCCTCTCCTCTTCCGCGCACGCGCTCTTGAGACGAAAGAAATTGACCGGGATGTTTGCATTGCGTGATGAGAAAAACTCTGAGCGACAGAGCCTCAGGGTCCAGAAGAAAGGTGGAGGAACATACCCAAATGTATGGAGTTATCCCCTGCTTCATCGGCTGTATTTCTCTGTCCCACTGAACGCCGGTTCATCGGAAATCATGTTCTAGAATGAACAGATGAACAGTCTGTGGGCTGTACAAAAGGCTTCTTGATATAGCAGCGTCCTGATCGTCTTTCTTATCTAAATGACAAGGACAGAGAAGAGCAAAAACATATTTGTGAAATTTTCAGTAACACACGTGAACAAAACAAGAAGTATACTGAAAGAGAGTCAAAACCCGAATCATATTTCTGTTCAGCTTGCAAATCTGGAAAGTTAGCTTACAGTTGCACACACACACACACACACACACACACACACACACACACACACACACACACACACACACACACACACACACACACACACACACACACACACACCACAAAAAAAAAGTGCAAACCAGCTGGCAGACTGCAAAGTAAATCTGATACTTCATGAGATCTCCTCAATCTACACGTCAGAAGAATGTCATCACTTGTTCACATTTCTCAAT
The DNA here is from genome assembly GCA_016801955.1 of Conus betulinus. Lineage (NCBI taxonomy): Eukaryota > Metazoa > Mollusca > Gastropoda > Neogastropoda > Conidae > Conus > Conus betulinus. The sequence continues at coordinate 352,689 of JADBJO010000828.1, read as the reverse complement.
TAATGTAGCGTTGTATAATTGAGCCATGCTGCTGCAGACGATTTGGTCTGCCAGGTTTCCTTAGCAAAAAGGATAATAACAGAATACGTTGCGACCAATGTGAAATACAACTATTTGCAGAATATATCCAGTTCGTTGTAATCAAACATATATAAAAAAAAATATCACCGCCAATGAAAGTTTAATATCAAGTTACATTACGATTAAAACAGAGTCAAGTTCTGTTCTTTGATACTTGAGTGAGCTGGACACTGAGTGTAGGCAGGTAACAAGAGCTTGTTGTCCTGATCTCTCGCTGAATCGATCTGGACAGAGGAAAGGTCGACTTGGGTAACAATTTCGAAGTCTTTAATTACAATGAGTCACTATTGACTATAACTACTGCAATAATCCCGAAACAAAATCAAGAGTGTCAGGAGGCAGAAGGCAGAAATGGATGCTACACATTTAATGGGTACGGCTGAAAAGGTCAGGCTCTGCAAAGGACATGAAAGACTTGAAAGCCATATGCACTGTAAGATGAAGATTCCCCCGGTCATGTAGCCTACATGAATGGCCACTCCATGCTGACGCGGGAGTCAGACCTTCGCCAGACAGGGCGAAGATGCGTCTGAAGCTGTGTTGGTGTCTGGAGGAGTTCCAGAAGACAGCCGAATACATTTCAGAGACGGAACTACAAGTGTTAAAGTAAACGAGAAGAACCAGATTTACAGAACTCACCCACTTTCAGAATACGGACAATGTTACCAATACTGTCCAAAGAGTAATTAACTACTACAAAGTAAAGCGCAATTTAAGGAAGCAATACCAAATGGAAAGATATGTGTGTCATATTTTAGTTATGAAACAATTATTATAAAAACAAACACAAAATTAGTCAAATAAGAAAGCAATAAAGAGCGCCGTACATTGAGTAAGAGTGAAGAATAGCACACATTCGTAAAATCACATCTGGCATTGAAAGTCAGAAAGAGAAAACATTTCAATCAGCAGTGCCTATTTCATAAAGCGCACGTTTTTTTTTTTTTTTTTTTTTTTTTTTTTTTAACGATATCTACAATGGTTGTTTCTTCATTTTCATTTTCGTGTTCTTTTAATGGGCTCCTTTCTTCTTGTCGTTTTTCAAACATCAATAAAGACACACACACACACACACACACACACACACACACACACACACACACGCACGCACACACGCACGCACACACACACACACACACACACACACACACACACACACACACACACACACACACACACACACACACACACACACACACACACACACACACACACACACACACACACACAGAGGGGGGGGGGGGGGGGAGACGCGTACACTGGCGTTTAGGCACTCACTGGATAGAGAGTGTTGTTGGCAGCTCATTTTCTCTCCCCACGAATGTAATTTCATATTCTGATATGAAATTAAACTCAATGTGCTGGAGACTGGCAACAAAAAGAGCAACAGAGAAAACTCTTCAACAAAATCCAAATGCCAAACCCTGCATTCCTGTAATTGCTAATTTGCATATTGAAACGTTTCCGCTAACACGCATTCTTGTGATGGTCGATGGGACAGGATTTCAAGTGGTTTAAGAGAGGTACTTATAAATAAGTGATAAAATTTGATTTTGTTCTCTCTCTCTCTCTCTCTCTCTCTCTCTCTCTCTCTCTCTCTCTCTCTCTCACACACACACACACACACACACACACACACACACACACACACACACACACACACAGCATATATGTATACATCTACATTTAATTTCTCACATAATTATTCTAGATGGACATGCTTTGATTCCAAAATTTTAAAAAAAAAGAAAGACATCTATAACCTAAAATAGCAAGCCTTCAAACCATAGCTCGCTTTCTGTTTTCTCTCTTACGTTAAGCCCTCCATCTTGAATGTTAAGGTAATAGCAACAAATGAATATTTCCACTTCTAACTGAGAGGAAGCCACTGCACGTGCTGTAGTGATGATAAGTTGCGTTTCTGTAATAGATGGATCGATATCATCAACTTTCAATACTTCTTTTTTTTTTTAACACATTCAGAACGAAAGAAGCGCTCGAGAGAGCGGGCGTCTGGTCAGGATGGAGCGAATCCTAAGTCGGTGCTTTTCTTTTCTTTTTGCAAAGAAAGGAAAAACATATATAGAGTGAGAGAGCTGTTTCTAAACTAACTTTTGGTTGATACGATATTGAAAATAAGAACTATTAACGTTTATATCGCTAGAATGCTTTAATGTACCTCGAAAATATATCATTCCATAAACAGTTATCAGTTCATACCAGTAACTTCGGTGTTCACGTTTTGAGCATGGTTTGCACTAATCTGGATGAACAGATCCTTCGTATATCATGTGATCTGGATCTGTTCTACAAATTCGCATCGGAATTTTGTGCGTTCGTCCTCTGGCCACATTCCTTACTTCCGCCATCACCATGGGGGCAAGAGGAAGAGTGAAGATAACAAAAAATCACAGGATGGACACCCAGAACCCTTAGCTCCCTACAGAGGTTATTAACTCCTCAGCTCAATCCTCTTCTTCAATTTGCGCGCAAAATCCGTTTATACTGAGAACTGAAACCTGTTTTTTTTTTTTTTTTTTCAAATGAATCCGATATAGTTTTGTCACACATTTTCCCTGTTATAATCTGGAAAACGTAAAAGAAAAAGACAGCACGGGAAACGGTTAACGCTATTCAAGACGAAGCCGACCTTGTGACAAAAAGCATAGCAACCAAGGGCTTTTTTTTTTTTTCACATTGTATTTTGCACTACCACCTCGACAGGTCAGGTTACGATTGATGACGAACGTAGACGTTTGGTTTGTTAACGGTTTTAAGGAAGAAAACCGGCGACGATTCTTTTACTCACTGATTTGTTTGCATTTTCTGTTAATGGTTCCTTTATTAATTTGTTACCGGATTGATTCGTTTGTATTGCTATGTAATTGGTTCGCTTGTATTTCTACCTCACCGCGCGATGTGTGTCCATATGAAATGTGTGCTAACTTTAACACACACACACAGAGAGAGAGAGAGAGAGAGAGAGAGAGAGAGAGAGAGAGAGAGAGAGAGAGAGAGGACGGTTGTTGTTTGCTTGTCTGTTTGTTTGCTTGTTTGTCTGTTTCGGTTGGTTTTGTTTGATTTTGCATATTTTCCTACATTTTTATTCAGGTAGTATGAAAGCTTATACGTATGGGGAAAGACGACAGTGCGTAGAGATTTTCACACATATATGATGGGGATATCCTTGCATGACATGTATAAGTGATACATAGATAATCTTAACTACTGTCAAAAGGTGGAGCAAAAAATGAACAGCTGTAAAAGTTATCATGCACTCACACAGATTTATCAATAGAGAATAAATCTTATTCTAGATTTTTCATCTGTGTGTGTGTGTGTGTGTGTGTGTGTGTGTGTGTGTGTGTGTGTGTGTGTGTGTGTGTGTGTGTGCGCGCGCATTTGAATGTGTGTGTGTGCTTGCGCGCGCGCACGCGCGCGAGCGCGCGCGCGCGCGCGCGCGTGTGCATGTGTGTGTGTGTGTGTGTGTGTGTGTGTGTGTGTGCGTGTGCGTGCGCGCGCGCGTGTACGCACGCACGTGTGTGTGTGTGTGTGTGTGTGTGTGTGTGTGTGTGTGTGTGTGTGTGTGTGTGTGCTCGCGCGTGTGTGTGTGTCGCGCGTGTGTGCGTGTGCGTGTGTGTGAGCGCGGGCGCTCGCGTCTGCGTTGAGGAAATTAAAGAGTATTTCATTTTCGCAACATCACATGAATCAATTAATGTGATTGTTGCATTTTTACACGTGAGATGTACGATTTTGTTTCTGTATCTGTCTGCGTTTCTAGGTATGTCAATTCCAGTGTCTGTTAAAGCAAAACCAGCACCTCATTAACCTTGAACATTTTGCCCGACTTTAAGTTATAGGGAACAAGTTTTTAGCAAGGCAACAATGACCCTAGGGTTTTTCACACACTACATATCAATGCGATCTGAAAGTATTTAAAACTACACTCTAGTTGTTGCTTCATGGGAACCGCCCATGTGGCCTATACTAAGAAATTAACGCCCGTCTGTTTATCGGTCATCTTTCAGACCTGTTTTCACTGGTTGTTTCCAAGAAAAGAAGTCACTGTAGATTGGGCTAGCATCGAACGCAATTAAACGAGAAAATAACCGACTGAAAATAAACGAGATCAAGGAACAGGTATAACCTAGACGGGCAGGATGATGGACAGCTAAGCTGAAACAAAAAAAAAAGTAAAAACCAAAACAAAAAAAAATCCGTGTGAGGCAAAACCGACAACTAGTTTGTCAAAAACCCGCATGAGACAGGAAAATCAATAAAATTTGTGAAATGTGTGGCTCCTTTTTGAATTGCTGTCCATCGTTAATATATTTGAGTGATACTGATATGTTTATAATTCTGTGTAGACACTACTCACGTTTTCTCAACACCAAAGTAGAGCTTCTCACCATTTCGATGATTAGAAAACATTTCTTGAAAACTTGTAACGAAAATCAATCTCGATTCGAACTTCATCTCTTCAAATCCATCCACTGGGCAAAGATCTCGTCTGGTTCAATAGCAGAATAAATATTTTTCTCCAGCCTGTGAAATACGTCTTCCGTGCATTTTACGTTGAACCCACACATCTTGCTTTGCCCACCCCTTACAAGCTCCGGACAAAAAAAAAAAAAAAAAAAAAGTACGTCTGCTTGAACTGATCGAACGTTGACAGTTATTTCCCTTCCTTGAAGTCGTGTGGGTACACTTGGGGGCACGTCAAGACGCAAAGCAGCGCTTGTCAAAACGCTACTTAAAAAAAAAAAAAAAAAAAAAAAAAAAAAAGGGGGAAAGGGAAGGGGAGGTGGTTAGGTGAGTGCTTTGTGGCAACAGGTTTAAAGAGAGGCGGAGCGGGACGGGATTCATACCAGTGGATTAACGTTTGGTTGTCTTCATTATTTTTTAAAATGATGACGATGACAAGTGCATGACAATGATGAGCTCTCTCTCTCTCTCTCTCTCTCTCTCTCTCTCTCTCTCTCTCTCTCTCTCTGTGTGTGTGTGTGTGCGCGCGCGCGCGCGCGCGCACGTCTGTGTGCATGTTTGTGCGCACGTCCATGTTTGTGCATATGTGTCCGTATGTGTTTGTGTGCGTGCGCGCGCGCAAGCGCGTATTCCCTCCCCCCCCCTCCCTCTCTCTCTCTCTCTCTCTCTGAGAAGGCATGTGTGTTTCAGGGGTTCCGGTCTACGCGCGTGCGCGCACATCGGCGCGCGCACCGACGTACACGCGTGCGTGTGCGTGTGTATACGTGTATGTGTGTGTGTGTGTGTGTGTGTGTGTGTGTGTGTGTGTGCGCGTGTGTTTGCGAAGGACAGGGTTTTATGAAGTGTGAATACATATACATGACATGGAGACAGCACGCGCAAACACACACACACACACACACACACACACACACACACACACACACACACACACACACACACACACATGCGCGCGCACGCGTGTGTGTGAAAGTATGTGTGAGCACACGTGTGCATGTCCAAAACGGCCTGCCTGGCTATCAGAATTCATTCTGAGAGGCCATTTACAGAGATTAACAACCCTGCTACACTGTTTTTTCTCTCTCAAAATAGAAAACATATAACAGTCGCCTGCAGCATGTGAAAACAAATATAGGATCTAGAGACATCAACTCAACGCACGTTCTTTATAGCAAGTCACTACGTTTAGTTGACTCATATTTAAAAAGAAGGAAAGTCAAAACTAAAAACAGTGTCATCGAGGCGTACACAGATGTAGATAAACACAGACGCAGAAAAAAAAAAAAAAAAAAAAAAAAAACAGAAAACAAAAAAAAAAAAAAAAAACGGAGAGGTTGTATGATAGCGAGAGAGAGAGAGAGGTGGGGTGGGGGGGGGGGGGGGGGGGGGAGTCGGAGAGGAGGACAGGATTGATAGTAGATTGAAAGACAGACAGGCAGGGGAAACACAGGTCATGGGGGGGGATCGAGGAGGGGGGGGGGGGGGGGGGGGGGGGGGGGGGTGGATATGGCGGGACGGAAATGGCACGGTGCCGAGAGACACAGAGACACAAATGACAGACAGTGTACAACAACCGAAGGCTGCACACCAAAAAAATAATGCACAAAGGCCTTGCTTAAGGAGTCGGGTATTCATAGTGTTTCGAGCTTTTCGCCGTGCTTTTAAAACCTAGCTTCGCTGCTCATCAGTTTTGAAAAACAAATTGAGCGTCTGCTTAAATGATCATGGGATAACAGTTATTTCCGCTGCCGAAAATCAGGTATGCCTCCTATCCTATGGGAGAAAGGGAGGAAAAAAGAAGGTGGAGGGGGCGGGGGTGGCAAAGGAACACGCAAAAGTACTGCTTCCCGGGACGCTCTTAGTCTAAACAAAAACCATTGCTGGAGAAGAGTGAGAGGAGAGTGAGATGAGGTGAGAAGGATGAAAAGAGTCAGAATGAGAGAAAAACCTTGGTACAAGCAACTAGCTGAAATTATGTCACTTTTGAATGCTTGCCATTTCATGTTACTATACTGCCACACATTGCTGCAACCAAAAAATTTTTAAAAAAATGTCGTTAAGGAAGGTGTATTAACAATACAGTAATGTTTTTAAACGTTTACAAACATGTACATCAATCATCTTTTTAAAAAAGAAAATTGTAATTGAGAATAGGCGAGTACATGTACACCAAATCAAATGGGGAGATAAGAAAAAAAGTAAATTTTAAGGCAACAACCGCATACTATTTTTTTCCCTTCTTGTCATTATACATGAATGGATGACACCCATTTAATCAAATAAAGATCTTGTACCTCTCCTACATATTGAGATTTAAGATGTCTAAATGCTGTATATCCTAGTACATACGTATCTCTCTCTCTCTCTCTCTCTCTCTCTCTCTCTCTCTCTGCCTTTAACGTGAAATCGTGCTGCGGAAAACTGTTATTTTTTCTGTGTGGCTACCACGAACACTTACGATCTGCTACAGCTAATACCCATACTGCGAATGCACGAGAAGCATGATGTAATAAAAAACACACTCCACCTCCTAACCCCAGCGCACCTCTTCTGCCCTGCGATCAAGAGAAGCCATTGTGTGCACGCCCGGGCCCGACAGCACGTGCAACACTATTGAAGGCGCAGCGATTTTATTGAGTCAACAACCTGTCAACGCACGTGTACAATTGCTACTGTCCAGTGCTTTCCTGATGAGTCCTGTGCTCACTAGGGATTTGACGTCTGACAAGCGAATAATGAAAATCGTTGAACCGTGCGACAGGTTGCTTTATGGGTCGTGGTTATCGTTCACGGTTTTTCCAGTTCTAAGCTATTTGTCGCGAGGTCAATTCTAAATTGAAATCATGGAATGAAAGTGGGATCCACCACGCCATTAGGAAACAATGGGATTATAAGGGGCTTGTATTTGTGCAGAATCCTAATGGATGTCTGATTGATACAAACATGCCTATCAAACATGTTTCATGTTTTTTTCACAGTCCAGTCAATGTCACAAGGCTGGAAACCACTATGAACTGTGAAACACCAAATCAATCAAACAGTGCGAAAGATCAGAATCAACAAATTTCAAAACGCTGCAAAAGGTGTCAAAAATGACAAAACTACAAAGAATAAAAAACAAAAAACAATAACAACAAACACAGAGAAAGATCAAAATCATTAAAGCTACAAAACACTACACCAGATGTAGATAACCACTTCAAAGCACTACAAAAGATCAAGCAACCACGGAAAGACGCAAAGAATGAAAACAACCGCTACGAAATAGCACGAAACACCAAAAAAGAAACCCTACTAAACATAAAAGATATCACGTGCCATGAAATCTGACAAATCAAAACATTAAAACAACCACAATAAAGCACTACACACTATGTAGCTGTCAAAAACACTACAAACATAACAAAATTAAAAACGCTAAAAGCTTGACGAAAAACGTCAAAATAACATGTAAACAGTAAAAGAATGATAACTCTAAAACATAATTAAAACATTAAAATAATTCAACTCTATGAAGCATCATGAAACATCATGACCCTCAAATACCGAATAATCAAACACAAAAAAAGCAGTCCAAAACTTCTCAAATGACATCACGAAACATCAAACAGAAACACACAACGAAAAATTGTAATCATTTAACGCTGCCACACAAGATCAGCACTTCATCCCACAAATTCATCATTCTGTGTGGAAAAAAAAAAAAAAAACACATTTGAAAAGTTAGAACAGACAAAGAAAAGAAAAAAACACGGAAAAGATGCAATAACCATGATAACATTACTACAAAACAAAGCGGTGCCGGAGGGAAGTAGTACCCAAAATAGTCTTATCGTGCCAAACACATTAAAAGAAACAAAAAAATTCCGAAAGAAAATCTCATGCGCCTGATGACCGCAGAATGGGCAGCAAGTGCCTTCCATAATGTTTTGACCTCCATCCAAACCGCCCGTTTCTTGGATTTCAGCAGCACACAAAAAAAAAAAAAAAAAAAAAAAAAAAAAAAAAAAAATGGAATGAATATGAGGATATCCGTATGACGATACAGATGAAAAATGAACCAGAAAACAGACACAAAGACGGGTTATAAAGAAAATAATGTGGCAGAAACAGAATGCAACGGAACAGCGAAGAAGTTGCAGAAGATGGAGCAGTGTTTACGATTGAAAGGGAAGGGAAGGAATTAGATGCATCGCAACTCTCAGTCTTTCTGTCTCTGTCTGTCTGTTTCTCTCTGTCTGTCTCTATCTGGCTGTCTGTCTGTCTGTCTGTCTGTCTCTCTCTCTCTCTCTCTCTCTCTCTCTCTCTCTCTCTCTCTCTCTCTCTCTAAAACGCGCGCGCGCGCACACACACCACACACACACACACACACACACACACACACACACACACACACACACACACACACACACACACACACCACGCATGCACACATACAGGGCGCATGCACACATGCACGCGCTTACACACGCACATGCGCTCGCGCGCGCGCGCTCACTCACTCACACACACACACACACACACACACACACACACACACACACACACACATACACACACACACACACACACACACACACACACACACACACACACACACATTTTGTGAAGGTTTTTATTTGATTGTGTGACTCTTAAGGCGTACTTACCATGTTTATTAGGTATGACAGTGACTGATGTTTTTTTCTGATATTGATTTTGCTTTCAAAGTTACTTTTTGTTTAATATGTAGTCCTGTTAGATATTTGCTATAATGTCATAAGTAGTAATTATTCCATATTTTGCGTGCACTTCCACACACCTATGCTTCACACACACTCTCTCTCTCTCTCCTCTCTCTCTCTCTCTCTCTCTCTCTCTCTCTCTCTCTCTCTCTCTCTCTCTCTCTCTCTCTCTCTCTCTCTCGTCTAATATCACATAATTTTGAAAAAGACGTAAAATGAAAGTACTACTACTACTACTACACACACACACACACACACACACACACACACACAGTACGCAAGTCGTGCTGTTTGCAACATTCCAGCCAGCCACATAGACTGCTCCAGAAGAGTGAGCAAGCATGCAAAGTTATGCTATAAGGTTACTTCATCACTCAGGACCAACAAAGCCCTTTAGTATACACCAACAAATAACACAAAAATCATTATCCTCATAAGCCTGTAATTAGCAACATACACCCAAATCTGTAACTGATTCATCCATCCCTGTGTATACCACTGGAGCCTGTCTTTTCTTTTGCGCACGCAATGTGCATTATGACACTACCAAAAGTTGAGCAAGTTGCTGCGTTTGTTGTTAGTGTATAACATCTCTAACCTGATTTGACAGTTGTTAATCTTTTTTTTTTTTAGATAAATTCAGTGCGCAATCCTGAAAATGTTTCAGATTAATGGAAATACGGTCATCTATGTCGCCGTACACTTAGACTGTAAGGTCCTGTGTGGGGCGGTACACTGGCATAGCTCTCTAGTCTACAGGAGAGTAGTATTACAGCGTCTCGCCAAAACTTCAAAAATATTTCCTGAATTGCAAACAGCGCAAACAAATAGAAAAAAAACAGTCCCCTGAATAATATATCCCCACTGACTGTTTTTGCACCGGTCTGTGCATCTAAGTACTCAAAACTATACTGCTGAACAACATACAACAGTTCTATTCGTTACAAATGTGCTACAGTTCATTGTTTGTCGGAACATTTCTCATCTGTACCACTCCTACGTGAGTGATATGTCATGCCTCAATTTGTAAGGACGGATCTATTCTCGTGACAGATGGTTTTCGTTTCAATAATGTGGTAAAAGTAATTGCTTCATGGCTAGAGTTTAAACTCTTCATGTGAAAGTCAGGAATGATTAGAAGAAATTCCATGGAGGGAGGAGAATAGGTGCTAGGGAGGGTGGGGGGGGGGGGGGGGGGGGGGGGGGGGGGGGGGGGGAGCAAATAAATAAGATGAAAGCCTGTAACAACTCACATGTGAGTAAATGAGCGACAACAAGTGTCATGAGCAGAGTAATGAAAGGGCAAAAGAGGAAATCTAGGATAGTATTTCGGTAATTTCAAATGGGTATTTACAAGGGGGGGGGGGGGGGGGGGGGGGGGGGGGAGGGGATTAGAGGGAGTATCCTAGTTACACGCCCGGGACGCTTTATCATGGGTTTGTCTTCATAAGTTTAGATGATGTAAGTTTTGGGAAATGTTTCATATCGTTTGTTTGTAGTTGCAAATACTTTTGTCCATTCTTTTCATTTTTTTCCCCATCTTGTCATGATGTTTCCGTCATTTTCAGTCCATTCCTCCACACCTCGTTACCCTTAAAAGGAGCATCTACATATTCCTTTCACATTTGTGTTTGGGTAATGCTGATTGAATTGTTTATTTCTGTGTTCATGGGTAAGCAACAGTTTCAACTGTTTTTCAGTGTGTGTGGTTTAGATGGGCACGCGCACGTGTAAAAATACCATAAACAAGAAAAATACGAAACACACACACACACACACACACACACACACACACACACACACACACACACACAGAGAGAGAGAGAGAGAGAGAGAGAGAGAGAGAGAGAGAGAGAGAGAGAGAATTGATAATGTCGATTGGTTGTGCCATATAATATTGATTGGGCTAACATATGATATGGTCTATTCTGTATCTAGGCCATCTAGATGCTGGATACTTCGTTTTTTAATCTCACTGCTTTGGAACAAAAGGTAGTCGACAGGAAGACACACACACAAAGGAAACAAGAAAAGAACCAGAGGAAATAGACATACAGTAAATGAAAGATAGAAAAAGTCAGGAAAAAAAAAAGCATTGCACAGAAGGAAAGAGGACTGAACGGAAAAAGTATTACAAAAAAAAAAAAAAAAAAAAAAAAAAAGAAAGGAGGACGAACAAGGGCAAGAACATCAAAGAACTGATGCCTTTGACCTGATCTGAAATCAAAGTCTAGAATGATGTGACAATTCTATGACTGACAAATCGTGCCAAAGTCCGTCCAAGATTTTTAAATAAACAGTCTCCCCAAAGACTGTTTACAAACCTGGAAAAGTAACATAATGGATGACGATCCTTTCAACTCGGCTGCACGGGTAATGCATGGTGGTTTTTAACAGTTATAGTAAAAAATGGAATAAAAACAAACACCAAGCGTGTATATTCCTGCTAAAAAATATACGGTCTAATCCATTTTAGTATAGTGTGTGTATGCGCGCGCGCGCGCGCGCGCGCGCGCGCGCGCGCGTGTGTGTGTGTGTGTGTGTGTGTGTGTGTGTGTAATCACGGACCATTTCTTCGATCTTTTCACTTATCAAGACATATCACGATGCCAGACTAGCACAAAATACAATACAAAGAAAATTACTCAACCAAACAAATACGACGCGCCTTTATAACTATACATGTGTTTCTCTTTTCACCAGAACAGGTTTTGATCTCTATTACGTTTCAAACAAGAAGTGTGAGTTCTATTCACCCAAAGGAGATGACAATTTAAAGTGTGGAGAGGGTAGTTCTTTTGCTGTATACAATAGGTAGTCATACATATTATCAGTGAGCACATAAGTACTCATGCATAAATCTGAAACTATGGTACACTGGCGAGCTGCACCTGGATATTGCTACCTACGACTCATGCAAGACTCCAGCTGCCACAAAATACACAGTCATTCACACCGGCAGACGCAGGCTCATAGTTAAAGACAAAGGGTCCGTGTCGAGGCCGATGATTACATCTGAAGCCGAGGATCTCATTTAATGGTAGGGGGTCACACATCAAAAAAAAAGAGTCCCATTTCACCATTTGATGGCAGACGGTCACAGGTTCAGCAGATGGTTACATATGGTTTCGGGAAACAGGACCTTAGATCACAATTTGGATAGAGGGTTCATATGTATCAGACAATCAACATTATTTCATGCCATGCGCAAGTTGAATATTGTCTTAACCAATCGTTAGGACACCTTATTTACCAGTTGTTACAAACTGTGCCTGAGACAGATTTAGATGTGAAAACGAGAAGATTCACATCTCCACACAAAGTCTCTCTCCCACCCCCCCTCCCCCCCTCCACCCACCCACCCCCCTCTCTCTCTCTCTCTCTCTCTCTCTCTCTCTCTCATGTGCGCCACAATCAAGCACGTTTTCATCCCGTTTAAGTCTGCCCCTCCAGCTCAGCTGCCTTTTCCCAGCTAACACAAACACGCATCCTCTGTCCCCCTCCCCCGTCCGCACGCACTCTCTTGAGACAAAATATGGTCCTGGATGTTTGCCGTGCGTGATAAGAAAAAGTGCGGGCAACAGAGCTTCAGTGTCGAGAGAAGAGGTTAGAAAACCGGTATAAAATACAGTAGTGTATTCCCATATCTCGTCAGCTGTACTCCTTTGTTCAATGAACGCCATTGAATAAGAAAAATATTCCAGAATACGAAGATGAACAGCATGTAGGCTGTGCAAAAAAGCTTGCTGACATAGCAGTGGCCTGGTAAATTAAATCGACTTCTTTCTATCTAAATGACAAGGATGGAAAAGGGCACAACCTAATTCGTGAAATCTGCACTACGGAAGTTATCACTGCAAGAAGTAAACCAAAAGAGAACCAACACTTCTCTAGACACATTTTTCTAACCAGGCTGAATATTTGGTCAGTTAGCTGATAGCTGTACATGCTCTCAAACACACACACACACACACACACACACACACACACGCACACACGCACACACGCACGCACAACGCGCGCGCGTGCGCGCACACACACACACACACTTACACACACACACACACACACACACACACACACACACAACCATACTATCTGGCAGTCCACAAAATAAAAATAAACGATCGCAGGACCATGGATTGCCCTGAGAGCTAACTTGCAGATCAACACCACAGTCCCCAAAGTGCTGCAGATGGAGGACCAGGAAAGATGTGTGAAGAAAGCTCTGATGCTGGCTGCGATGACAAGACCTTCCTGAGAAACCCGGGATCCACTCACTAGACAACACATCTGCAGCTGTCCGTGTGGAATCTGTATCAGATTTCCTAATCAAATGACAGAAACAACACATTTCTAGCCGATACGTTCTCCTGTATCTTCAGACCAGATGTTGCAACTTGATCAGCAGCCTTAGACCTGATAGCTGGCTCCAAGTTGACTGCAAACATACGACCATCTTCACAGATGCCCTATCAGCGTTGGAAATCTCTGGAGACAAACTGGCAGAGCTGAGGGGAAAGCCACATCAGGTCTGCATAATATGCAATCGAATTGCGTTGCAGTGGATATCTTCCCGCTATGGTCTCATGAGAAATGAATCTGCATACAATCTTCCGAACTGGAAGCAACAAGCGACCATCCAGACAGACCATGGGCAGAAGACCCCCGATCAAGAATATCAGGAGGTAGAAAGCAGAAAAAAGGGATGCTAAACAGACACAGCAGCTCAGGTCAGGCCTCACACAGGACATGCAAGACTTAACAGCCATGTGCACTGTAAGATGAAGATTGCCCTGCCACGAAGCCTACAGGAATGGCCACTCCATGCTGACGCAAGAGACAGACCTTGGGCCAGAAGGGGCGAAGATCCACTGGAAGCTAAAGAGGTCCCAGAAGACAGCCAAGGACATTTCAGAGGCGGAACTATAAACGTGACACTGATCGAGAAAGAATATAAATTTACGAAGTAACTCATTTCTAACTATGTACACGGTTAGCAATATTGTTCTGATGGGTAAACAACTAGGACCACAATGAGTGGAATTCAAGAAAGAATGTATAGCATACGAAAGATACAATTATGTTGTCACATTTCAATTATGAAACTATTGTTATGAACACCAAAAAAAAAAAAATTAAAGCAATCGTAGGACTTGAAGACAACACGTAGCGGCGTAAATCGTGAAAGAGTGAAACATTGCAAAAGCTTAGTAAAATAGAAATATGGTAGTGACAGTTTGAAAGACAAAAAAAAAAATAAAAAAAAAATAATAATTAGCAGTACTTTCCTATGTACTTTTTTTTAATCAGTGTTTGTATTAATCGTGTCTTCATTTTCGAGTTCTAATCTTGGCATTTGTGTCACACACACACACACACACACACACACACACACACACACACACACACACGCACACGCACGCACGCACGCACGCACACCACACCACACCACACACAACAACAACACACACAATGCACACACACACACACACACACACACACACACACACACACACACACACACACTCTCTACACACACTCTCTCTCTCACTCACTCGCTCACTCACTCGCTCACTCACTCACTCACTCACACACACACTATCACAACAAAAGGACGCGCACGCACATGCTTGGACAATCACATTCGTGAGAGAGTGTTGTCGGCAGCCAATTTTCTATCCCCACGAATGTAGTTTCATATCCCAATATGAAATTAAACCCCATCTGTTGGGACATCGGCAACAAAAAGGCCGAAGAGGAAGCCTTCACCAAATCCAAATGCCAAGCTGTGCGTTCCTGTAATTGCTGATTTGCATATTGAAACGTTTCCGCTCACACGCAGTTTTTGTGATGGCGGATGGGACAGGGGCTTGGAGTGGTTTAGAAGAGGTGCTTAAAGTGGAGAAATGAAGTTTCGTTCTCTCTCTCTCTCTCTCTCTCTCTCTCTCTCTCTCTCTCTCTCTCTCTCTCTCTCTCTCTCCTTTTCACTCTTCGTCAATGAACATTTGCATTTTAATTCTTCATAGCATTATCCTGGAACGATATTCTTTGATTCTGAAAACGAATCAATCTTATGAAAATTAGAACTGAAAAAGCAGGCCGTCAAGTAACGGCACGCTCTCGATCGCATCTTCAATAACTCAGAGGCCTCCATCACACGAATTTTAAAAAATCCATTTCGCAACTAATAAAAAAATCCATTTCTAACACAGCAGAAGCTGTTGCACATGTTGTAGTGATGATATGTTGTATTGATAAGCGTGTAAAAGACAGACTAATATCATCAACTTTCTATGTGCGTTTTTATATCAATACATAAGGAGTAGAAGCTCGAAAGGGCACAGGTATTTGCAAAAATAGAATTAATCCTGGATAAGCTCCCAAAAAGTTGATGCATGGATATGATTTTTTTTTACGCCAGGGAAATTAGACATCTACAGACTGAAAGTATTATTTCCACACGAACTGTTGTTTAATAAGACATTTGGCACGACAGACAACAGCGCAGAGGCAGAAAGCGTATGACCACAAACCGTGACATTCGATTCTTTTCAATCAGTACACCGACGATGTAGACAAGCAGCAATTCAGCACCCTCACTCCGATCGATAGGTGTAATAAGACATCGTCTGGCTCGTGGGAGGTTAACCAACTACCGCTCTCGATAGTGCTGATCGATCACTCATCGATGTTCGTGTGAAAAGTGGACGATAGGTCACGTGGCAAGGTAGGACACAAGGACTGGTCTTAGCGGGCTCTGCTGAATTTTCCTTGCTCTTACAATCACCATTCCTTGATGCGATTAGAGAATATGTCAATGGAGAGAGAGAGAGAGAGAGAGAGAGAGAGAGAGAGAGAGAGAGAGAGAGAGAGAGAGAGAGAGAAGAGAGAAAGAAGAATCAGGGAGGATGTGAAAACTCAAAAGCAACCGAGGTCCGCAACAGACCCATTACCTCTGTTCTTACTGTTTATGGTTTGGGCGGGAAGGCAGTTCTCTCTCTCTCTCTCTCTCTCTCTCTCTCTCTCTCTCTCTCTCTCTCTCTCTCTCTCTCTTAAAAAAAGCTTTTGATCTGGTTAACTATAACATTTTGTTAGAAAAGATTTACATGTATACTAAAAGTTCATAAACAACAACTTCTTTGAGTCTTATCTTGGAGACAGATATCAACGAGTCTTACTCAATGGATCCTATTCTGCTGAAAAGTTAGTCAAGAAAGGAGTACCACAAGGTTCTATTTTAGGCCTCTGCCTCTTTTTCTCTGTTATTAATGACTTACAATTACACATCTCAAAATAGCAATGTATCGTGTGAGTTGTTTGCTGATGGTGGTACTCAATATACAGCTGACAAAGATATCAGTGATATTAATGTCCATTACAACAACATGGAAGTAGAACACTGGTGTGAAGATAATGCAATGCCCTTAAATCCTACCAAAACTGAGTGCATGATTATATCCACCCGACAAAAACATCAGCTAGGTTTGTTTCCACTTAATCTAACTATTGAAGACCCTCAAATCACTCAGGTCAGGCAACATAGACTACTAGGATTAGTCGTAGACGACCAACTACAGTGGGATGGTCCTATCAACTACATATGCAAAATTATCTCGAAAAACTTATTCCTTTTAAAGAAACTAAAAGACTTCACTGATACTAGTTCACGTAAAATATTCCACAATGCCCACATAAGATCTCGTATTGATTATGCTTCCACTCTATGGGATGACTGTGCTGGTGTTCATCTGAAAAAGTTAGGCTCCCGGTATCAGAGAGCAGCCAAGCTTATTTTGCCTGATCCTTACCTATCGACAGAACAAAAGATGAAACAGTTACACACCCTGCCTCGTTTGGAACATCTCTGCTTTAACAAAGGTATACTGATATACAAGGTTTTGAACAATAAACTTCCATCATATCTGTCTAAACTGTTCACAAAATCAGTCCTGAAGAATTCTAGATCGAACCAGAGGTTATCGTTACCAAGACCTAGTATTGATATCTTTAAAACATGGTTTTCGTTCTCAGGAGCTTATCTGTGGAACTCGCTCATGTCGTAACAACGGCTACGCTGTCCTCTTGCAAGGACAATCTTTTCAGATACTTGGTTTTAACAACTTCTGTAACCTAAACTCGAATAGCATTGTGCCTACTTTTGTCCCTGCATACCATCCTGTCCTCACCCACGCGCGCGCATATGTGTGTGTGTGTGTGTGTGTGTGTGTGTGTGTGTGTGTGTGTGTGTGTGTGTGTGTGTGTGGGGGGGGGGGGGGGGGGGGGTTTTTCTTTTTGTGTTTTGCTTATTTCATTGATGGTGTCCCCACGTGCTTCTTGGTGGTGGTTTTATTGTTTGTTTATTTGGCTTGATGCTGTTCGGATATATAATCATGTTTTGATGCATACATTACATCATGTAGTATCAGTTTCGTAAAATAATAACGGCAAGTATGAAAAATGGCTAACTACGCCAATACTTTTACAGTTATAAAAAAAAAGAATCATTGTCATTGTCATTCTCTCTCTCTCTCCTCTCTCTCTCTCTCTCTCTCTCTCTCTCTCTCTCTCTCTCTCTCTCTCTCTCTCTCTCGCTCGCTCGCTCGCTCGCTAAGAAGCACAACAACCATGCCCACTTGCTTACCCGCTCAATCACCCCTCTCTCCTAGAGAGAGAGAGAAAAAACAGACAGAGAGAGAGAGAGAGAGAGAGAGAGAGAGAGAGAGAGAGAGAGAGAGAGAGAGAGAGAGAGAGACAAAGAGAGAGAGAGAGACAGACAGCAAAATGTATATGTTACAGTCTGTCATCCTCCAAAACGTTTGTCTCAGCCTGGTAAAAAATTAACGCACAGTCAGAATATCTCATTTTTAGCAATAAAACTTTGAATACATTAAATGCATACATATATGCATACATACATACATACATACATACATACATACATACATACATAAATACATACAGATTTGCATACATACATAACAAGGGAACTATTGCCGGTATTGCAAACCAATATTTTTTTTAATACCTTCATGTTGGTAAAAAATGTAGACAGAATGTGTCCATATTTTGAAGGCGTGCGAAACACTTGCAATCCCTTTCTGTTACTGTATTTTGCTCATGGGGAATTCCTTGATTTTCCATGCCTACGACCAACCATAATGTAGTATGTTTTCATGGCATTTTGTTTTCTTTTTAACCGTGCTGTAACTTATGACGTCAGAATATCTGGCTCACCATCGATTCTGGTATTCCGTGGCCTTTCGGAGAGCAATAAATGCATGTAAAATGCACATCATTGCGATCATTTCACTTGAATTTACGTCATTTGCTGCTAGATTTCCTAATCGTGTTTTTATGATGCCAAAAACATCTCCCATTTAAGCGATTCTACGTTGTAAACATACTCGTTGTATCCAGAAAGTTCTTTGTAATAAATAAGAGCAAATCTTATACGGAATTTCCCCCTTCAGTACAAGTGCTTTACGTTGCAGGTGTGTCACCGTGTGTTAGCTGTATGTGAGGATGGACTGGATTGAAAGACAGGGAAAAACTGAAAGGGAGTCTATACAAATCACCACAGTCAATCCGTCCACACAATCCAAATGAGACCGAGAGCAATTTCAGTTATATCTCACACAAGAGTGAATCGTTTCCATTAAACACTGTCCGGCTAAGGGAGGTAATCTAACTGCCTGTCACAGGCTGTTCGATCGATAGACCGTGATTATTGATCGAGTACCGTGTGGAAGGAGAACTTTTGAGCTATGCAGGCAGACAGGTGAAGTGATATGGATTGACATCGGGTCTGTACTTAGTCTCTCTCTCTCTCTCTCTCTCTCTCTCTCTCTCTCTCTCTCTCTCTCTCTCTCAATACGATCAGGATTTTCATGACTCAACTCCCTTTTCACCTTTTAAGGTTTTGAAAAAAGATGTAAATGACATGTCTGCAAAGTGCGTCCTCTCTCTCAAGACCCCCCCCCCCCCCCCCCCCCCCCCCAAATTCCATCCCATATTCCATCCCAAAGTCACCTACACACCTGACAAATGTCATGGAATATCCCTATGAAAGGGAAGTAATCCCCCTGACCGTGCAGCCAGTTACAGTCTGACACCACCGCCACCAGGCAACAAACTAACGCAGCACCAAGTGTGCACCAATCGTAGGTAACGACACACTGCTCCAATCGTGGGCAACGACACACAAGTGTGCGACACACAATCGTTCTCCCCTCCACCCCCTGGGCAAAGTGTCGCCATTGTCTGCACAGCCGGGCGTGACAGCACGTGCAACGCTAGAGAAGACGCAGCAATCTGATCGAGTCAACACACTATCAGGGCAAGTGTACATAAACTGGCCGATGGTTCCCCGTGTATCTGTCTCTGCCCAACGGATATTTGACGTCTAAAGAGCAGGTAATGAAGATCACTGAACCATGGGACGGCTTCGCTCTGAAGTTGTAGGTAGTCACGGGTTTCCAATTGCATGATGTTTGTCGCGAGGTCCGGTTCAAATTAACTCTTGAAATGAAAAAGAAATCATCA
This sequence comes from Conus betulinus, assembly GCA_016801955.1. Lineage (NCBI taxonomy): Eukaryota > Metazoa > Mollusca > Gastropoda > Neogastropoda > Conidae > Conus > Conus betulinus. Next base: position 332,854 of record JADBJO010000828.1, on the reverse strand, counting down.
GCATCGTCAGCAAACAAGAGGATTTTTTTTTTTATTTGGGCGGAACAGATGTCTTAGACCGATTCATCCACGCATGTACAGCCTGACTTATGTTGTGCAGTCTAGGCAACGTGAAAGCGTTATTTCAAAATTGCAATCACCAAAATACCAAATATCAAAATCATCAAAATTATCGATGCACTACGTCAGCTCCAAGATATCAAAAACTTAAAATACAAGGAAAGAAAAAAAAAAACCCACATCAACACTCTACGAAGGGTGAGATTAACACTAAAAAGTAGCAAGAAAGATCTTAATCATCACCACAAACACTACAAAACAATCAAACCCTAAAAAAAAAAAAACTCAACCATATATCTCAACTGTATTTTAACCTACAAAATATACGATTGATCGAAATAATAAAGACATAGAATGTCACAAAAGAAAAAAAAAAAACAGAAAAAAACAGACGCTGAAACATTGCAAAAATATCAAAATGGCTACACCAAAGCAACAAAGGAAAACAAACCAATTAAATCATAAAACGCCAAAAATAGTTGAAAACAACATAATATCAGTACAAAATGAGCAAAACAAGCACTACAAAACATAACCAAACATCAAAATTATGAAGCATTACAAAACATTTATACAATCAAATACAAATAAACCTAAATACAATCGGGCATTAAAATTGCCACAATTTATGAAAATGATTGCGTGTTACACATGCACACGCACGCACATGCGCACACACACACACACACACACACACACACACACACACACACACACACACACACAAATGCACGCACGCACGCACACACACACACACACACACACACACACACACACACACAGAGAGAGAGAGAGAGAGAGAGAGAGAGAGAGAGAGAGAGAGAGAGAGAACAGTAGTCAGTTCTAAGAAACTTCAGAATCGTTTGACACTATAGCACAAGGCACACAATTCTTACCCCCATCCGCTATCCCTTGTCAAAAGTGTTAAAAACTTAAATAAAATTAAGAAAAGAAATAAGTCAGAAACAAACATCCCCATGTCAAATCTATTTAATTGAGTGTATATGCAACAAAGATGAAAAAAATGTTCCCTTACTGCATGCAAGTTTGTGCCAAACATCAGGCGTTAGTAGGGAATTACAAAGTTCTGTTTGCTTTGACGCCTTATCTCTACCAGTTATGTTTTTTATGCCCTTAAAAAATGATTTTGATTTTGGCACACACACACACACACACACACACACACGTACACCCGTAACTGCTTGCACACTATGTCTCGTGACAATTCTTACGGTAGAGAACCTCAGCTCAGAGAGAGGTACAAACTGAGATGAGATGATCAGGTAGAGGATGGGCAAAGAAAGAGCGACAGGGACTCTTCACAAAATCTAACTGCCAGTCCGCAGTTTTCTATTACTACTGATTTGCATATTGAAACATTTCTGCTGACACACATTTTTGTGATTTTGAATAAAAAAAAAAAGGCCAGCAGTGGTTTAGAAGAGGTTTTATGTGGAGAGCTGAGTTCTGATCTTTTTTTAACTCTCTCTCTCTCTCTCTCTCTCTCTCTCTCTCTCTCTCTCTCTCTCTCTCTCTCTCTCTCTCTCTCTACCAATCAGCATTTCAATTCTTCACATCATTAACCTGGAAAGATTCTCATTGTCTGTGAAAATAAATAAAACATCAAACAAATAATCTGAAAAATAGGAAAACTTCAAACAATAAAATGCATTTAGGCTTAATAGTTCTAAGGAGACCAGCCGCCGTGGCGAAGTGTGGTTAGCGTCGCGGACTCCCGGCTGGGAGGTCGTGGGTTCGAATCCCATCAGAGTCATTTGGTTCCGTCATGGGGGCTGTCGTTGGACGGACGTGGTGGCGCCCTCCCGGAAGGAGAGCTCACTCACGCCGGCTCCGCGACTAAGCAATTATTTTCGTCAGTATATGGGGCTTAGTAGGTGGTGTCCTGCGTGTGTTAGATCAGAACAGGCGCCACTGACACCACCGAAGTGACTCGGCAGCGGTGCAGTGTCTCCTCCGGTGGGTTGCCTCTTGACGACTTGACATTGACTGCTCCCTGTGGATTGCCGGTGCCGGGGTTACAGCGGGGCCGACCGGGCCCGCTGTGGCTGTGGATGGGATGTCGGAATGAGCGGCGTGGGTGCACTGCCTCTGAGGTGGCGCAGAGGTTGGGACAAAAAAAAAAAAGTTCTAAGAAGTTCTCCTTGTGGATTTTCACAACAATAACTAGCAATAAACTTTTCCACTTTGGAGTCATCAGACGTGACTGCATGCGTCATAGTGATGAGGTGATGAGTTTTACTGATCAGTTTGTTTAAAACACAAAACAAACAAACAAACAAAACAGCCAGTGTGACCGAATTGCAATATTTGCTTTAGGATAAGCTAAAGAAACAGGAGAGAACACAGGAGACCACAGAGCTCCATCAACGTCGAACGAATCCAGATTGCGCCCTTTAATCACTTTAAGAGCAAGACAAAAATTGTTGTTACTCGAGAGAAAGTAATAGTCCTTGCAAACTGGAAGAGTTGCTTTTAATATGTAATTTTTCATGATATGTTAAATGCAAAATGGTTGATCAGTGTAGCATAAATCCATAGTAGCCTCACAGTCTTCATCGTCAGTAGAAAATGTGTAATGATCTCGTCGGACGAATACTGGTACGTCGAGTGATCGTGATCCGCACCATGTATTTGAACCTAAATGTCACGCAGACTCCTTAGCCCCCTCCAGTAGTATACACATTGTTGAACAAGACGCTCGAGTTTATTGGTGCAAAATCCGTTTATGTTCAGAAGACCTGAAATTTTGTTTTTGCAAGTAAAACCAGGCTGGCCTTGTCACTAATTTTCCCTGTGATATTCCGGAAAACGTTAGAACAGCCAAGGAAGTGATTAGTGCTATTCATTAGCGAGGTGGCGAGAGCATGACAATCAAGGGTGTTTTCTTCTCCGGTTGTTTATATAGCCTTACCGATTGAGAGATCACGTCAGGGCTGCTGGTCAGTTTGTTGACAGCATGGGGAATAAATCGAAGCGCTAAGCTGATTCTGACTTGTTTGCTCGTATTTCCGACCTCCAATTCATTTGATCGATTTGTATGCAATCTTACTGGACTTGTTCCATCTCTTTTTTATTTTTGATCTGGTCGGCTATCTGATAGGCCTGTTTGTATATTTGTATTTAACAGTTCCCTGCATTTCCTCTGACTGTCTTTTTCGTTTCGTTTTGTTCAATCTCAATGTGCTATGTGTTTACATGAGTTTTACATAAACGAATATACGTAGATCTACTGGTCTTTTCGCTTTTCAGTGTGTGTGTGTGTGTGTGTGTGTGTGTGTGTGTGTGTGTGTGTGTGTGTGTGTGAGCGTGTGTGTGTGTGTGTGTGTGTGTGTGTGTGTGCGCGCGCGCGCGCGCGCGCGCGCGCACGCGTGCAACGCGCGTTAGTGTGTGCGTCCGTGCGCACACACACGCGCGCGCGCGTTTGTGTGTTTGTGTGTGTGTTTGTGTGTGTGTGTGTGTGTGTGCGCGCGCGCGCAAGCGCTCATTTGTGTGCATGAGTTTGTGCGTGTGCGTGTGTGTGTGTGTGTGTGTGTGTGCGCGCGCGCGCGTGCGCGCACACGCGCGCGCGTGCGCGTGTGCATGCGTGCGCGTGCATGCATGTGTGTGTGTGTATGTGAGTCTGTGTTGCCTGTGTTATTATGTGATGGATGCCTGTGCTTCTGTTATTATCTGTTTGTTCTGAGTCTTTAGATCTGCTACATTTTCTTCAACAAAACCACCACTTCATCAACCCAGTTACTTTCGTCAGAGTTTGAGTGTCACAGAACTCTTCCACCAATTGGAAGGCCACAATGATCCTTAACTCGTCACGCTCTACAAAATCACAGAGATCACAAAATGTTTTAAAGTGCAGTCCAGGTTGCACGTCATGGAACGGAGCATGTGGGCTGCACTCAGAAATGAAGATGCGGCCATTCACCTTTATAAGACCTGCGGCGATTTGCTGGCTCCCATGGACATTAATCATTCTGTTTGACAGGCCACAACCAATGAGATGGGAGAATGATATGATCAGTACACACGTGGTGACTGGGTAACTAAACCGCACACAAGTGCTGTGTCATACAAAAGCAGCCTACACGTTCGATGAACAGGCTGCTCCGATCCGCAAAGGGATGGAAAGACTCAGTGCGACAGAGAAAATAAGCATTCCTCGTTCATCAATTTGTATCTATCCCTTAAATATTTGAGCATTGTTGAAGAAATTTCCAGTTTTTTTTTTTCACGCTTTTCCACAAAAGAAATCGGATCTTGCGCCATTTCGATGAGTTGAAAGCATTGATAACTTCAGACTAATGAAAATTATGAAACGCGAAGTTCTCAGTTCCCACTTCCAGAAACCCATCCTTTGACCAAAGATTTCGTTTGGATCAGTGGCAAGAGAAATAGTCTCCCACTGCGTTCGAAAGACATGGTCCCTGCATTAAACCTCGCATCCAAAACCTCGCTTCGCCTACCACTCACAGAGTTGGTAAAATGAACGTCAGCCTGAAATGATCGTGCGATGACAGTTATTTCCCTTCATTGGAATCGTGCGTGACACTTGGGGGGGGGGCCACGAGCACACACACGCAAAAGCGCCACTTCTTGTTGCAAAAAAAAGACTTCTGCCGGACGGAGGAAGAAGTGGTGGCGATTGTAGTGAGGTGGTAGTTTAAAAGAGAGGGAAAGAGGGCGGGGTTTAATTATAATGCTTAAACATTTTGAATATCCAAAAGAAGAGCCGAAGAAAATGACAATGATCTCTCTCTCTCTCTCTCTCTCTCTCTCTCCTCTCTCTCTCTCTCTCTGCGTGAGTTTAAGTGTGTGTGTGTGAGAGAGAGAGAGAGACAGCTAGAGAGAGAGAGAGAGAGAGAGAGAGACAGAGAGAGACAGACAGACAGAGAGAGATAGAGGGGGAGAGGGAGAGAAAAACAGAGAGAGAGAGTTAGAGAGAGGGAATTGTGTACTAAATATTCTCTTTTTCTCTCTCTGTCTGTGTCTCTCTGTCTCCCTCTCCCTCCATCTCTCTCTCTCTCTCTCTGTGTGTGTGTGTGTGTGTGTGTGTGTGTGTGTGTGTGTGTGTGTGTGTTTGCGAGCGACAGTCTTAGTGTGTATGTATTTTTTATGCTAATAAGATTCTTTGCTGTTTTGTTATAATCACATCTATCTTTTGCATCAGTGTTTGTGCGTTGGTATCCTTAATCTCTGTGGGACAAGGGCCCAGATAAAAAACAAAAAAAAAAACAATCTCGCTTTTCTGCTGTCATTGGAAACAAAGCTTTCAATCAATCATCCACTCTCTGTCTGTCTGCCTGTCTGTCTGTCTGTCTGTCTGTCTGTCTCTCTCTCTCTCTCTCTCTCTCTCTCTCTCTCTCTGAAACCTGCTCAACATCGCTTGAGTGCTTAGCGGCGGCGGGGTCAGTCAGTGCCCTAGCACACGTGTCTACACTCAAGCCCGGGGCACTCAATTCAGACCGACCTGCCCCTTTGTCCCTAAACCCCTCCGCTCTCTGAAAGTTTACAATGTCCTAATGGCAAAACATGTTGATCGACGAACATCGCACCTGAACTGAAAGGAAAGGGGGGAGGGTGCTGGTGGTGGGGGCGGAGTAAGTGATTCTGGCCATGACCTACAACTACTCCCCACCCAGTTGCATAAACACCAGCAGTGAGTCATATGAGGCGATGAGTGATTTTGGAGCAGGTCGGGTGTGTAAGATTCGGGTCTAGAATCACTCTCTCCTAACGTTAGGGTTAACAATGGGGGGCGGAATAGCTCAGTTGTTAGAGCGCCGGTCTCGTAATCCAAGGGTTGCGTGTTCGAATCTCTGCAGGGCCGTTTCGGTACAGGGGGATTTTTTCCCTCGGAGTTAACATTGGTCCTGACTCCATTTCCCATACAGTCCTTCGAATGAGACTATGAACCGAGGTTCCGTGTGTGAACGCACGCATAACATCTTGCACACACGTAAAATCCCATTACCAACTTTCGGAAGAGAAGGCCAGTTTGGCCTTTGGTATAGATGACACGTTACACACAGCATGCACCTTCCCCGAAGCTGGAGTATGGCTGCTTTAATGGCGGGATTAAAAAAAAAAACGTCATGCACACAAAACTCCACTCCCTTTGCCTGTCCATATAGGGAGTGTCCGCAGGAGTATCAGCCTGCGTACGCAGAAAAAGAAGAGTTAACAATGAGCGACCATGCTTTGTCGTTCAAGATTCTTCGAGAAGTTTGAAGGAGGAGGGGGCTGAGAAGGGGTGATTTTGAAACCAAGGTCAGTCTGCATCTACTGCCTGAGGACTCGGTGTCACCTCGCACATTTTCATCTACTGGGGAGTGATTTCGGGAGGAGAATGATCACAGCACTTTACACATGCAAAGCAATACGGAGTCTGAATCTTTTGCATGTTTCGGATTCGCTAGCCCTGCTTTCATCTTGTACTACACGTCCACATAATAAGTTTTATTCATATAAGATTTTGCTTTTCGAAGATAAATTACTGACATATGGGTGTAAATGTCCTGTGCAAGCCCATTGGTCTTCTTTCTGTCCGTGTGTGTGTGTGTGTGTGTGTGTGTGTGTGTGTGTGTGTGTGTGTGTGAGTGTTCTTGTGTGCTGTCACTGTCATTACTACCATTCCGCTTCCTGTCTCTCTAGCCTTTGGTTTTAGTCGACTAGTAAAAATCATATAAGGGTATGAAATCATGCACAGTTTCTTTGGTGTTTCTGTCCACGTGTGCGTGCGTGCTTGCGTTCATCCGCGCGTGCGTGTGTGTGCGAGCGTGCGTGTGTGTGATGGACATTCAGCTGGTACAGCGTATTCTCAAGTCAAAATTATATCAGATAAAAATAAATTCGTCACATTGCATCAGTGGGCAAAATCAATAGCTATAAAAACAACAATAAAGTCATCATTCTAGAAGACAACAGCAGCAGCATAAACCGCGTTTGGGTAAAAAAAAAAAAAAAAAGAAAAAAAAAGAAAAAGAAAAAAGCTCCAATTCGTAAAAGCACGTCAGACAATATTAGTTCGAAAGAGAAAAAAAAAATCAGTGCACATTGTCTACTTCTAAAAGTGTGCCTCCTGCTTCTCATGATTTTTGCAGTGGTCGTTTTCCTTTTCCATGTTTTTTTTTTCTTTTGTTGTTCTTTTTCCGCAGTTTACTCCTTTCTGTTTCCATTTTTCGAATTGATTTATCTCTCACACACACACACACACACACACACACACACACACACACACACACACACACACACACACACACACACACACACACATACACACATAATTGAATCGAAAGATCACGGTCGTGCAAGAGAGGGAAAAAATAATGAAAAAAAATAAAACGCCCTTCCGCTTTTATTGAGCTAAGTGGTTCCTCCTATGGGATTCTTCCGATAATGTCTAGCAATAAACATTTCAACTTTCAAGTCATTAAAGGCTATTTCCCATTCCGCGGTGATGGAAAGTTGCACTGATTAGTGTGTAAATGAAAGTAACAAAGCCAGTGTCACCAAATTTCAGTATTTTCTTTAGGAAAACATTAAGAAGAAGACTCTGGAGACCACAGACCTCCAGTAAGGTCGAACGGATCCAGACTGCGATCCTTTCATCAGTTCAAGGGAAAGACAAACTTTTCTTTCTTTCTTTTTCTTTTTCTTTTTTTTCGCGACGGACGGAAAGTATTAGTCGATGCAAACCAGAAGAGTTACCTCTCACATCTAATAAATTATTTCCGAATATGGAAGTTACAAAAACACCACCAATAGTTTAGGTTTTTTTTT
>JADBJO010000828.1:307500-322500 GCA_016801955.1 Conus betulinus | reverse complement strand
ACCATGAACTGTACGAAATATCAAAATAACCATCACAAAACGTAACAAAACGTCAAAGAATTCAATTCTACAAAACACATGAAACATCAAAACAAACATTGAATTTTCGGCACTAAAAACACTGTAAAATCTCAAAATCGACAGCATATAACCAACTGAAGTGGGTAAAAAAAAATGTCAATAAAAAAGTTAAAATAAATAAAGAAAACATGGAAAAGAAAAATCAATTGTCAGGATGATAACACCAATACAAAAAAGATACCACAGGTTGTTATGATTCCAAGAATGTGTTCATCCCAACAGTTAGAAAAAAAATCTAAACGAACAAATCCTGAAACGAACAAAATATAAAAGACCAAAACCTCAAACGCCTGAAGACTGCAGAAAGGGCGGAAAGTGCCTTCTGGTATGTTTCGCCCTCAACCACACCGCCCATTTGTTGGATCTCAGCAGCAGAATGAAAATGTTACAGACCGAAAATGATGATTTCCGTGTGACAGTACAGATGAAAGAACCCAGAACACAGAAAGAAGAAGATGGTATATAAAGAAAACATTGCAACCGAAAAACAGACAATGACGGAACAGGGAATGATTTGTAGTGTTTATAACTTAGTGCATCGCAACCTCCCTCCCTCCCTCTCTCTCTCTGAAGTGTCTATATAACGGAAAGAGAAGGGACTATGTTGTGTAAAACCACACTCTCTCTTTCTCTCTCACACACAAGCACATATAAACAAGCAAACATACACACCAGTGCGCGTGCGCACGTGCGCGCCCACCCACACACACAAGTACGAATATGTACACACACACAAGCTAGCTGCCACGCACAAAAATAATCCTGCACATGTGCTCGTGCATGTGCACACACACACACACACACACACACACACACACACACACACACACACACACACACACACACACATGTACACAACACACACACACACACACACACGCGCACACGCGCACACACACAAACTTGCGTCTCATATAGAAACACACGTACACGTGCATACACACACACACACACACACACACACACACACACACACACACACACACACACACACCACACACACACACACATGCACATGCATACACACACACACACACACACACACACACACACACACACACACACACACACACACACACACACACACACACGCACGCACGCACGCACGCACGCACACGCACGCACACACACAGACACACACACAGAGACAGACAGAGAGAGAGAGAGAGAGCGAGAGAGAGAGACAGAGAGAGAGAGAGAGAGAGAGAGAGAGAGAGAGAGAGAGAGAGAGAGAGAGAGAGAGAGAGAGAGAGAGAGAGAGAGAGTACCGAGAACGCAAATCGTTTGTAATAATCCATCCAATCATATAGGCTGGTCCAAAAAGTAAGTGAGCATGCAACATTTCTTATTTCTTCAATGTTTGCCATTTTGTATTTCTTCAATATTTGCCATTTTGTATTTCTTCAATGAGGACGAACGAAGCCCATCTGTGCAAACGAACAAATACACAACAACAACAACAACAACAACAAAAAACCTGCTCTCTGACTCTCTGACAACTAACACAAACATGCGCCCCCCCCCCCCCTTCCCTCCCCTTTTTTTTTTGCACGCACGTGCTTTTGAGACAAAAAAAAATGGACCAGTGTGTTTGCCGTGTGTGATGAAAAAATGTGTGAGCAACAGATCATGAGGGCCTGGGGAAGAGATTGGGGGTCAGTTCCAACTATGGGGAGTATTCATCTGTTTCATCAAGAGTATTTCTCTGGCCGCTGAACACTGGTCCGGAATGTATGTTCCATCACTTCGTCACATGGTCACTATGCAGCATTACAAATTTGACCCTGCTGCGCTGAAACGACTTGGTCCGGCAGGTTGTCTTGGGAAAAAAAACACGATTTAATTAACTGCAACCAAGATGAAGTACGTTTGTTCGAAGAATATATCCAGTTCATTCTAATCAAACACATAAAAACTAAAGATCGCCGGCTATTAGAGTTTGAAATTGATGCATACAACAATCAAGTCGAGTCTAATTCCTGGGTTTTTTGTTTGTTGTTTTTTTTTTTTTTCAGTGAATTGGACATTGAGTAACGGCAGGTGACAAGGTTTGGTTCATCTGTCGTGAAATCGATGGACGGAGAAAAGAACGACTTCCATAACAAGCTCTAAATCTTGAATCACAACAGAAGATTCACACTGATCAATACTCGATGACTCTCACAATAGTTCCTAAACGAAATTGAAAGTGTCTTGAGGCAGAAGGCAGACAGAGATGCTAAACAATTTATTGGTACAGAAGGCCAGGTCAGGCTTCGCAAAAGGACACGCAAGACTTAACAGCCGTATGCGCTGGAAGCTAAAGATTTGCCCTAGCATGTAGCTTACAGGAATGGCCACTCATGCTGACGCAAGAGACAGACATGGCCAGATGGGGCGAAGATGCGCATGCACCTGAGGCTGTGGTGGTGCCTCGAGGGGTTCCAAAAGACAGCCAAGTACATTCCAGAGACGGAAACACGAGTTTAACAGCGAACGAGAAGGATAAGAGTTAGAGAACCGAACGTTTAAAAAGTACAATTTTACCAATGTTGTTTCAATGGGTAACCAGCTACTACCAAATGATTGCAATTAAGACAGCACATATATCATACGAAAAGATAGAGTATCAAACTGTAATCATCAAACAATTGTCGTAAGCACATGCAAAAGCACTCAAGCAATCGTTAGTCTAGTAGATAGATAAAGAGCGGAGGAGTAAATTTCATGCAAGTGGAAAAACAGTACAAATGCGTAAAATCACATCTGGCATTCATAGTTTGAAAGAAAAAATTGCATCAGCTAGCAGGGTCTACTTCATAAAGCGCGCTTTTTTTCTTCTCAGCGTTGTCTGTGAATGACGTTTTTCAATTTTATGTTCTTTTTATCAGCCTGTCTCTTCTTATTCTTGAAACTTCATCACACACACACACACACACACACACACACACACACACACACACACACACACACACACACAGAGAGAGAGAGAGAGAGAGAGAGAGAGAGAGAGAGAGAGAGAGCACGCACGTGTTTTGATGCTCTTTCTCGTGGGAGTGTTGTTGGCAGTTAATTTTCTGTCGTCACGAGTTCCAGTTTTCTATTCCTATATGATATTAAACTGAATCTGTTGTGAGATCAGCAACAAAAAGAGCAACAGAAAGCTCTTCACTGAATCCAAATGCCAAACCTTGCACTCCTGTAATTGCTAATTTGAATATTAAAACGCTTCCGCTGACACACATTTTTGTGATAGCAGATGGGACAAGGTTCAAAGTGGTTTAGGAGAGGTGCTTAAAATGGAAAAATGAGATTTGATTTTGTTTTTAGCTCGCCTCTCTCTCTCTCTCTCTCTCTCTCTCTCTCTCTCTCTCTCTCTCTCTCTCTCTCTGCATCAATAAACATTTGCATTTTAATTCGTCACATCATTATCCTAGATGGATAATCTGATTCTCAAAATAAAGAAATGAAATGAAAATTATAACTTAAAAAGCATGCCTTCAAGCAGTTCACGCTTTTCGGGTCTTCTACAGCCCCAAGTCCTCACCTGCAATGTTAAAAAGATAACAACAAATACAAAGACCAAAAAAAAAACCTCACTTCTAACTCAGCAGAATCCCTTGCACATGTTTTAGAGATGATAAGCTACATTTATCAGCGTGTAAAAGGCAAACTAACGTAGCCAACTTTCCGTATTTTTCAAAATATATTTAGAAATGAAAGGACACTAGGGAGAGCGCGGACATCTGCCATGATAGAACGAAACCTGGACACGCATTTAAACTCGGTTTATGTTTTGTTTTCTTTGCTAGGGAAGGTAAGAACATAAGCAGACCAAGAATACTATTTCCAATGAATGTTTGTTTAATAAGTTATTGAAAACAACAAAACTTGATGTTTACATCGCTAGAACATTTTAACATACCACGTAAACATAATATATAGTTATAAATTCGTAACAGTGACTTCAGAGTTCACATTTTGTGGAAAGTGTGGTACTAATTGTTATGAAGAAATCCTTGATCTATCATTTAATTAGGATCTGTATTACAGACCAGCACCAAAATATAATGGCTACATTTCATCTTTCCACCACCATCCCACAGCGGCACGTAGGAGAGCAAAGATCACAAAGATCACAGAACGGACATCAAGAACCTCAGCTCCCTACAGAAGTGTAGTAACAGCTGAACGAAATGCTCTTCATTATTCATGCAAGATCTGTTTATTTTCAGAAGAACTGAAACTGTTCCGTTTCTAAATGAATCTAAGATACATGTGTCACATAGTGTCCCTGTTTCAATCTGGAAAACGTAAAAACAGCGACGAAAACGGTTAGCGATACTCACGACCAGGCAGACATTTTGGCAATATCATATTAATAAAGGGCGGTTTTTTTTTTCTTTCCTATTGTCCCTAGCTTAGCCAAACTTTAGGTCAGGTCACGACTACAGACATATTCAGAAGTTCAGTTTATTAACGATTTTGTGAAGAAAATGGGCAATGAATCTGACACTGACTGGTTCGTTTGCATTTTTCTCTGAATAATTCGCCTGTTTATTTATTTCATTATCTGGTTGATTCGTTTGAATTTCTATCTCACTTGTTCGCTTGTGTTTCTAACTCAGCATACACATTGTCCATATGAAATGTGTGTTAACTTTAACACAGAGAGAGAGAGAGAGAGAGAGAGAGAGAGAGAGAGAGAGAGAGAGAGAGAGAGAGAGAGAGAGAGAGAGACGTTCTTGATTTTTGTGTGTATTGTTTTTTTAGTTTGTTTTTGTTGTTTTCATAGTACGTGTGAGATGCACGTTTGTGTTCCTTGTTTGTCTGTTATCAGAGTGTGTAAATGTTAGTGCAGTGCCTGTTTAAACAAAACCGATATTCAACCAACATCGTATATTTTGCCCACTTTTAATTTTCACAGAACAATCCTCTGCCAAGATAGCAATGATTAGTTTTTTTTTTCACACCCTACAAATAATTATGATCCAAAATGTTTAAAACTGCACTTAAGCTCCCACATCATGGTAACTGTGCATGTGGCCGGTACTAAGAAATGAACGCTCTCCTGTCTTGGTTCCAATGTGGTTGGTTGTTTCTCGGAACGAAATTTCGCAGCTGGGTTATAATCATTCTGACTTGGCTTGACTTTCAGTCTGGAAAAAGAAAAAATGAGATCAAGGATCAGTATGACTCAGATGTGCAGACAGAGTGGCGAGCAAAGCCTGAAAAATGTTTCCTAAATCCGCCAAAACCATTTGATGTTTAGCTTGGCCAAGATCGAGGGAGAGACAGGAGAATCAACCAAATCTGTAAAATAACCCCCCCCCCCCCCCCCCCCCCTGCTTCCATTACTGTTTATCACTCATATATCTGAGTATTACTGATATGTTTGCAATTCTGTGTAGACTCTACTCACGTTTCCCCAATGCCTAAGTAGCACCTTTGCCCATTCTAATGATTTGAACGTATTTCTAAAATATTCGTAGCATAAATCAGTGAGCGTACAGCTCTTGATTCAAACTCCGTCTGCACAGTTCCATCTACCGGGCAACATCTCCTTTGGATCAATGGCAAATTAAATACTTCACGCCCGCTATTCAAAGACGCGTTCCATGCATTTCACCTTGCAGCCGACGTTTTGCTTTGCCCGCCATTTACAAGCTTTGAAATAAATGAAGATATGATCGAGCGATGACAGTTATCTCCCATCCCCGATGTCTGGCGTTAAACTTGAGGATAATGCAACGCGCAAAAGTGGTGCTTGTCAAAACGCTCTTAAAAAAAGAAGAAAGAAAAAGAAAAGAAAAGAAAAAAGAGAAAAAGAAACCGCGTTGGGGCGGGGGGGGGGGGGGGGGGGGGGGGGGAGAGGAGTCAGTTTAACAGCAGAGAGGGGAAGTATTGAAGTGAATGCAGCATGATAAAATGTTTGAGGCGAGGGAACGGAGCGAGAGGGAATTCATCATATCGTGAATGTCCTATTTCTCAATTCAACACGATGAGCTAAAGAGAACGATAGTGAAAACGATGTCTGTCTGTCTGCCTCTCTCTCTCTCTATTAATGTGTGTGTGTGTGTGTGTGTGTGTGTGTGTGTGTGTGTGTGTGTGTGTGTGTGTGTGAGTACGTACGCGCGCGCGCGCGCGTGTGTGTGTGTGTGTGTGTGCGTGCGTGCGTGCGTGTGTGTGTGTGTGTGTGTGTGTGTGTGTGTGTGTGTGTGTGTGTGTGTGTGTGCGTGCGTGTCGCACGCCTGTGCGCCCATGCACGCATATTCAAGTGGAAGTACTTAAGGTGTGCGTGCATTGACATGTATGTGCGTGTGTGTGTGTGTGTGTGTGTGTGTGTGTGTGTGTGTGTGTGTGTGTGTGTGTGTGTGTGTGTGTGTGTGTGTGTGTGTGTGTGTGTGTGTGAGAGAGAGAGAGAGAGAGAGAGAGAGAGAGAGAGAGAGAGAGAGAGAGAGAGAGAGAGAGAGAGAGAGAGAGAGAGAAAGATGACTGGGTGTTCGGACGCCTGTGACTGAAACGACCAGTGAGTCAATGTGAGGCAATTCACAGGCCAAGAAACCAAGTTTTAAAGCTTTTTTTCCCTAAAAATACAAACCCATATCAGTACTTTTCATCACCCGCCTACATGAATGAAAGTAAATGAAAGGTTTAAAGACATCTCTTCAAGGCACGTGTTTATTATTGCCCAGTCGACCTCAAGGCCATTCCGGGACCTGAAATCGATTTACAATCACTTAGATCATATGTTTAGGGAAAAAGCTCAAAATCAACAACAGCTTGATCAAAACATACAGAGATGTAGATAGAAACAGAGGCGGGAAAAAACAGAGAGGTCACAACAACAACAACAACAACAACAACAACACACACACACACACACACACACACACACACACACACACACACACACACACACACACACACGGAGAAGAAGACAGAGATAGAGAGAATTACTGTCTCAACTGTTACAGTCATTGCCAGTCTTCTGCCCCTCATCCGCTGTTCCTTCCTGATCGCCTGTTGTATCCAACATTTTGTCTCCCCCTAACCCCTCTCACCCCATGTTTTAAGACGCAGGAAGTTATACCTTACACACAGGGAGTCACATGTTGAGGCAGACTGTCACAGCATGGCACAGTGTCTTATTTTGAGTAAGAGAGTCACATTTGGGTGTAAATGAGTTTGTCATTTGTCTCGACCGATCGACATTGTTGCAGATGATAGGAAAGTCATCATTTATCTTACAAATTTATTCCAGAAACAGATTCAACTGGGAATAAACTCTTTTAAGTTTCCACATAACCCTCCCCCCTCCTCCTCCTCTCTCTCTCTTTCTCTCTCCCCAACACAATGTACACTTGTGTGGGAGGAAGCGATGGACTCTCTCTCTCTCTCTCTCTCTCTCTCTCTCTCTCAGAAGGTGGGCTGACTGGCCACAGGAAGGGACTCCTATAACAGACAGTCAGAACAAAAGCACACAGCCTGCCCTTTCCTGTTCGCCATCCAGCTCAGGTGTCCTCTCACAGACAACACAAACACCATCCCTTCATTTCTCCGTGCCAAGCATGTGCTGGGGAGAGAAAAAAAAATAAAACCGCCCAGGATTTGTTTGTCACATGTCATTCGAAGAAGTGCGGTCACCAGAGCCCCCGGGTTGTGGGAAGAGGCCGGAAAATGGACTAGAATCTGTGAAGAAATCCTCACCTCGTCAGCTCTGCATCTCTGTCCGTGGAGCTTCAGTCTATTGGAAACCACTTTCCTGAATGAAACAGATGAACAACTTGTTGACTGTAGGAAAAGCCCTGCTGACACGGCAGAATCCTGATAAAGAAATCACTGTTTTCTCTCTGTAATGACATGGCTGGAGAAGAGCAGAAAGTATACTTGCGGATCTTCAGCACCACATATTATCAAAACACAGTCAGTTTAAGGAGACCAAAATACCATCCGTCAATTTCCTGTGCTATTTGCGAGCCCTGCGTGCTGCTGTCCTGTAATCTCCAAAAACACTTCAGAGATTTTGAGATCTCTCCGATCTAGCACTCATTAGAGTCTGTTGTTACTACTGCACGTATATCAACAGACGCAGGCTGTAAACTTGACCTCGTAAGCCTGGTGTAAATGATGTGGTCAAAATGGCTCTCAAAAGTCAACAGATGTCAGTAGAAGTCGTTGCGAGCAAAGTGAAGACGTCCATCCGTTACCTTGTCCAGACCCTGCTCATCAAACACGTATAAAAAGAAATACCGCTGCCTGCGCTAGCTTGAAACTAGTTCTGGCTAGCTTATCTGATATCGTTCTGTCTACTTCTCTCTGGACTCTTTTTTTCTAGTTCGATCGATTGAAAACAATTTGTCAAATTCTTTCCGAAAGTATTCTGTCTTACTCTTTCAAGTGTCATAAACATTTAGCTGATCGATGTCTTTTTTATAACCCGCAGCAATATATAATCTGCATATCCTGATTTGCTAGCCTTGCCTTCATCTTGCGTTATATGCCAACATAACAGCTTTATCCACATAAATCTTTGATTTTAGTGGAGTAGTTACTAAGGGTATATATTCATAGAATCTTTTTGGTCTTTGTTCGTAGGTGTGTGTATACGTGCGAGAGCTCGCGGGCGTGTGTGTGTGTGTGTGTGTGTGTGTGTGTGTGTGTGTGTGTGTGTGTGTGTGCTTGTGCTTTTTTTTTTTTTACCGTCACTACTACAAATTTCACTCCCTTCCCCTAACCCCACCCCCCCCTCTCTCTCTCTCTCTCTCTCTCTCTCTCTCTCTCTCTCTCTCACACACACACACACACACACACACACACACACACACACACACACATAGAAACTGTACACATCCAAGTACGCACACGTATGTGCTAGCATACTGACTTCTGTGACAACTGGCCGCAAAATGCAGCTGTGAGAAAGGTTCGTAAACTGAGGAGAGTGAACGAGGACGCTGTCACAGCAATCTACAGCTCCAAGTCCACTACAACTTCAAATTCAATCTGTTAGAAGACTGGCAAAGAAAGAGCTACAGGGAAACTCTTCACAAAATTCGAATGCCAATCCAAGGCTTCCTATAACTGCTGATTTCCATATTGAAACGTTTCTGCTGACACACATTTCTGTGATGGGGCGGATGGGAAAGGGTCTGGAGTGGTTTAGAAGAAGTGCTTTAAGTGGAACATTGAGGTTTTTTTTTGTAACCTCTTTGTAACCTCTCTCTCTCTCTCTCTCTCTCTCTCTCTCTCTCTCTCTCTCTCTCTCTCTCTCTCTCTCTCTCTCTCTCATCAATCTGCATCCCCCATAAAGAAGCATTTGCATTTTAATTCCTCACGTCATCATACCTCTCCAGTGAAAATTAATAAAACAGAGAATGATATAATATGATCTCAGAAACTGGAAAACGTGAGAAATGTAAGTGCTGTTCGGTCCTGAAAGCGCTAAAGGGTTCTCCATATGAATTCTTACAATAATAACAGGCAATTAAGACTTCCACTTTCAAGTCGTCAGATGTGATTGCACCATGTCGTGGTGAAGAAAAGTTGCACTGAATATGTTGTAAAAGAAAAGAATAATGCCTACATTAAGAAAACATAAGAAGTAGAAGAGCATACAGGAGACCACAGACCTCCATCATGATTGAACAGATCCAGATTGCACCTCTTGAGTCTGTTTGTTGTTGTTGTTTTTATGACAGAAAGTATTAGTCGGTGCAGACTGGAAGAGCAGCTTCTATCATTTTTCATGATAATTATGGAAGGAACAAAATATGCACATTTAAGCGTTGCTGCATAGTAACTTCACGCTGTCCATCGTCAGTGGAAAACTTTTAACACTTTCGCTGAACGAACCAGGATCCGCCGATTGGTCAAGATCAGCACCGTGGATCTTAACCTAAATGTAATGGGTTCTTCATTTGGTCACATTCCATCACTTCACAAACCCCTTGAAAGCAAAATGAGAACAGAGATCGGAAAAATGTCCAAATGAACACACAGACATCTCAGCTCTCCTGATAAGTGTACAAACCGTGGAACAAGATGCTCTGCTTTACCAGTGACATTGTCATTTTTCCGAATAAATCAAGGCTGGTCTTGTCACACATATTCACTTTAACAATCTGGGAAACGTAAGAACAGCCGAAATAGTGGTTAATGTTATTCATGAAAGAGATGACCTTCTGGCAAGAGAATGACAATCAAGGGCATTTTCTTCTCCAATTGTTTATAGCTTAGTCGACAACAAGATCAATCAAAGGTAGCTGTCTAGTTTATCGACAGCATGAGATATAAAACTGACATTGACTCTGATTCTGACTTGTTCGTTTCTCCATCCTACAATGCTTTTTTTTCTGATCGGTTCCTGTCTATTATTATTGGCCTGGTTCGATTTAATTTTCTCTTTTTTAATCTGAGTGGTTCTCTGCTTGGTTCGTCTGCATTCTTATCCGAGTGGCTCTGTGTAATTTTCATTTTTAAAAAGTCTGCTTTTTATCTGCATGTGCAATGTATTCATACGAAATGCGTTTTACGTTAATGCAAATACATACGCTTACCAAGCTTTTCTTTTTTTTCGTGTGTGTGTGTGTGTGTGTGTGTGTGTGTGTGTGTGTGTGTGTGTGTGTGTGTGTGTGTGTGTGTGTGTGTGTGTGTGTGTGTGTGTGTGTGTGTGTGTGTGTGTGTGTGTGTGTGTGTGTGTGTGCGTGCGTGCGTGTGTGTGTATGTGTATGTGCGCGTGCGTGTGTGCGTCTGTGTGTGTGCTCTTGCATGCGTGCGTGTGCTTGCATGCGTGCGCGCGCCTGTGTGTGTGTGTGTGTGTGTGTGTGTGTGTGTGTGTGTGTGTGTGTGTGTGTGTGTGTATTGCATGCGTTCATGTGATGTATGTTTGTAATTTTGTCTTTTAATTTCTTAACTCCGTTGGCACCTAGTGGAACATAGTTCATCCACGAGCCTTCTCCATCTCTGCCTGTCCCGGGCGGCGACTTCCAGCTGGCCCCAGGAATAGCCCAGTCGAGTTGTCTCCGCCTCCGTTGATCTTCTCCAGGTAGTGCGCGGTCGGCCTCTCTTGCGTCTTCCTTGTGGGTTCCATCGCAAGGCATGGCGGACAAGACTGGATGCCGGTTTTCTGAGGGTATGGCCAAGCCAGCCCCTTCCTTCCTGCGCTTACTTTGATTTTCAGTAGGCTCTTGTCCAGCTCTTCTCCACAAGTCTTCGTTTGTGATCAAGTCCTGCCACCTGATGCGATAGATGTACCTCAAACATCTGTTCACGAAGGTCTGCAGGCGGTGTGTCCATGACTTGGTGGTGCACCACGTTTCACAGGCATAGAGAAGCACAGACTTCACATTTGTGTTGAAGATGCGGATCTTGGTTTTTGCAGAGATGGTGTGTGAGGTCCAGACAGGTCGGAGCATCTTGAAAGCCGCGGATGCCTTGCCCATTCTTGTTTGGATTGTGCCCCCGTCCCTGCTGACAATGCTGCCGAAGTATGTGAAGCTGTCGACGTTCTCCAGGTCCTCTCCGATTCTGTGTTTGTGTTTTATGAAGTCTCGATCTTTCACTTGTCCATTTACTTTGTATGAGTTTGAAATCAATGGAACTTTTCACTCTTAAGAAGGCGACAATGACCCTTAACGTTCCGCACTCCACAAATCACTGAGATAAAAAGACGTTCTCAAGCGCAGTTCAGGTCATATGCATCAAGGAACTGCGCAAACAGGTTGTGAAGAATTGAACAGGGGGTCGTTCGACCCTAGGACCTGTGGTAGTTTACTTGTTTCCTTGTAAATTGATAACCCTATTTGACACACCACAATCACTGAGATCGTGGAATACTTTGACGTAGATACACATACTGTCTATAGAACTAAACTGCTGAATTTTCTCTCTCTCTCCCTCTCTCTCTCTCTGAAGTAATGCCTGCCAACGAGTACAATGAACTGGTAGCCATGATCCACAAAGAGATGGGAAAATCAATGAATCTGTTGAAAACAAATATCTCAGGTTCAGGTTCAGGTTCAAAATAGGGACAAAATCTTAACAGATTCATTAAGCCTCACGGCTTATAATTTGTCCCATCATTCAATGAAAAATAAGTTAACCTCAAGGTCATAAGCATGCTCAAGATATTTAAACATCGTAATCAAATAATACATCTATTAGCATGTTACCTTTGTCTATAAGATTTTTGAAAGCATTTAAATTAGGTGCACGTTTTAATATTTGGTGCAAGTTGATTCCAATAAGGTGCAAACTCGATTACTGAAAGTGAATTTTCTTCTGTTAGTACGGCTAAACTCAATGTGAATTTTATCAGTAGGGTTTCTTGTTTTATCGAAGTTGGATAAAGTAAAAAATTTAGTAGGGTCAATATCATCAACATGATTAAACAATTTGTAGGCTTGAATCAGGTCACCCCGTAATCGTCGAGCTTTCAAAGATGGTAATTTCAACTTTTCCAATCTATCTTGATATGGTAGGTCTTTCAATTCCTTTATCAATTTAGTAGCTCTCCTCTGTACTTTTTCTATTGCGGAGACTGTCTTTTCAAATATGGATACCAAACAATATTTCCATACTCAAGGATCGGCCTGACTAGGGCTTTATATAATTTGAGAAAAGTATCTTTATTTAGAAAATCAAAAGAACGCCGTATGATTCCGATCACACTTTATTTGCCTTATTTACAACATTGTACACATGATTATCAAAAAGTAAATTTTTATCAAAAATGACCCCCAAGTCTTTTTCTTCTTCACATTTGGTTATAATAACTGTCTGAGTACCTTTAATAACATAGTCATGCTCGGGATTCTTTTTGCCAATATGCAGTACTTTGCATTTTAAAGCATTAAAATACGCCCCTTTCTATTTTTGTCCATGCTTATGTATTTGAGTATCACTGACATATTTGGCATTCTGTGTAATCTCTATCCACGCTTTCTCCACAAAGATGTGACATCTCACACACTGTTTGAAAGACGTGAAGGCGCTGACTTCAGACCAACGAAAATCATTACGCGTGCGTTCTCGATTTGAAAATCCTATCCACTGGCCAAGAATTTTCTTTGATCAGTGGCAGAAAAGTAGTTTTTCTTCCCCTGCGTTTGAAAGACATGTTCCTTGCATTAAAGTGTGTTTCCAAAACCTCACTTCGCCCACCTCTCACAAGTTTGGAAAAATGAACGTCTGCTTGAAATGATCGAGCGATGACAGTTATTTCCCCTCCTTGAAATCGTGCGTGACACTTGAAGGCCACGTGCAACACGCGAAGTGCTGCTTCTGGGGGCACTCTTGTCGCACAAAAAAGACTGTTGCAGGAGGGGAGGGGGAGGGGAGATGGTGGAGGCGGTTGCAGTGTGATGACAGTTTGATATAGAGGGAAAGGGGACAAGGGTTCATTTGCTATGCATGAATGTTTTGATTGCCCACCTTATTTATTATATGCAAACGATGAGCCGATGGCAATGGCCATGATGGGAATGATGTGGCTCTTTTGCGTTGCGTTGCTCTTTGTCTGTCTGTCTGTCTGTCTGTCTCTGTCTGTCTGTCTCTCTCTCTCTCTCTCTCTCTCTCTCTCTCTCTCTCTCTCTCTCTCTCTCTCTCTCTCTCTCTCTCTCTCTCTCTCTTCTCTTCTCTCTCTCTGCATCTGCATCTGTGATTATGTATGTAAGCGTGTGTTTGTGTGTGTGAATGCGTTCTCTCTCTCTCTCTCTCTCTCTCTCTCTCTCTCTCTCTCTCTCTCTCTCTCTCTCTCTCTCCTCTCTCTCTCTCTCTCTCTTGCATCTGTGATTGTGTATGTGTGTGTGTTTGTGAGTTTGAATGTTTAAACTGCTCATAGACATTATGGTGGTGAGTGAGTGAGTGAGTGTGTGTGTGTGTGTGTGTGTGTGTGTGTGTGTGTGTGTGTGTGTGTGTGTGTGTGTGTGTGTGTTGTGTGCATACACATTATGAGTGTACTTTTTTATGTTTTAATGATATGATAAATATGATTTGAAATGTATTATCCTCGATGCAAAGATAAAAATGCCGCTAAACACCAAGGACACCAGACGGAAAGATAACAGCACAGTACCTCCCCACCCCTTCCCACACCTCACATATTCGACCTTATTCCCCAAAGGCGTGAACTAACAATCCCAACTGGATCACTCCAGCCCACCTTCCAGGCAATGGTTGCCACAGAGACCGACCAAAATGAAAACCCAGACGGGCACTTGCGAAAGCGCAATTATCCGCCAATGTCAGATGGATCCTAGTTCTGTCCCCTGATCTGGGCCCAGACCAAAGTGGAAGGCAGAAAGGATAACGTGAAATAGTAGAAACAAATGGGCAATGTGAAGAATCATCTATTCCTTTTTTGTCAAACCTCTATGAGCAAATACATTTAAAGTGAAAATGAAATCGTTATCCGCCCAAAGGGAAGTAATAGACGGCACTGATAAAGTTATTCCCCATCTAATTTTTCAAATCAACAATATTTAAGATGCTACATGTTCACATCACTAGAAGGTTTACTCTGTTCAAAATGACACTTTATGTATAGTTATTATTGACTTAACAGTGTCCTCACAGCTTTCATGTTCCCGAGGGAAAAAAACCGTTTAAATTCTGCAGAGAGATCTGGTCTGTGATTCGGATAGGCACTGCAGATCTCCACCTGAATCTAATGGCTTTATCTTTTTGACCACACTCCATCATTTCACCAAGTTTCGTTGGAATTGTTCTTTAGCTTTTGCGTAATGTTGCTGACATTCAGACAGACAAACAAACAAAAAAATAGACATGGTGAAAACAGAACCTCCTGACGCAAAAGTGTCTCTGACCGAGAGAACGCTTGTCTAAATGTCAGAACCAAACTATGCATTTATGTGTTCTTCTGGGTCTAAGTACACTTAGCCATTTTTATGAATTGCATGTGGTAGAGTCCGGCAGTTC
>JADBJO010000828.1:295000-297500 GCA_016801955.1 Conus betulinus | reverse complement strand
CATCTTGAAAGTTTTATACAAGTAAACTGCCTGTGGGAGAGAGAGAGAGAGAGAGAGAGAGAGAGAGAGAGAGAAAGAGAGAGAGAGAGAGAGAGAGAGAGAGAGAGAGAGAGAGAGAGAGACAGAGATGCAAATGTCCTTCAATACAGGTTTGAAGAACAAGACTACCAAACACCAAACAGTTCCCATCTTCTGTATTCGCCTTAGAGAAGGACAGCAGAAAAATGAGCAGACTCCCGTCTGCCCCCACTGACCCGCCATCATCAGAAGCAGCCACACGACCACACACCACACACACATCCCAGCCAATGAGTCACTGGGCGAGAATCCTTTGGTCTGGTACTCTTCAGATTTAAAAGGGGAGAAAAAGGAGCATTTCGTCTACCCTTTTTTTTAGACTAGAGTGGTCCGTTAGGGGGGAGGCTATCGATGGGATATATCAATCACTGTGTCGTCTCATCTAAAGCTGGGATGATGGTGAACACGGTATGAGCGATGGATGGCTGCTGAAGGAGGAAGTGAATCAAGACAGTTTAATAACAAATTATTGTTGTATCTGAGCGCACAAAGTCATACAAGTATAGACATAATACACAGAGATAAACAGATACAGACAGATACATACAGACAGAGATACATAACTAGAAAGACAGATGGAAATAGAGATAATGCATAGAACACACACACACACACACACACACACACACACACACACACACACACACACAACACATACACACATGTAAACACACACACACACAGTAAACAGAGAGGGAGAGAGAGAGAGAGAGAGAGAGAGAGAGAGAGAGAGAGAGAGAGAGGGGGAGGGAGGTAATATCCATAAGAACACAGTATGTTATAACATCATCGTACAAGCAAATGAAAATCAGTCACATGATTTTTCCATTAGCTACTTGTGATACACTTTAAAAGAAACTAAGCTGTTTTTTTTATCTTATGAGTAACAGATGTTATTCTAGGGTTTACCATCCACAAACACATGAGACAGAAAGAGGACAGGCAGACAGACAGAGAGAGTGAGAGAGAGAGAGAGAGAGAGGGGGGGGGGGGGCATGGCGGAAGGCATGAAACGAAAGGCTAGCAACGAAAGGCACAGAACAAGAAGAAAACAGAGAACTAAAAAAAAAAAAACCAAACAAACCGAAAACAGTGTACTTAGCAACGCCTACTCTCCATGTCAATCAACTGCTCCGTTCGCTTCTTCCTGCGAGACAGTCAGAAAGTCAGACAACGGTCATCGCATTTCTCGCTGTCTGCCTCTTCGACATTATTTTCTGTTGGCTTGTCCTCAGGAGCTGCCCTCTACAGATTTAAAAAAGGGAACAAAATGGGCACACACGTAGACTGGTGCTGTTACAAGCATGGTTAAAGTGCACAAAAGTTTCATGGGCTTTGCCAGCCGTTCATTTTTGTTTACAGCTATGGTAATTGTAGGGCTGTCTTAGAGCCTGATGGGAGCAGAGATGTTGGATAGCCTTTTTCTTTTCATTTTTTTTAACCCCCCCCCCCCCCCCCCCCTTTTTTTTTTTTTTTTTTTTTAATCTACTTGGTCTTTGGGATGCCAACAACGTAAGGTCTAAAGGTCCAAAATCCTTTTTTAAATTTTTTTTCTCTTAAACCATTTTAAAACAAGAGTTTTATTTATTCAAGGGCGTTATTCATGGAGCGTTAAATCTGTCATTACTGATACGTGATTTGGTCATATTCACATACCTCACATTTATGTGGGTGGGATTTTTCTCCAGAGGCTGCGAACACAAAAATAGAATGAAAGACAAGAAAAACAAAGAAAATAACTATATAAATCAAAGAGATTAATGCATGCATAGAACATTAAAGAAACATATTTCAAAACAACAACACATGTATGTACAAACAGAAAAGCTTTTAAAAAATTCACATATTAACTACATCTCTCTCTCTCTCTCTCTCTCTCTCTCTCTCCTCTCTCTCTCTCTCTCTCTCTCTGTATCTCCTGTTGTAAAACTTTTATTTTTGTTGTTAATATTATTATTATGTTGTAGCTGAGTCCTGTAAAACTAATAAGCTTGTTGTTACCGGTCAAAATTGCACATAACATTATTGCATGTATCTCATCCTGCTAGAGAGAAAGACAGACAGACAGACAGTCAGTGACACACAGAAACAGAGAGATGATACAGAACAAAGCGATAGGAGAGACAGAAAGATGGAAAGGAAAAGAACGGCCTCATGATCATGGTTTCTGTTTTGAGACTTTTAAGTCTCCTTTTTAAACTTTTTTCCACACAGTCTGCAGACAAATGCTATCACCATAACGTCACAGAAATAAGGCGATTTAAAGGATGGGGCAAAAAGGAGACACTGTCTGGCACTGCTCATGAAAAATGGATGACTTAGGAACACAGTTCCCAATGGGAGATAACCAATCACTCGGTTGACGTGTTTACAGCTACACGCCTCGCCAAAGCAGGGGGATATAACTATCAACCCTTTGTTA
>JADBJO010000828.1:255000-290000 GCA_016801955.1 Conus betulinus | reverse complement strand
CAATACGTAATTTAGTCATACTCATATACGTCGAGTTCACACAGGGTGTTTTGTTTTCCCTTCAGGGCACAAATACAAAGACAGAATGAAGGAAAAGAAAAATGAAGAAACAAGTATAAAAACCAAATAAATAAATGAATGGGTAGATAAAGAGAGAAAAGTAAGAAACTACCAAATCCAGACCAAAGACATAAACGCATACACAAAAGTGGGAAAGCATACAAAGATGTCATTCTTTAACTTTAGAAAGGTCTTTGTTTATGTCTTTGTTGTTGTTAATGATGTGTTTTTGAAGTTGTTGTTGTGCTGTTGTTGTTGTTATTGTCGTTGTTTGCTGAGTCTTGGAAAACCTGTAAGTCGACATGGCGGTGTAGCCAGCTTTATGCTTACTGGTAAGATCACACATAGCATAATTACATATGCATCTTCACATGAGAGGCAGACAGACAGACAGAGAGTTTGTTTGTGTGGTTGGTTGGTTGTTTGTTGTTTTTTTTTTTAATGGTTATACCACAAAAAAACCTTTTGCTAGCCTGCTGGGTTTTTTTTTTTTTTTTTTTTTCTAGCACACAACTTTGAACATCGACCTGTATGCGTACTTTCGTTTCCTCATGACCAACGGATGTCTGTACATCACAGAAAGTTCAACAGTCGAAGTGTTTCAGCATTTTACAAATACACAGTAAAGTTTCAACAATTATGTGCAAGAACTAACCACCTGGAACGTACAAATCAGTACTATAGACGTGCAAGAAATGTCCACTGTCCAAATCCCATCAGGTCTGTCTTGCCAGAGCGAGTCTAAAACGGTTGGCTGTCATGTTCCAATGGGATAGTTATGGTATCATTTTTCTGCATGAATTAGAACCAATGCAGCGACACGACACACTAAAATATGACAATACAGCATGTGACAGGATAATCCTCTGCCTCAAAGAGTAGCATGTGTATAGAGCAGACTGGAGCAGTTCATTCATCTTTATTCTGACTGTTAAGGTGAGATGCACTTACTTGTATGGAGAGAGAGAGAGGAGAGGAGAGAGAGAGAGGGGTGGGAAAGTGGTCTTGGTGGAGGGATGAAGAAGATAGGGACATAAAAGGATGGAGAGAAACAATAAAATTGACGGAATAAAGAGTAAGAGAGATTCCCCAACTAAGACAAAAGTGAACTAAGGTTGCTATATTTTCAAGACAGAAGAAAGGGACCATAACCAATTGATGGTTTCCACCCAATAAATGTTTGACGGAATAACAGTCAAGTGATTGTCAAAATACTGATCTCCAGTGAACATCTCTATATCCCTTCAACAGACAGATATAGAGAGTAACAATTGAGAGAGGAGAGAGAAGAGCTTGACAATATTGTACATGGTGTAATACTGATCTCCACTATCTCTTACAACTGAGCAGACAGACAGAGATAGATAGCAGAGAGAAGAGAGAGAGACAGACAGACAGACAGGACACACACACACACAGAGGCAGACAGACAGACATAGATACAGACAGAGAGACATACACAGACAGATGAGACAGACAGAACGGAGGCAAAGACGATCAGACAGAGAGACAGACAGACAAAGGCACTAGACGATCAAGTTAAGCCTGCCTGAAACACGCATTTTGAGTGCAGAAACTATTGGAGTAACCCTGCCAAAACGCCGCCCTCATTATGCACAGAACAGATCGGATTAGGTCTGCTACCTCGCCCCTGACCACTCAGGTCATACTATGGCAAACAGGCGGAAAGGTCCCCCTCCTTCACCAGAATTCAATCACAAGTTGTCACCTCAGTGCCCGCAGGGGGGTCCTTCGACCAGCACTGTAGAGAGGGGGGCAAATGAAATGACCATCGAACAAAGGGAGGGAAAAGGGATAGAAGAATGGTGTGGTAGGTTTGTTGTGATGGGGGAGGAGAGGTAAGCTAAAAAAAAAAAAAAAAATCATTTTTGATAGCGAATGAAACTAACAGAAAGTTAGAACGGAACTTAACACCCTTGACTGATCTGAAATGTACAGTCATTTTGTATAAAAGAAAACGAGTCTCATATGTGGTCATGAATTTCAGACCTTAGCTAAATGGAGAGAGAGAGAGAGAGAGAGAGAGAGAGAGAGAGAGAGAGAGAGAGAGAGAGAGAGAGAGGGATAAAGAGACAGAGAGAGAGAGAGAGAGAGTGAGAGAGAGAGAGGTCTGATGATGTCCACACTTTTTTCTTAGCCCATGAACTGTTTTGTTGCATTTGATTTCTGCTGTGACTCTTAAACTGGAAGTGGAACAATCAAGCCCGTGCGTAGGTGATTACTATGAATATCCAACTCTCATTTTCAATGGCATTGTATTAAAGGTAGAAAAATGGCTTTGGTTTCGACCATCTCTACTGGTCTTGTCAGTTTGACAGCCACACTATAGGGGGAAAACTTGATTAAGCCAATGTTCACAACACACACAACAATGTCGACAGAAGGAACGTCAGCTTGAGAACCAGTTAATAAAATGCGTGTGTGGACTCTGATAAATAGGCGGATCCATGAATTTCCTTTTACTTTTTTTTTTCAACACCGAGGAATACTCTCACCTCCTGACATTCCAGTGATATTTTTGTCAATAAATAAAAGATGAATATCATAGGTGAAACAAAGTCAATCTTCTTAAATGTTGTTCAAGCTTCAGCCTGACTGATTTGACCTTAGTGAGACTGTCAGTTGTATTAAGGTGGCTCCTTCTTGCCAAAATTCATTTGCAACATATTGAATGGGATGAGAGAGAGAGAGAGAGAGAGAGAGAGAGAGAGAGAGAGAGAGAGAGAGAGAGATGATGATGATGATGTCTGCCATCCAGCCAGCAGACAGCCAGCCAAAGAAAACAGAATAAGAGAGAAAATGAGGCACACACACACACACACACACACACACACACACACACCACACACACACACCCCGCGCGCGCGCACACACACACACACACACACACACACACACACACACACACAGGACGCACACACACGAACACACACACTCTCTCTCTCTCTCTCTCTCTCTCTCTCTCTCTCTCTCTCACACACACAAACACACACACACACACACACACACACACACTGTCTCTCTCTCACACATATACACACATGAGAGAGAGAGAGAGAGAGAGAGAGAGAGAGAGAGAGAGAGAGAGAGAGAGAGAGAGAGTTTTAAACTGAAGCCAAAACCGAATGCAGAGAACTACAAATCACAAGAAAAATTGCAGAGAGCTGAGAGCCCAGTGCACCAAGTAACCCCTACAACTCTATATTAACCAGCCCGCCACACATCAACTGCTCCCCTCTTGTTTCCCCTGACAATCAGAAAGCCAGACAACGGGTCATCACATTTCTCACTGTATGCCTCTTTGAAAGATCACCCCAGGTCATGACCTGAGCGTAAGCACGTTCCTACCAATCACACAGTGATTGTCTGTTGGCGTGTTCTCTGGAGTTCTTAAGATTTAAAGAGGGGAGAAAAAGTGTACATGTAGACTGAGGATGCTAATAGGATGGTTAAAATTGCACAAAGGCTTATGGGCGTTGCCTACAATATACTTTTATTCACAGCTGAGCTTATTACAGGGCCATCTTGAAGCTTGATGAGCATGGAAATGTAGGCATGGTTTCGAGTGTGTGTGTGTGTGTGTGTGTGTGTGTGTGTGTGTGTGTGTGTGTGTGTGTGTGTGTAACGTTTATAGTTTAAGAGGACAGAAATCCATACAAATTATTTCCCCATACTTTGATTTTCCATCCTTGTAAAACAAGACATTAATTCATTTAAAAGTTTTTATTTTTGCAGCATCAAATCTCTGGGTATTGATATCTAATTAAGTCATAAGTACAAACCTCAAGTACATCATTTATATGCGTTATGGATGTGTTCCCCCTCAAGTCACACAAGAAAAATAAAGCAATAAGTATATGAACGAAAGATGTAAAGTGACAGATGGAATACGGAAGAAAGGAAAGTACGAAACTAACGAAAGCAATGACGACCAAAAGACATCAATACATAGATACAAATGGGAAAGCTTTAAAAAAAAAGTTATATTCTTAACCTTTCAAAACTCTCTCTCTTTTCTCTCTCTCACTCTCTCTCTCTCTTGTACTCTCTCTCTCTCTCTCTCTCTCTCTCTCTCTCTCTCTCTCTCTCTCTCTCTCTCTTTTTTCTTGTTATTTTGATGTGTTTTTCGTTATTGTGTTGTTGCTAGTGTTATTGATGCTGATTCCTTAACAACAACAAAAGAATTGATTGGGGATGTGGTTACCTTGATGTTACACAGTGAAAATTGCGCTTAGCGATATTGCAAGCACATTATCCCACAAGAGAGAGAGAGAGAGAGAGAGAGAGAGAGAGAGAGAGGAAGAGAGAGAAAGAGAGAGAGAGAGAGAGACAGAGAGAGAGACAGACAGACAGAGAGATGCTAAAAAAACAAAATGCAGCATGGACAGAACAGAAAGACGGAAAGAACAACAAAATGCCTCGTGGATATGGTTTCTGATATTTGTTTGATTTATTTTCAATTTATCAACAATCTACAAACAATGTTATAAACATTTCAGTGTTACACGGCCGAAATTACGCATAGAGTAAGTACATATTCATCCTCGCTCTCCACCCCCCCCCCCTCTCTCTCTCTCTCTCTAAGAGAGATAGAGAGAGAGAGAGAGAGAGAGACGCCAAAAGAGCAGAACGATGGGAGAGACAGAAAGACGGATGGAAACGTCACATGATCATAGTTTATATTTTGAGAT
Source organism: Conus betulinus (assembly GCA_016801955.1). Taxonomy (NCBI): domain Eukaryota; kingdom Metazoa; phylum Mollusca; class Gastropoda; order Neogastropoda; family Conidae; genus Conus; species Conus betulinus. Next base: position 285,228 of record JADBJO010000828.1, on the reverse strand, counting down.
TTGTCTTAAAGAACGGGGCACAAAAGGGACACATCGTCTGGCCCAGCTCATGAAAAATAGATGATGTAGCAAAAACCGTTCCAGTGGGCAACAAGCAGCCACTCAGTTAACTTGTTACAGCAGCGTGGATTGTCAGAGCAGGGGGAGAGAAAAATGGACATCTTCGTGTTTTGTCTCAGCAGTTTGCAGGACCTTGCCCACACCCTTTCTTTCAATGTTTTCTTCTTCTTTTTGTGCGAGACAGCTGGGAAGATAGGCGGAGTGGATAGAGGTGTGCATCAAATTCTTTTCATTACTTACCAGATGGATTACCTTTCTTTTCTTTGTTTGCTTTGTCCCTTCCTTCACGTTTACTGTTAAGTTTTCAGAGCATTTATAGAATTGCTTTGCTAAACATAGGGGACAAACTGAGCGAGCACTTCTGTTTGCTTGTGTATTTTAATTGCTCACCTGGTTATGGTGCTGATCAGCTGCACATTCTTACAAATTGATGCTGTGGCTCTTCAATTTTTTTAGGTGCCTACGTTTTATTAGGCTGACTATTCTTATTTCAAAACGTTACAAAGTTTCACAGTCGGAAAAGGTTTGTGTTTGTGAAAATCGAAATAACAAACTTACACAGAGAGTGACTGACAATCAGAGGCAGATTCAAACCTAATAATACGCACAGGAACACAAGCAGGCAAAATGCATGCACTTTCGCGCAGAGGCATAAGCACACACGCACGCACACACACACACACACACACACACACACACACACACACACACACACACCACACACACACACACACATGCAACGCTCACACGCACATTTACACACGCATGTCTAACATCAAACAGTACGCTCAGCTGACATTGTATTGCCACAAATAAACTTTACAATTTAAGTGAGCAGCAACACAAAAAATCATTTTTTGTTTTGGGCATCAGGACTACACTTCTTAATTCTGAAAAGTTTCAATTGACCTGCTAAAAAATAACTATAAGCCATAACTATAAGATAAAAAAAAAAAAAACTATAAGCAGTTTACAAAACCTACTATGTAGGCAATGTTTTTGCAAAAATGAACAGTGTACGTACACAGAAAAAGACTGGTTTCATCGGTATATGTGGGAGAATCAATCTGAAATAAAATCTCTCTCTCTCTCTCTCTCTCTCTCTCTCTCTCTCTCTCTCTCTCTCTCTCTCTCTCTCTCTCTGTTTGCAATTCTATCTGTCTTTCTTCAGTCTGTCTCTCTCTCATCCTTCGTCCCACTCATCCCCCTTCTCTCCCTTTGCTCTCTCTCTCTCTCTCTCTCTCTCTCTCTCTCTCTCTCTCTCTCTCTCACACACACACACACACACACACACACACACACACACACACACACACACACACACACACACACACCACACACGCAAACAGCTTCTTTCTGTTATCTCTCTTAAGCAGTCTAACACACGTCAATCTTTTTCACTCCTCTTTCCCCTTGCTGGCTGGACGGTCACAGAACCAGAAAGGGTCACCCAATATCTCACAATGAGCAAGTCTGTCAAACGGTCAACCAGCGCATTGACCATGTGAAGAGCAACTGTCATCAGTTGAGAAAGCTATGTTAATATGGCCATGTAACAAAATGGCATGGCTTTGCCTAAGCCTGTAACAAAATGGCATGGCTTTGCCTAAGCCTGTAACAAAATGGCATGGCTTTGCCTAAGCCTGTAACAAAATGGCATGGCTTTGCTAAGCCTGTAACAAAATGGCATGGCTTTGCCTAAGCCTGTAACAAAATGGCATGGCTTTGCCTAAGCCTGTAACAAAAATGGCATGGCTTTGCCTAAGCCTGTAACAAAATGGCATGGCTTTGCCTAAGCCTGTAACAAAATCGCATGGCTTTGCCTAAGCCTGTAACACAAAACGGCATGGCTTTGCCTAAGCCTGTAACAAAACGGCATGGCTTTGCCTAAGCCCCACTGGTAGGGAAACAGAGGAAAAGGCACCACGCATATATGCACTGTGCGCGAGCTTTTTGCGCGTGGAATTTCTCCAGGCCGTTGGTAGAAAGTTCTCCAGGCCTTTGGTAGAAAGTTCCCCAGGCCGTTGGTAGAAAGTTCTCCAGGCCATTGGTAGAAAGTTCTCCCAGGCCCGTTGGTAGAAAGTTCTCTAGGCCGTTCATAGAGCTCGTCGCCTCCCTTGAAAAAATGTTTTCCTCTTCATGTGTCCCTACTCTGCCCTTCCGTGTCTGCCTTAAGAATCAGTTGCATTGCGATTTTCACCACAATTGTGAAACCAGCACAGGATTTTAGCTGATATTCTGTGTAGGTCATTACGCGCGCGCGCGTGTGTGTGTGTGCGTGCGTGAGTGAGTGAGTGAGTGAGTGTGTGTGTGTGTGTGTGTGTGTGTGTGTGTGTGTGTGTGTGTGTGTGTGTGTGTGTGTGTGTGTGCAGCAGAGAGACAGATTTGCAGGCATCTAGTCACCCAAACCGTCCATCTATCAATTCTTCTTGATACATATTGAGCAATTACTTCGTATTCAAGGTTTTCTCACACACGATATATATTTGGTGTGCCAGGACTGGTCCATCAAGGCAGGAGAGACATTACTCTGTCTGGCGCTCGTCCAGAACTGATTGTAGAGGCCATATAGACGAGAAAGAGAGGGCAGCTGGGTACAAGAAAGGCACTTTTCCTCAAAGCCTCCCGTTTGTGCACAGAACAGATTGGATTACTTCTGCCAGCCTCGCTTCGCTGACCCTGATTCCAGGGTGGGACGAAGTCAGATTCACAACCTCCTCGCGCTCTACTGAGTTTTGTGGACAGCAGTAACTGAGATGATGAACACAGAACGAGAAACGGGCGGGTGGGCAAATAGATGGACGAACCCACAACAAGACAGAAGAGGGAGTGAGCAGGGAAAGACCGGCAGAAAAAAAGGCGGCAGGATGGTCCTCCATGCTGACAGACATCCGGACGGTAAGTAGAGGGGGGAGGGGGAAGGGGGGTTACTCGCTGTACTTGTCTGTTTCTGGAGAGAGAGAGAGAGAGAGAGAGAGAGAGAGTGCGAGAAGGGGGGTGGGGTGGGGGTGGGGGCACAGAGGGCAAGAGACAAGACAAGCAAGCCAAGCTTTGGTAGGTCAAGCCAACAGTTTATTGTGGAGGGAATAAGATAAGCTTGGGAGACTATTTCATGCTGCCATCGCTTACACGATGATGATGATGATGATGATGATGATGATGATGATAACAATGATAATAATAACAATAATGATGATGATGATGACGACAACAAAACATAGTAGTAATAACAATTATAATGATGATGATGATGATGACAATAATAATAGCAATAATAATAATGATAATAATAAATATGATAATGATAATGATGGTGATGATGACGATGCTGATGATACGGAGAAGAAGAAGAAGAAAGAAGAAGAAGGCAAATGGAGGAGGAGGAGAAGAATGATGATGCTGATGGTGATACTGTTGATGACGACGATGATGTTGATGATAAGACAGAAAAAAAAAAACAGACAGAGACTGAAAGTCGATGACGACAACAAAGTAATCAACAGCATATTAATAGTAGACCATGAAACCACAGCAACAGACAATCTCCATAAATAGATGAAGGTGACACAGCGGAGGCTATATCCAGTACCTTCAAATAGGGCGTTCCACCCATCTCACGTTTCCTATTTGCATACAGATAGGTCTGATGACGTCTGCTCCTTCTAAGCGGATGTCGTTTTTTTGTTGATTTTTGTTTTGTTTTTGTTTGTTTCTTTGTTTTTTTTATTGTGGACAGGCCCAGTCAACGTCATGATGCAGTTTGTAGACACCTTACTTGCGGTATCTGAAGCTTGAATGGCAGTAACTCGCTGGCTTCGAATGCAGTGTCACACCGCCATCTGAACGTTCCGAGTTCGAATCACATTTCTTTCTTCGCGCGCGCGTGCGTGTGTGTGTATGCATGTGTGTGTGTGTGTGTGTGTGTGTGTGTGTGTGTGTGTGTGTGTGTGTGTGTGTGTGTGTGTGTGTGAATTTTATATGTAACAATATCGCATCTTAATCCATGGTTCATTAGTCATTCTATTCCACAGGTAATCTCGTAGCGGTTGCGTCATTCTAAGGTTAAGGCCATTATGTTGAGTAGGCGAGTCGGGATTATAAAGAGAAGGAACAACCAGGATTCGTTGGGTCAATTCCCACCAGAGCCCTGTATTTGTGGGGTTCTTCTGCCCCGACCAGCGTTTGGCCTGAATGGATTTCGCTATAGACTCGGTTCGGAAGACTGGGACTGTCATCCGTGTAACACATGTGCCTCTAGAAGTGTTGTTCAGACTAACTGACCAGTACTCCAGAATCCTGTATCACATGGGCCCGATTGAAACCAGGACATCTTGTGAAAGTAGGCACAGATTACAGCCTTGTCATGTAGTTTCAAAGCGGTGCGGAACTCCATAGCATCAGCTTCATCCTCTCATCCTCGTCGATCAGTATAAGATAGAAGTATCAAATCCTGAGTGCTTCAGGCCCTCCATTCGGGATGACTACAGTTTCTATTTCCTCTGTACATCGATGCCCTTGGTGAATTCATGTCGAGTCGCCAGTACCGACACGTTCGTAGGGACTGTCGTTGGATGGACGTGATGCGTCTTTTGAAGGGACACTGGCATCATCAATAAGCAATTATTCTCGTCAGAAGGGCTCAGAAGGTGATGTCCCACAGAGCAAGTGTAAGATGAGAACAGGCACCACTGAACACCACTGAAGTGACTCAGCTACAGTGCAGTGTTTTGGTGGGTTGCCTCATGATGACTTGACAATGACTGCTCCCTGTAGAACCGGTGGTGTCGGGGCCACGGCAAAATAACTCAGGGTGTGGCTGTGGTTAGGGAGCCTGACCCCCTGTGGTCTCGACCCCAACATTCTCGCGCGTGTGCGCACGCGCGCGCGAGAGACAGAGAGTGAGAGAGAGAGAGAGAGAGAGAGACAGACAGACAGACAGACAGACAGACAGGCAGACAGACAGACAGATGGACGGACAGACAGACAGACAGACAGACAGAGATAATCAGGTAAGGCCTCTGCCTGAAAGCCAGCCATTAATGTACAGAAACTATTGGAGTAACTGTGCCAAAAAGCCTCCCTCACTTACGCACACAACAGAGTGGATGAAGTATGCCACCTTCGTCCCCGGTGACACTGCTCATGCTGTGGCGAAGGTAAGTTCCGTCCCCTTCACCAGCATTCAATCACAGCCTGTTGGCTCAGGGCCCGCAGGGGATCGTTCGACCAGCGCCGTGGACAGTGGTAAATGAGATGACCAATGAATAAGAGAAGGACAATAGAGCAGAAGAGGAGCGACGGGGAGGGAAACCGTGTGTTATGGTAGAGGAACTGGACGCGAGAGATACGAAGAGGGTTGCTAATGGACAGGTATTCTAACAAAGAGATCTCAGCGTCTTTTTCCCCTCCGGTCAATCCGAAATGTAGCGACATACTCCAACAAAACTTGAAGTCTTTCACTTTTCAAACTCCAGGTGCGGTTATGAAATCCATAGCCGCCACAAATGGATGAGCGAGAGAGAGAGTACTGCACACCCACACACACACACACACACACATACATACACACACACTCTCTCTCTCTCTCTCTCTCTCTCTCTCTCTCTCTCTCTCTCTCTCTCCGTCACACACACACACACACACACACACACACACACACACACACACACACACACACACACACACACACATACACACACACGAGCGTGCGCATATATACACGCACAAACGCGCGCGCACACACACACACACACACACACACACACACACACACACACACACACACACACAGAAACGCACACACGTGCGTACAGAGACAGAGAGAGAGACAGGGAGGGGGGTGAGAGAAAGTAAGATGGACAGAGGAGTGACAGGGAAGTAGTAAAAAAAATGGAGAGCAAAACAAAACGTAGACAAGCAGGAATCTGCGGTGTTGTTGTCTGAACAGGAGGGAGCCAGTGAGGATGGCACAGCTAGCCAGCACCTTCCAACAGTATTTGCCACCCTTTTTTCTGTTTTATGAACATGCACAGGGGCATGTCAGCCATCTTACTTCGTCATATTTATTTCCCAGGAGATTCCTTGTACGGAACATTCATTTCACAACAAACAGTCCTTTCTTTCTCTAAAGTCACTATCAACTGGCATCTCTGATTTTTCATTTCACGAATTTCTGGCATTTGAACGTGGTAGAGAACTCAGTGGTCCTCTAACCATGGACGGGTAATATAGCAGCATTTTTGTTTACGAAGTAACAAGGAGTGCTGTGTGAACAACACTGCATTTTGCACGTGCCAGAACGATCTATTGTTCACCTTCAATGACAACGGCCACAAGTGTTTATCTCAAGGCAATGGCCTTCCAAAACTGCAACATGATTATCTTTCCCAACACATCCAGAACTGAATGCAGACACCAAAACTGGACAGGGGAGAGCAGCAGGTAAATAGGTTAACCCTTTGCCAGATAACCTCCCGTTTATGCACCTTAAAGATGGAATTAGTTTAGAAAGTTTTGTTCTCGTAATTGGGGGCCGGAATAGCTCAGTGGTAGAGCGCCGGACTCGTAATCTTGGGGTTGCGGGTTCGAATCTCCGCCGGGCCGTTTCGGTACAGGGGGATTTTTCCCTCGGAGTTTACATTGGTTCCGACTCCGTTTCCCGTACAGTCCTTCGAATGAGACAATAAACCGAGGTTCCGTGTGCGAACGCACGCATAAGATCTTGCAAACACGTAAAATCCCATCATCAACTTTCGGAAGAGAAGGCCAGTTCGGCCGTTGGCATGGATGACACGTTACACATAGCATGCACCTTTCCCGAAGTTGGAGTATGACTGCCGTAAAGGCGGAATTAAAAAAAAAAAAAGAAACGGTCACACACACTCCGCTCACTATACAGGGGGTGTCCGCAAGAGTATCAGCTTGCGTACGCAGAAGAAGTTCTCGTAATTGCTGTTGTTGAGCCATGCTGAGATCCTGTAAGTTCCTTTCCATTTTGGCAGAATCCAGTCAGCACATGCTGAGTTGAAGACTACCAGGGGTGTCTCTGCAAATCATGTGGGGGGAGCAATAAACAGGACGAAGCAGTAAACAGGACGAGTTTACGGTGGAACACAGGGAAGGGATGAGAGGACGGGGGTTAAGGGGGAGGGGGAACCATTGAATGTGAGTCTCTCTCTCTCTCTCTCTCTGTCTGTCACTCACTCTGTCTGTCACTCACTCGCACTCGCACACACACACACACACACACACACACTTTTGCAGACAGACGAACGAAGACAAAAACAGCCTGAAACAATACAACTGATCAATATCGAATAACAGGAGAGTCGTGGCCTTGGCGACAGACAATCAAGACAAGCAGAAGAAGCTGACACAGATGATCAACACCTTCTCATGGAGCTCGCCGCCTCTTCTCATGCATATAAACCTGATTATTTCTCCTCCCTCGCTTGCGCCATCATCTTGCGTTATCACCTTTGATGTTTGGGAATTTTCTGTTCCCTTCACCAAGCTGGCACAGGTCATACTATAGAAAATCAATATTCGGGTCATCCTTCTTTTCGTTTGTGTTATTGTAGAGAAAACCCAGACTTTACGAAGGTTGGAGAAAGTGCTGGGCAAGTGAGTTAAAAATTTGACCTGCGTACAAGATTCAGGTTTGTTTGTTTGGTGCTGTTCTTGTTGTTGCCGCTGTTGTTGTTGCTGCTGCTGCAGCCTATGCTGCTGCTGTTTTGTATTCAAGCAAATGGTGTCTGAATAATCAGTTAATCTGGTTTGTAGATCGCCGTAACTCGATGTGTTTATTAGGCAGCCACAACTGAGAGACTGGTGGTGTTCCATATATCTAAAAGATTGGCCCAAAAGGCTACTTTTATGGTAGAGGAAACCTAGACTGAGTGAACAAGGACGTCTACATTGCGGTCACTTTTCTGTCAACAAAAAGGAAGTTACACAGTTAAATTTTCTGAATCCTGCAATGCACTTCGGTGATGGTAAGATGGGATTTAAGTGGAAAAGAGGGTTTTCCGGAAAAAAAAAACCACATGCTTTTTGCTACACCAGGGGTAAAGAGTAAGGGCTCTGATGTACCACTGCCAATCATGCACATCGACTTTAAGTGACATTTTCCACAAATTCCTCACACCTTTTGTCTGGAAGGCACCTACCGTGTATAATGTACAGATTATGCTTGTTACCAACGAACTACGAAAGCTTTCAAACTTGTGTGTAAACAAACAAACAAACATAATTATAGGAATTGGTTGGGGGTTCTCAACAGGTGCGCCTCCGTTGACCTGTGCAGTTGCTGGTAAAATCGATCGTAGATTACGATAGCCACAAATGTTCGAGCTTTTGACTGTACTGAAGAGCGGAGGAGATATTTTGATAACGTGTGCGCGATTCTTATGTAAGCACTGAAATACTGTACAGGCAATCCATCAAACAAAACATTTCACAGAGACGTAGACTTAATGTGGAGGAAAATCACGAAATCAGAGGGGAAGAAAGGAGTGGATGAGAAATGAGAGTAGGAAAACTGGGAGAAAGAAACAGAGAAAAAAAAAATGGAAGGAAAGAACGAACGAAAAAAAATTACAGAACAAGACCAAAGACTGATTAAAGTAATAGATGAAAAACAGAGAAAATCAGGGGGGGGGGGGGGGGGGGGGGGACTTGAATCTTGTTGGCCCTTTAAAGTCATTATCTTCTATTTCGTTGATTTGGAAACATTGAGGAATGGAATATTATTTCTTTAAGACATTTTCAAATGACAATAGTATGTGTAATACTTTCACACTTCAACGGAAAATATCTACCGGACGTAGCAATTGTCAGATTTGCTATGGTAACACATCAATGGAACAGCATGATCAACAAACAATAAATGGATATCCACTCCACTTAACTTCCCTGCAAGTTTGACGATACACAGATTTACTTCACTGATCTGAATCAGTGTAATAACAGACTCACAGATAAAAAGCACACGTTCTCATGCAAGAACACACACACACACACACACACACACACACACACACACACAACACACACACACACAGATAGATAGACAGACAGACAGATAGATAGATAGACAGACAGATAGATAGATGGATAGATAGATAGATAGATAGATAGACAGACAGACAAACACATAGACAGACAGACAGACAGACAGACAGATAGATAGATAGATAGATAGATAGATAGATAGATAGATAGATAGATAGATAGATAGATAGATAGATGTGTTAGCACAGGGTTGACCGTGACGAAGGACAGCACTATCCCAAACCATTTGTTCCCAGAACAGATTAGATTACGTCTTCCAGCCTCTACTCGACCATTTCGATCCGATTTTGGTGAGATGCAGGCAGCTGAACTCAAGTGATTCCACCGTGTCATAATCCAATCACAACATACATACAGAAAGAGAGACAGACAGACAGACAGACAGACAGACAGACTGGCAGGCAGGCAGACAGACAGACAGACAGATGGAGACACAGACACCGACAAACAAACAGAGACAGAGAGAGACAGAAAAGACCAACAGAGAGACAGAACGCAGAGAGAGAGAGAGAGAGACAGACAGACAGACAGACAGACAGACAGACAGACAGACAGACAGACAGACAGGCAGACAGACAGACAGACAGATGGAGACACAGACACAGACAAACAAACAGAGACAGAGAGACAGAAAAGACTAACAGAGAGACAGGCACACGCAGAGAGAGAGAGAGAGAGAGAGAGAGAGAGAGAGAGAGAGAGAGAGAGAGAGAGAGAGAGAGAGAGAGAGAGAGAGAGAGAGAGAGAGAGAGAGAGAGAGAGAGAGAGAGAGAGAGAGACCGACAGAGACAGACCGACAGACCGACAGACAGAGAGATGGACAGACAGACAGGCGGAGACACAGATGCAGACAGACAAACAGAGACAGAGGTACAGAAAAGACACACAGAGAGGCAGACCTGCATGGAGAGAGAGAGAGAGAGAGAGAGAGAGAGAGAGAGAGAGAGAGAGAGAGAGAGAGAGAGAGAGATGGTACAGTTGATCAGGGAAACTCTTTTTCTGAAAGCCACACTTGTACACAGAGCAACTATTGAAACAGCGCTGCCAGAAAAATCTCCGTTATTCATGCACATGACACACTGGATTAAGTGTGCCAGTCTCGCCCCTAGCCGCTCTGACTACACCACGGTAAAGAAGCACGTGGGTTCCCTCTCCTCGCTGGACTTCAATCAGAACCTGTTGGCCCATAGCCCACATGGGGGGGGGGGGGGTGTCTCTGGACACCCACTGTAGAGAGTAGTCACTGAAATGACTCTCCGAGTGAGAGGGAGATGGAAAGGGGAGTGGAGGAGAGATGATAGGGTGGGTGGTTTGCCGGACAAAGGGGAAGCCGGAGTCATGAGGACTGAGGTTGTAGAGAGTGAAACTAATGCAAAGACAAAGAGGACTTGGTGTCTTTCTTATTCTGAGGAAGGAGAGAGAGAGAGAGAGAGAGAGAGAGAGAGAGAGAGAGAGAGAGACACACACACACACACACACACACACACACACACACACACACACACACACAAACACACACACACACATCAACGTCCATCTTGCGCCGACTTGGATGAAGAAGAGTGATTGCTCGTTCATGTACGTTGTCCTGAGTGTTGTGTTTCTTGCCAGACGAAGAGCTAAGAGGTCGAAACGCGTCGCGTTTCGTCTTGTGATTTGTTTGTTTACGTTTGTCGGCGGAGCCTTAAAATTCATTTTTCAAATTCGTTTAGATTTCCGCCTGAACTCGCTATACTTTGCAACATGAATTCTAAAATTATTTAAAATAAATCCTCCAAATTGCAAGAGACAAAACACAATGCGTTTTGATCTCCTAGGTCTTCTTCAGGCAAGATAAACAAGATTCAGGACAATGAAAACGAAGAACGAGCAATCACTTACCTTTTGAAATTTGAAACTGAGATTGATATGGAATGAAACACAGAGAAAAGGAGCAAAGGAGGGAGGGGCTAGGGGTGGATTGGAGTGGAAGGGAGGAAGAAAATGCAAGCGATCTCTCTCTCTCTCTCTCTCTCTCTCTCTCTCTCTCTCTCTCTCTCTCTCTCTCTCTCTCTCTCTCTCGTGTGCGCGTGCTTGCGTGTGTGTGTGTGTGTGTGTGTGTGTGTGAGAGAGAGAGAGAGAGAGAGAGAGAGAGAGAGAGAGAGAGAGAGAGAGAGAGAGAGGACTGTGACAAGGAACACTGGACATAAACTAATCGATATGGAATCACAGGAGACACTGCGGCCTCGGCGCCAAATAATCATCATAGGCAGATGAAAGTGACACAGTTGATGAACACCTTAAAATGGAGCTCGCCGCCTCTTCTCTGTTCCCAATCCGCATACAGATAAGGCTGATTACTTCAGCTCCTTCGCTGGTTGGTTATCTTTCTTTGTCACCTTTTATGTTTTGTGATCTCTAGCTTCACCACCAAACCCAACAGATGTAGGTCACACGCAGACAACAAAAAAATGCTGCTGTGCAAGCAACATTAATTTTTTAGCCCACATGACTTATTCATGTTCGTTTGTTTTTAATGGTTGTTTGTTGCTTTGTTTTCATGCAGTTAGTATCAGATCAGAAATAATCAGGTTTTACTTGGTCGGTAGCTCAATTACTATTCTAGGTGTAGCTGAATCTGCACATTATGTACAATCACGTCTGAGTGGCTGTGGTGTACCAGGTAACTAAACAATTAACACTGGTGTCTACAATTCTACTGAATGGAGTCTACATGAACTAGATATGGGTACCTGCACTGTAGAGCTTACACTGTTGAAATATTCTGAAAAAAATATGCCTGAGTCAGGAGACGAATAGAATTTAGACCAATAAAGATATTGTGCAGAATTTATTCACTTTTTGTGCATTATCAAAAAAGTGCCGGGGTTTTAGGTAACATCAGCAATCAATTCCATCAACTCCAGGTATGCCTTCCATAAAAGCTAACAAGTGCTGTCAAGTGCAGTTCATCCAATAGCAACACCACCGTTGAAGAAGACGATGGAGGTCTGTTGAAAGCTCAAGTAAGTGCTATTCCTAGCTGAGTGACCTGTTTAAATCCGGTAGTCGTTAAGTGGTGTCAGGATGGCCTTCATAACGCATAAAATGCGGATTAACTTTTCTGATTTTGCAGCAAGTCAACCAATCTTTCAGATGCTGGGTGCAAACAGAACATATAGTGGTTTCAGGTTCTTAACGGTGCTCGACACGAATACACCTTCCCTCCTATGCAGTTTGCATATGCCATCGATGGTAAATTAGGGTTTGTTACAAATAATTGACGTCTCTACTGGACTGAAGAGAGGAAAATGGTGTATTCTTTATTACAAAATCAGAATCGCCCTCACTGAAACAGCATAATGGCAATTCATCATACAAAAATATTTCTGAGTTTGAAACTTGTTATAGAAGAATAATGGGCGGAAAAAAAGGAAAATAATGGAGGGATGGAGGAAAGGCAGAGGGAAAAAAAGAGGGAAAAAAAAAGAAACAAACAAACAAACAAAATCCGAGAAAAGAAAGACTGAGTAGACAAATACAAGAACATGTTACAATTGCATGAAACCAGGGGATAAAACACAATCGGAGAAAAACCTTGACCTTTTTCCTGTCTGTATTCTTCCTCCGCTTCCCTCCTGAGATATTCGAGGAATAAAATGTTCAAGCCTTCTGTTCTTTGAAGGAGAATTTCCTTCATAACCATGGCATCGGTGATACTTTTACACTTCACTTGAAGATCTTTATCAGACAAAAGCGAAAATCACACTCTGGTACCGCATCACTGGAACAGAATAATGAACATGCATGGAATATACAACTGACTCCACTTCAGCTTCCTTACAGCTTTGAGGATACACAGACTGCACCGTCTGATCTGAATCTGTCTCCTAGTATGACAGAAAACCTAGCGGATATAATATGAGTGTTTAAGCAAAAAAATGAAAATACAGATATATCAGCTGAGTAAAACCAATCTCATAATGTAATGAAAAATTGCTGAAAAGGAGAGAGAGAGCAAGAAAAGAAGAAAGAAGAGAGAGAGAGAGAGAGAGAGAGAGAGAGAGAGAGACAGACAGACAGACGGACAGACAGAACAGTAGACTATGAGAGACAGAGAAGACAAGACCAGACAAAACAAGACAAAATATAATTATTATCGAAGGTATGATGTCTTTGTCGTGCTGTCCTTGCGCATACGTCGTCACATAAACGAAAGAAACAAACATGAGAGAGAAACGTTCAGACTGAGACAGAGACAGACAACGTCAGTGACGACATTAACATCAACATCAAATCAAGGAGACTACGTAACCTCAGTGGCGAGCAATCAACACAAACAAATGAAGAGAATATTTGCCACTCTTTTCGCGTTTTCAGTCTGCATTCAGAAAGATCCGATGACGTCTGGTTCTTCTAAGCTTGTAAGCCATCTGCTTTGTTGCCTTTAATTTTATTTGATTTGACCCTGGTAATTGCAGTTTGCAATATTGAGGTGGTTACTCTTCGTCGGAATCCAGTTACAAACATACTGGGTTGGTTGAGAAAGAGAGAGAGAGAGAGAGAGAGAGAGAGAGAGAGAGAGAGAGAGAGAGAGAGAGAGAGAGAGAGAAGAGAGAGAGAGAGAGAGAGAGAGAGAGAGAGGAGGGATGGACGGACGGACGGACGGACGGAGACAGAGAGAGAGAGAGAGAGAGAGAGAGAGAGAGAGAGAGAGAGAGAGAGATTGAGAGAGAGAGAGAGAGCCAGCCAGCTAGCCAGCCAAACAGACCGACAGAGAGACAGAGACAGAGAGACAGAGACAGAGGGAGACAGAGACAGAAGAGAAGAGAAACAAAGTAACACAGAGAGAGAGAGATGGCATTAGGTGACAAGGAATACCTTCTGCCTGAAAGCTATCCATTTGCCTGGAGAAACTATTGGAGTAGCCCTGCCAGAAAGCTAGATTAGGTGTGCCCAGACTCGCCCTTTGGCCGCTCTGATCAGACCATGGCAAAAAGGCAGCACGGTCTTCCCCCTTTACCGAAATTCAATCAGGGCTTGTTGGCTCAGAGCCCACAAGGGGGTCTTTCGGCCAGCACTCAAAGGAGTAGTAGCTGCTATGATTACTGAATAAGAAGAGCGAGATGGAAAAGGGGGTGGAAAAGAATGATGATCAGATGCGCTATTTTCTTTTCATTCTCAAGAATATCAGAGTACACACTGAGTAAGAAAAGGTCACAAGAGGTCTCCCTTACATTTGTGCGGAAAGCTAGCAGCTAAGTAAGTAAAGATTAAAACACCGGGAAGAAATGGGAAAAAAGGAGCGAGGGACCGAAAGTTCAGTGGAGTTGGGAGCTGAGATGGGGCGGGGGCAGGGGCAAGAAGACTGGAGCTAGATGACGCACTGATTGCGCTACGGACTAAATATACAACGCAGAGATGCGAAGGGGCGGGGAAAAGAAAGATCTCAGATGCGGAGAGATTTTCTTTTCATTCTCAAGAATAGGGCATAAGACTGAGAAGAAACCACAAGAGGTCACATAAACAGCAGGAGTGCGGCAAAAGACTAGCAGCTAAGTTAAGTAAATTATCTTGCACACCCCACGCACCAACCAAGAAAAGGAAGGGGGCAGAGGGGGACTTCTCTCTGGGGCGGCATCCTCTGCACTCTCTCTCTCTCTCTCTCTCTCTCTCTCTCTGTCTCTCTCTCTCTCTCTCTCTGAAACACACACACACACACACACACACACACACACACACACACACACACACACGCACGCACGCACGCACGCACGCACTCACGCACGCACACAACACATATACACAGATAGGCGCGCGAGCGTGCGCACATGGAGAGAGAGAGAGAGAGAGAGAGAGAGAGAGAGAGAGAGAGAGAGAGAGAGAGAGAGAGAGAGAGAGAGAGAGAGAGAGAGAGAGAGAGAGAGAGAGAGAGAGAGATTAAACCAAAAAAAAAAAAAACATATTGTACGAAGCGATCAAGATCGAACCCCAGGACCCGCTGTGGCCTCGGAGACAGACCATCAGCATAAGGAGATGAAGCTGGCACAGCTGAGCAACACCTTGACATGGGGCTCGCCGCCTCCTCTCTGACTCCAGTCTGAATGCAGATCAATTTGATTACTTTTGCTCCTTAATAATAATAATAATAATGAATACTTATATATAGTGTGTGTGTGTGTGTGTGTGTGTGTGTGTGTGTGTGTGTGTGTGTGTGTGTGTGTGTGTGTGATGTGATGTATCCTTCGCTTGTCAGCCATTTTTTGATGTTTTCGGATTTCCGATTCGCCCGTCGACCAGATCAGGCGCACAGTACACCAAAGCACATCAATGTTGGGGTCATTCTCGTTTTCACTCATTCTGCTGTATGCCTAATGTTACTCAGCATGTCATAATCAGTCCGTGTAAGGGTGGATAAAGGTGTTGAGCAAGTAATCGTTTTAATTTGACTGCATACCTAATTTAGGTTTGTTTTGCTTATTCTTGTTGTTCAACGGACTAGTATCTAAAATAGCTAGTGTTTACCTGTTTGTAACTCATACAGAATTACAGTATCCGCCCTTATTCTAATATGTACATTATGTACCCACAAACGAGGGCCTGGGGGGTGCTCCAAATGACAGAACAACATAGGTTATAGTGTCCACACTCCTTATGGATGGAACTTGACTGGACCGGACAGGGATACCTGCCATGGATCTCTGTCATGTCCCCTTGAGGAAAGTTATACTATTGTAGGATTCCGAATTCTTTGCTTGATAGAATTTCCTCCCTTTTTGCAAGAACCTACGCGCAATTTTTACTCTTTCGCAACATTTTTTTTTTTTTTTGGACAATCGATGGCAAACGTTGAACATAAGTCAACCACGTAGACGTATACTTGAGTTTCAAGTGAACATTTTGAAGCCGTTTTTATGAATTCAAATTCCATCGTTTTGACAAATGATTCCCTATCCAAATATCCTGCGATAAATCGACAAGCCAACCAAGTAATCCACTAGCCAATCTACCAAGCCACCACCTTAATAATCAGCTTTCCAGCCAGCCAACCAACCTTCCGAAGTCACGCTTGACCTAGTACGTTTTCGTAAAGCGTCGATAAATGGTAAGGAAACTGCATCGTCTTTGGCTGCTGCCAGAACGAACATTGCCCAGCGAGATAGAGGGCAGAGGTTGGAGAAGATCGATGAAAGGAATGACAGAATTGCTGATAGCCTCTTTGCCACTTACATATTGTCCTGATTGGATTCCATGGGAAAATGCCAGGGTGTGGTGCGCTTGTCATGTTTTTCTTCGCTTCTTTCCTGCTTTCTTTCTCTCTTTCTTTCTTTCTCGCTGTCTTTCTTTCTTTAATTCCATGTCTTAAAGGTCAGTGTAAGATGTCTTTTTTTACCCTCTATCTCTCTCTCTCTCTCTCTCTCTCTCTGTGTGTGTACGTGTGTGTGCGTGTGTGTTTCTCTCTCTCTCTCTCTCTCTCTCTCTCTCTCTCTCTCTCTCTCTCTCTCTCTCTCTCTCTCTCTCTCTCTCTCTCTCTCTCTCTGTCCCACCCCTCTCTCTTTTTCATTCATACCATCTTTTGTCACAATACGAGATTGGTTAACCTCAAATGATATATCTGTACGTATCCCCCCCCCCCCCCCCCACCCCCCCCCCCTCCCCGCCATAAAAGCGTGTTTATTTTCCCTTTCCGTTTTCTATTACAAAAAAAAAAAAATTCAGATTATATGGCCTCGTTGTAAACCTTGTCATTAAAAAAAAAAACTTCAGCAAACAACAGTACGGTTTAAACATTTATTTCCTGAATCTACTTGGAACGATGGGTCAAGAGTTCATGAGGTAGAGGACAGAGAAAATTTTTTTTTTTTTTCCATTTTTCTCCCTTCATTTTTGAGTCTTTTACATCTTTGTCCTGTTGTGAGTTCGTTCTATTTTCTTTCTTTCCTTTTTTTCTTTTTCATTAATTTTTCTGTCATTCTTGGTTCTTTCTTATCTTCATTCCTTCATTCTCTGATTTCTTTTGCTCTTTATTCCCGCATGTTCAGAGACAGTTTAAATGTCTTAAGAACGGTTACTGCTGGATGAACGGCTTTTGTGCCATGTTAACGTTCACATTTTCATAAGAAGAATTGTATTAACTACGAATAAGAACAGTCCCGCCTCCACCATCGTCAGTCCACTAGAAACAGCGATCATTTGTAACAAATCGAATAGCCGATCGCAATGGCAAACTATGTAGAAAGAGGAGATGCACTCTCTTTGAACATATTTTACCCTGAACCATTTCCTATAGCCATGTCGTACGTTCCCACGGCATCTGAATCTTTTGATGATTTTTTTCTGGGGGGAAGGGGGAGCGGGGCAACATAAGTAAGTTTAATGGACACTCCCTTCACGACGGAAAGTCTTAAAGACATGAGCATGATAAACACATTGTGGAAGGCATCTCCGAAGTCGATGCAAATGATTGACAGAGGTACATAAAATCCCAGATGTAGTAAAGAGATTTTTTGTCCTTGAAAATATCTTTCATGCCCGTCTTATAACTTTGCGTCCACCGTAGAGAGCAGATAATTCAGAATCGTTTATCTGCGTAAATCTCTCTCTCCCGCTGACGGAAAAATGACATCGATTCCAGCGCTAGTATCTTTCTCGTCGAGTTAGAAACCTTTCATTAGGACTGTAAATAGTTGTACGAATCTCCTAGTTCTCTGGAATGCCGCTGGACACCCAGACATGGATACGTAATGTGTATATTCAGATATGGTCAGGTATTGTGATTTTATATGAGAACACACAAACATAACGGATGATAACTTCAGATACTGATAAAACAACAACATCTAAACAAACCTGGATCAGGTTTACAGGAAAATATTTAGAAATTGCTTGTCTGACAGTGTTAAGATTTCATCTACGGTCTAGTTGTTTTTTTTTTTTACCGGAAAAAAATCAACTCTACAATACAAGGAAAAAACGAGGATGACCCGGAAGCGAATTTTCTCTAGCAAACTGTACGCTGTGATCTACTTCCGTCCTGGCGTGTGGACCAACCAGAAATCCTGAGACATCTTAGGTGACAAAGCAAGATAGCTGACAAGCGAATGGGCAGAACCGATGAGCCTTATCTTTATGCAGATTGGAAAGAGAGAAGAGGCGGCGAGCTCCATTTAAAGGCGTTGATCAACTGTGTCAGCTTCTTCTGCTTATGTTGATTGTCTGTCGCCAGGACCTCAGCGTCTCCTGTGATTCAGTATCGATCAGTTGTCCAGTCTATCGCCGTATGGTTGGGTGTCCCTCCATCTCTCTCTCTCTCTCTCTCTCTCTCTCTCTCTCTCTCTCTCTCTCTCTCTCTCTGCTCTCTCTCTCTCTGTGTGTGTGTGTGTGTGTGTGTGTGTGTGTGTGTGTGCATATGTGTGTGTGTGTGTGTGTGTGTGTGTGTGTGTGTGTGTGTGTGTGTGAGAGAGAGAGAGAGGGATGGAGGGGGGAGGCAGACAGACAGACAAGCAGACACACACACACACACACACACACACACACACACACACACACACACACCAGAGAGAGAGAGAGAGAGAGAGAGAGAGAGAGAGAGATAGGGGGGGGGGGGGGGGGTCTTACGCTTTCATTCTCTCCGCCTGCCGCTGTCACTAGTCCTGCTTTCCCAGAAACTGGTAGAGAGACCCTTGTAGTCTCTGGCTTATCACGTCCCAATTAGATTTCTGGTACTGCGTCCCATCC
Source organism: Conus betulinus (assembly GCA_016801955.1). Taxonomy (NCBI): domain Eukaryota; kingdom Metazoa; phylum Mollusca; class Gastropoda; order Neogastropoda; family Conidae; genus Conus; species Conus betulinus. The sequence goes on along the minus strand of JADBJO010000828.1, from coordinate 266,379 downwards.
TGGTAAAACAATAGCAATCGTAGGGGCAAAAACTGCCCAAACTAATGTTTTCTGTTCTGTGTATGGAGAGGGGTGGGGGTGGGGGTCTGCCAAAAGGGCTTCCATTGTCACCTGGTGACTCCTCCGCCTAGCCTGTCTTGCATCTGTGGTCAGTTCTGGACGTGTGGGTGAACTGACCGCTGCTGCTGTGTTTGGAAGGCGATTGCCTCGAGTTAGGAAAGACGTCTGCACATGCAAAGTTTCCGTTATGAGTAAAGGTATCTTATCTGTTTGCTCGCTATGAAATCAACACTTCTGATCCACCGATGGAAGAGGGGCCACAAGGTCCCCTTCTGTCTTTCTATCAATGTTACCCTCCACTAATCATGATCTTGTTTCTCGCCTTACCACCTCTTTCTTGCCCCGTTCTCCCATACCCTCGCCCATTATCCAACCCTTCCAACCCTTCAACATTGTCACAAATGTTACAATAGTAAATGAGACAGGGCAACAAGAAATACTTATATAAAGCCCTATCTTACGAGTGAACGTACACAATGAATTTGCAACGGACGTCTGAACATCAAAGCATTTTGTTATAGCAATGTAAAGTTTCAAAGAGGAAAAAGAAAAACAAAACCAAAAAAAAAAACCAAAAAAAACAAAAAATAAAACCAAGTATAAATAAAAATAAACACCAAGTATAAATAAATAAATAAACAATCAAACAGAACCCGACAACAGGAGTGAAAAATAAATGGAGAGGTAATAGAAAAGTACATAAGTGTGACGAAAGTGGAGGTGTATGCCAAGTTATACATAAAAGAGGGCAACCAGTTTCTATAACTGAATATCAGTTTGTGGGACAGTCAATTCATGAGTCTTGTCAATAACAGGTCAGGGCACAATTCTAAATGTTAACTAGGCTCCATTGAGAATGCAGACTAGTGACGATGAGAAAAGAAAAAGACACAATAGCAGCAGGTCAACAAATCCATATATGTACGCCCGATGTGACCAGAAGGGCAGCTGAAAATAGTCTTAGGAATTATGTTACAGATCAAAACGCTTGTTAGAGAAATAAAATTTGTGAACAATTTCAAAAATATGAATATTAGTTTCCATGTTGAATGAACCATTACCAAATAACAAATTACGAACAGAAATCAGTTCTCTAGGAAGGCTGTGGATGGTGTTTGTTTCGATGTGTAGCAGTACAAGAGGAAGTGTTCGGCAGTTTCTTGGGGATGAGTACACGCACATGATGGATCGTTATGAATGTGGCGATTGTACAGGTCATAATTTAGTTCACTCATTGCAAGCCTGAGTCGACAGTGAATTATTTGTTCCTTTCTATTTCCGTGGTAGTAGTAAGGTGGGACAAAAGTGTCTGCAGAGAGAAAGGTAGTGCTTGAGGTACTGAGAGACTGGGTTTGTTGAATAGCAGTAGGAAGGGTATTCCAGATGGATACAGTTGAAGGGGAAAAGGATCTGTGGTATATATTTGCTTGGTGTCGAGGGATGAGTCTATCCAAGGGTCTTCGCAGGTGATATGGATTGACTGCAGAAACCAAGGGTGGCATTAGGCACAGAGATAGTTAGGGCAGGCATTGTGAACTAACTTATGGAACATTATTATTTTGTGTCTGCGACGACGCTCCTTCAGAGTACAAAATCCTGACTCTTTCAACAGCTCTCTCTCTCTCTCTCTCTCTCTCTCTCTCTCTCTCTCTGTCTGTCTCAGTCAGTGGTCATCACACAGTTACTAGTCCCTACAGGGCTGGTCGAGAGACGCCCCTGGTGGGTTCTAAACCAGCGGGTTCTGATTGAATTCCGGTGAAGGGGAGGGCACTTACGGCATCTTTCCCGCGGTCCGATCAGAGTGGCTGGGTGGCCGAAGCTGGCACGTCCTGATTGAGTCTGTTGAGCACATATAAATAAGGGGGGACTTCTGGCAGGGTTGTTCCAATAGCTCCTGTACGCGAATGAATGGCTTTCCGGCAGAACGTTTACCTTGTCACCTTGTGCTCTCTCTCTCTCTCTCTCTCTCTCTCTCTCTCTCTCGCTCTCTCTCTCTCTCTCTCTCTCTCTCTCTCTCTCTCTCCCCCCCCCCCCAGACTGTGGGCTGCTGGACCTCATAGGAGACAATTGTACTTATTGTTCCGTCAAGTATTTGCGATCAAATCTCTATTGGACAAAGAAAAACGTGTGTACATTACTCCGTCTTTCTTTTGACCTCGCTTTGCATTCATAGTCTCTTTTTGTGCTTTTCTCTTTGCATGACTCTCTCCGTCTTTCTCATCTTCCTTCAACCCTTAATATCAAACATCTATTCGACGAAGAACATCTGTACGCTATTCTCTCTTCTTCTTCTTCTCTTTGTCTGTTTTTTTTTTTCTTTTTTTTTTCTTACAATTTTGTTCTTTATCCTTTTGTCTGTTTCGCTCGTCTCCTCCTCCTCGTCTCTCTCTCTCTCTCTCTCTCTCTCTCTCTCTCTCTCTCTCTCTCTCTCTCTCTCTCTCTCTCTCTCTCTCTCTCTCTAATTTTCTTTTTGCATCCCAAAGAACGAAGGAAAGAAGCAAGAAAATAAGAAAAAAAAAAAAAAAAAAAAAAAAAAAGAATGAAAACAGGAAGGAAGCAAAGAAAGATATAGAAAGCACTACACACCCTGGCGTTTCCCATGGAATCCAATCAGCACGATATGGAAGCGGAGGCAAAAGGGTTATCAGCAGTTCTGTCATTCTGTGCATCCACTTCCCCCAGCCTCCCTCCCCTCTATCTTGTTGCGCAATGTTCATTCTGGCAGCAACAATACTCGATGCAATTTCCTTACATCTATCGACCGCTTGACGAAAGCTAAGTTATTTAAAGCGTGAGGATCGGTTGGTAGGTTGTTTGGGCTGGTAAGCTAAGTGCTTGGTAGGTTGTTGGTGAATTGCTTGGTTGGCTGATGCAAGAAAGGAATGACTTGTCCAGATGTTAGAATCTGCATTTGTAACAACAGCGACTCAATGGTCCCTTTTATTCATGTATAGGTCTTTTTCATTAACTTATGGTTGAACGTTACAGTCGGCAATCATAAAAAAGAATAAGGACTATGTGTCATTTAAAAAAAAAATCATCCCCATATAGATATGATTTTTAGTTAGTTTCTAGATTTGTTAGTTTGTGGTATGAGCGTTTTGACACTAACTGACCCCGCCAGCATCAATTGGAATTTGGCACTAAATCGATGTTGAACTTGTTTCAAAATATGTTTGTAAGTTATTAGCACCTGATTTTGTTTATAATGTGTATTTTTTTTGTTGAGCGAAATCAAGACAATTAGCAGCGTTTTTACATTTATGCATCAGTCAAGCGCACGACAGCACTCGCCCCCCAAATGACAGAGTACTATTATTGTCATCCAACTGATCAGTTTTGCTCTGCTAGGCACGGATATGTGGCAAAGCTTTGATTTGCCTTTGTGTTCCTGAGCGTTGTTTGCTACATGCACGGGAGCCATGACTACAACCAAGTGAATTGTTTGGTCAAGGTCGCTATGGAGTGGCTATCATTTGGTTTTCTCCCTATCCAGGTAGTAAACGGATAACACCATAACATACGACTTGCACATGAATGGTTTGGATTTTTTTTTTCTGGGGATTTTTTTTTTTTTGGAGCGTGTGTTGTTCAGATGTTCGCTATTTGAGTGGGTGGCATGGATCTGATGTTGTTTGCCTCGCTAAAGATTTCCTTTTATATCAGCTAGTCTGCGGTGTTTGATCGTCTGTGTGTTGATTGTGGCGATGTTCATGATAAAGATGAAAAGGGGAAAAAACTAAAAAAAAAACCCTGAGCAGTTTTTGAATAAATGTCAGTTTTCTATCATATCTGCATGTGCACCCAGGACACTGTCTTAATCATTTCACATCTTACCCTCCTCTTTTTTTCCTCACTCCCTCTTCATCATCACCTGCCATCACCCATATTGAAAACAGAGATCAACGGCGACAGGAAGTTTTGTTTCCAGACCCACTGGCATCCACAAAGAATTCTTCCGTTTCTAACACCTCATAAATATTGAACATTTTGAGCATTTTTTTTGTAATATATTGTAGGTTGCAAATTAGATACGTGTCAACTTTTTGGAGTAAGATTTGCTGTCTACACCAATTATTTTCAAGAGATTGAAGAGCAAGATATTAACAAGCTTCTTGTGTGTTTATTCTTTTTTGCTATGAACAAAATTCCTTGCTCTCTCCTCTCTCTCTCTCTCTCTCTCTCTCTCTCTCTCTCTCTCTCTCTCTCTCTCTCTCTCTCTCTCTCTCTCTCTCTCTCTGTATATAAGATTATCCCAAAGGAAGTCTAGTGGACACCCTATGGTTTGGCCAGTGTCTGCGACAGTGAAAAGGTCTCATCTATTTACTGTCTAATCTGAAGGGCGTATTATCGATGGGAAGGCTGCTGGTTTCCAATTGTGGATTTGCTGGTCGACAGGAGAGAAGTTTTTAGGCCCGTGAACAAACTTGTCAAGTCCCTGGCTAACTTGATGCCGTGCGAATACCGATCTCTCTCTCTCTCTCTCTCTCTCTCTCTCTCTCTCTCTCTCTCTCTCTCTCATCGAGGGAGAAATGGAAAATGGTTTGTTACCTCTTTAGATATATATGCATACCTTTTCCTGGTATGTGCTTTTCTCTAATTGCTTCTGTTCAAGCTAACCCTTTATAGGGCAAGTGTTGAATGTTACTTAAAAAGTATGAAATTTGTATCTCTATTGACGACCATAATAAAAATTGTGTCTTGTCTTGATTCGGCTCTTCAAACTTTTATGCTTATCATTCAACCTAATCAACCCAGTACCGTTGATCTGTTTCCATTTTCACAACAAGAAGGATACCCATTTGGTAGTTCCTTTTAAACTTTTAAACCTCCCCCTTGTCACGCTATAATTGAACAATATAGTCTAATGATTTTGTACAAATTGTAGAAAGTATCTAAATGACTTCGCCAAACAACATGGACAAACGAATCACAAGATGTGTTTAGAGTCTTGTGATTCATTTGTCCACGTTGTTCGGAAGATTCATTTAAATATTTTTTTTATTTGTGTAGATTTCTGCCTGCAGTCGTCTCACGTTGCAACTAACTATGATTTTGTACATCAGGAAACTTTGCTTTGTATGTTAGAAAACGTTGACAGACGAAAGGCAGGAGACAAAACAAAGGAGTAGTGTTTTATAAACAGGCAAACGAAACACTGACAGTCAGAAACAATGTGGTTTGACAGTGCCGTCCTCGACAGGTTCGTCTAAGCAATAGAGCCCTAAAAGCCAAACACCGTTGCGTCTATCCCTGTCTTATATTCCATTCTTCTGACAGCTGGTGAACCTCTGTCACTCTTTTTTTTGTTATTTTTTTCTTATGCTTTACTTGACCATCTACAGTCGGCATCATATATTGCTTTTCTTCCATAAGCATATGAAAATTAATCTTGTTTTGCTGGATATTTCGTTGATTCACACTTTTTTTTTTTAGTACTCGAATGTTTAATGGGCTGTTGTCTTGATATATAAGCTCTGCTTTAATGAACGTCAAGATTATTCGTATCCTACTTCATGTTTCACGCGCATAACAGTTCATGGTTTGTTGATATTCTTGTGACTCTGGATAGCGTTGGTACTTGGCTTATGTGTAAAATGGGACGCCTTCTTATGAACGCAACGCACCAGAAAAAAAAAAAAAAAAAAAAAACTCAAGTGTCCCAGAGGGCCAAACGTTTACGCAGTAAATCCCGAGCCATACACTGAAAACTCGGGACTCCGCTCTGTGTGCTTGGCCAGCCAGCGGGAAACACGCAGCTTGCGCGCGTCTCTTTTCTCACTGGTCGTGATCGGATTGGACAAGAAAGGAGAAAGGAATGTGTCCCGGTGTAACAGCCCGTTTTTACCCCCCTCTGGAACTTACCCCGGGGTAAGCCTGGGATAGCCTGCTTTTACCCCCCGGGGGTCATTCTACGACTAGCTGGAATTTACCCCCCTTCACCTTAGTTGGAACCTAACCCCCCAACCCCCCACCCCCGTGGTAAATTTGGGCTAGCCTGAATAACCCTGAATAGCCAAGGTCAATCTAGGACTATTTGGAATCTCCCTCCACCCCACCACACGCCCTTCAAACAAGAGAGGGTTATTCATGGTTTTCCTCTGCTTTTCCCAACACGCACACCCACCTTTAAAAAAAAATTATGATAGCCTGCATATTTACACCCCCTCTCCCATTTCCTATATACAGTCAGTTGGGTTTTGGACAAAGTGTAGTTCTAGACTTTTCTCATAGATGGACCTCCTACACCCCCCCCCCCCCCCCCCCCCCCCCCACACACACACACACACACACACACTGGTTCACTAACAGGTACGTATTAACATTTCTCGCCCTAGCTTACGTGCGTGGGTCAATATTCGGGGTGTGTGAGTACGCCCGAGCATGCGTGGGGGAAAGAAAGACGGCTACATGCCAATGTGACCAAGTGCCAATGTGACCAAGCGTAGTTGTGACAAAATGTCGTTGTGACCACGTGTCGTTGTGACCAAGTACCGTTGTTGTTTCATCCCGGTTTGCCTCTTTTAACTATTCTACAGCTATTTAGAATCTCTTGAGAGCCTGTGTACCGCTTAGCTTATACAATGCAGATGACTAGTGGTCAGTGCCACTGACCACTGGTCATTATGACGTAAATCGGAATTTTAATTATTTAACAGCCAATTAGTGCTTCCAGAGTGCTTGCGTACCTTTTTACAATGTAGATTATTTGTGGTCAGTGCCACTGACTACTGGTCATTATGACGTAGATCGGAGATTTTAACTATTTCACAGCTAATTATAGTCTCCCGAGTACCTGTGTACCTTGTACAATGCAGACAACTGGTGGTCAGTGCCACTGACCACTGGTCACTATGACGTAAATAAGATATTTCGACTATTATACAGGTAATCAGTGTCTCATTAGTGTTTGTATACCTTGTGCAATGCAAACAGTGGTCAGTGTCACTGACCATTGGTCGCTTTAATGTATATAAGAGATTTTAACTATTTTTACAGCTAATTAGTGTCTCCTGAGCGCCTGTGTACCTTGTACAATGTAAATGTCTGGGGGGTTGGGGGGGGGGGGGGTCAGTTCCAAGTAGGGGGGCGGGGGGGGGGGGGGGGGGGGGGGGGGGGGGGGGGGGTCAGTCCAGCTAGTCCTGGGATGACCCCGGGGGGGGTAAATGCAGGCTAGCCCAGACTTACCCCGGTGTAAGTTTCCAGAGGGGGGTGAGGGGGGTAAGAATGGGCTGTTACACCGGTACCGTCTAACGTAATTAGTGGTTTAAAGGCGGTGCATCTGATTGAGTTTGTTCCTCGCATAAACAAAGGAACCTTTCTGGCATCGTAGGGAACTGGAGACGGGGTAAATGTTAAATATGAGAGTTACCATTGCACTAGTCGATTTCTCTGCTATCTTGTTTGACTGGTTGAGAGAGAGAGAGAGAGAGAGAGAGAGAGAGAGAGAGAGAGACAGACAGACAGACAGACAGACAGACAGACTCAAAGGCGGACAGGCACAAACAGACAGACATTTAACATACTGACAGACAGATAGACAGACAGACAGACAGACGGACACATAGACAGTAGAGAGAGAGAGAGAGAGAGAGAGAGAGAGAGAGAGATGAGATGAAATGAGATGAGAGAGATTACATTTGTCCACAATGCTTCTACGGCAAGGGAGTATAGGAGAAACAAAATGGCCGAATGATCATGCACCAGAATGCCACTGAAACAAAAAAGAATATCCTAGTTGTATGCCGCTGCTACATCCGTTAACACACACACACACACCACACACACACACACACACACACACACACACACACACACACAAGCACACACACATACACGCATGCACACACACACACACACACACACACACACACACACACACACACACACACACACACACACACACACGTCACGCATGCACGCACCCACGCACGCAAGTACGCGTACACACACACACACACACACACACACACACACACACACACACACACACACACACACACACGCACACACACACACACGTCACGCATGCACGCACCCCACGCACGCAAGTACACACACACACACACACACACACACACACACACACACACACACACACACACACATTTACACTACTTTATAGGTGCTGTTCCAGTTTGTGAATCAGGATTCGAGTCAAGTGACCAACTGACCCACCCAACACTACCTGGAATCAGGCACTGAATTAATGTTGATCAGGTTTGATGCATTCTTTCTGAAAGTTATTAAGCACCAGACTTTATGAACAACATGTTCTTTGGTTCAAATCAAACAAAGAAAATGAGCAGTGTTTTTACATTTAAAACATCATTTGTGCATTCTCTCTTGTACACATTAAAAAAAATTGTTCCCTATTATTTTCATCCAGGTCATCTGCTTCTTTCTGCTGAGCAAGGTAATCATGACAAAGCTTTTATCTTCGTTCGTGTTCTTCGGCATTATTTGTAACGCGCACACGGAGAAATGACCAAATCCAAATGAGTTATTCGATCCAGGTCACCAAGGAGTACCTATTGATTTGATGTCTTCATGTCTAGTTAATAACAAGACCCAGTTAGCGCCATAACATACAGCTTCTACATATACTGACTTGGGAGTTTTTTTCCTGGGGATTTTTTTAACATGTCTTGTTTAGATGTGCGCTAGTTGAGTAGGAGCCATGGGTAACACCTCGTTGACGATTTACCTTTATATTTGCCATTCTGTGCTTTCTGCTCGTCTCTGTGTTTTCTGTGGCGATATTCAAGATAAGATAAAATCCAACAAAGGCAATTTGACTAAATGTCAGTTTGCTATCATCTCTATATTTGCATCTGAAAACCTGTCTGTGTTATTTACATCTACCCCCCCATCCCTTTCGCTCTGCTCCTCCTCTTCGTCACCTGCAACCGACCCACAAAGAAAACAAAACTCAACTGTGACAGGTCAATCCGTTTGCAGCACAACTGGGATCGAACACACCTTTATCTTTCTATAAACATTGAGTTTTGTGTGCATTTTTTTTCAAATGCATTCTCTGTTGTCAATTGGATATGTGCCATACTTGTTTTGCATTGAAAATCAGCTGTACACCAATCATTTTCAGAAAATTTGAATGCAGGATGTTAACAATCCTCTTGTGTGTTTCTTCGTTTCTCCTATAAACAAAAATTCTTGGTTTGCTGGTTCTCTCTGTCTCTTTTTGTCTCTCTCTCTCTCTCTCTCTCTCTCTCTCTCTCTCTCTCTCTCTCTCTCTCTCTCTCTCTCTCTCTCTCTCTCTCTCTCTCTCTCTCTCTCTCTCTCTCCCCCCTGTGTTCATAAGATTACCCAAAGAAATTCTAATGGACACCCTATGATTTGATCAGTGTCTCCAACACAGAAAAGGTCTCACCTTATTTTACTGTCTAAACTGAAGGGTGTATTATCGACAAGAAGGCTGTTGGTTTCCAATTCTGGATTTGCTGGTCGACCAAAAGGAAGACTTCAGCCCCTAAACAAACTTGTCATATACATAGCTACCTTACTGCCATTGCCATGTGCCATCTTCTCTCTCTCTCTCTCTCTCTCTCTCTCTGCTCATACTTAAGAAGATGTTCATATATGTGTATGCGTAACGTGTTTGCAAGGTAGGGGTTGGTTTGGGAGTGGAAGCAAGGGGATATGAGTAAGAAAGGCAAGGATGAAGAAATGCATTAAAGCAATGTTCTATTACTTTTGAAATATTCTCTTTCACTGAGGGTGAGAAGGAAAATACTGTTACTTCTCAATGATTTTCTTCTGTCCTTTCTCCTTTTTACCTACGTACTTTTCGTGTACTGTTTCTGTTCGCCCTTTACATGGGAATGCTTGGATGTAAACTGAAAAAAATCTTTTCTATTACCACCGATGATAAAGATTGTATTTTTTCTTGGTTCTTCAAACTTTCAGACAGATTGTTCAATCCAACGGCTTTCCTTTGTTTCCATCATTACATCAAGAATGAGTTCCATTTATTTTTTTTCATTACATTTCAAACCTACGTCTCTGACACTACACTCTGATAGTACAATGACATACTTTTGTCCATTGTTTGCTTTATGCATTAGGAAAAGATAGATAGAAGGTAACTACATGCAGAACAACAGAGGTGTGTTACCTATAGAAACAAACGTAGAATTGACGGTCAGAAACGAGGCGTTTTGTCTGTGAGGTCTTCGACAATTCTGTCTTTCCAATAGAAGCCCTCAGAGGTAATTCACATTGTCCCCGTCATTGACTCTGTTCATCTGGGAGAGCTAGTAACCCTCTTACGTATGTGTTGTGTTATATTTTACCATCAAGTTCCTACATCATATATATCTTTTCCTTCATACGCACATGACACTTCATCATATATAGCTTTTCCTACATATGCATGACACTTCATCATATATAGCTTTTCCTTCATATGCAAATGGAACTTGATGTTGTTTCGGCAGATATTTCCATGATTCCGGTCTTTTTTTTGTAATTATATTGTATGTTCAAAGATTTCCTGTCTTGATATCTCAATCGTGCTTTATGAGCGTGAAGATTCTTGTTCTCCTTTTTTTTTTTTTTTTAATTTCGTCACATGCACATGGCCTTTAACAGATTGTTGATACTGTTGCGATTTCGATACTGTTGTTACTCAGATAATATGTTAAATGGATCCCTTTGTTATGAAAGCGCCAGATGAAAACAAAATGTGTGCTAAAGAGCCGTGCACTTTCAAGCGGTAAACCTTCAGCTGTACCTTGGAAACTTTGGTTCAACTCTGTCTGCTTGCACAGACCACGCAAAGCAAGCAGACTGCGCGCGCCTTTCTGCTGACCAGTTGTGATTAGATTGGAGAAGAAAGGGAAAGGGAACGTAGCCCGCTCCAGGCCTCATCTTGTCGATGGCGCGAAGCTGGTGCATCTAATCCAATCTGTTCCCCGCATAAACAGAGGAGGCTTTGTGGTGTGTGGCAGGAAAAGGGGTTTGCTGGAGCAGAGGTGAGGCACTAAGGCTGCTGTTGCTCTAGTCAATGTCTCTGTATTGGTTTGTCTGAGAGAGAGAGAGAGAGAGAGAGAGAGAGAGAGAGAGAGAGAGAGAGAGAGAGACAGGGGGGGGGGGGGGGGGGGGGGGGGGGGTAAAATCTGCAAAGATTGCTTCTATGGCAAGGAAGAATCGAAGAAACTAAATGGCTGAATGATAACAGAATCTAACTGAATAAAGAGAAGAGCGAAGATGAATGGCAGTCGCTCTTACATCCATCAAAAGATATGCTCACACACACACACACACACACACACACACACACACACACATGTTAATGGA